>CM042412.1:30625977-30665977 GCA_023634145.1 Thymallus thymallus | reverse complement strand
TGAGGAGGCTATATACAGGGGTACCAGTACAGAGTCAATGTGAGGAGGCTATATACAGGAAGTACCAGTACAGAGTCAATCTGAGGAGGCTAAATACAGTGGTACCAGTACAGAGTCAGTGTGAGGAGGCTATATACAGTGGTACCAGTACAGAGTCAATGTGAGGAGGCTATATACAGGGGTACCAGTACAGAGTCAATGTCACTATCACTACCCCTATTGCAACTTTCAGAATTGAATTCCATGTCAGTTCTTTCCCAAGTTCATGCCACATTACATTGACTAAGATAGGGGTGTCATAACTCCTAGTATGTTCCTCTCACTGGTCTGGGTCTCTATAGCAGGGTCTCTATTGTAGGGTCACTGACTCCTTATACTGGTGAAGCTGGACATAAAAGAGACACTTCTCCTAATTGGATCACTGTGTACATCCAAGGTCTGATTACATCCACTGTTTCCTCTAAACCAGACTAGTGGCATCACATGGTTATCACACAGTAACCTACAGTACATTCATGTTTACAATTACAGTATATACCACAAAGAAACATTCATCGTGTCGGTGATACATTGATATGCTGTCGTGTTAAAGTTATTTCCCTTATCACAAAGTGTGTATTGTATGTTCTGAATCTAAAGGAAATATAAATAGTATGTCATGCTAGCTATGTTAAGAGACCATAAGGTCTTCATCTAAACATCTCTTGACGCATGTCCCTATTCTGACAAACATGGCGGACAACTGGGAGGAATGTGGGTGAATTCACACACATACGGAGGCACTCGTACAGTGAGGTGCATCCAGGGTGGCTGTCCTGGATGCCTGATACCAAACTGTGGTGCCGTGTGTGAATCCAGCTGGATCCCACCCAGTCCAGCTCTCAAACCAGGCTGGCGTCACTTTCCATGTCACTTAACCATCTACGAATCTCTTCAAGCTTCAAATATTCAGATATGTATATTATGTACATATTATGTACACACATACATTCTTTAAAAAGTGCTAAGTGTAGCATTGTTTTAACACCTCAGTCAGAGTGTTTTGGTGAAAATAATGTATATAAATATATAAATATACATATAACTATACATCTTTTCACTGTGCAAAATCAAATATGTTCAAAGGAAAAATGTTGGGCTTGACCAAATAAAAAAATACAATTGGAAGCAGGTCGGTTGAGTGCATTTGGAATCTTGTGTGGAAGGATTTTTCCTGTATTTCTTTTGGTCTTCTTGGGTTAGCGTGAGGTAACACCATTTGGTGTTTTAGATGGATCACCGCCTTTAAGGCACAGAATTACAAAATAAAATGACCGAATAACACTTGATTTGAAAGGGAGAGGTAGTTTTAAAAAAAGGTGATTTTTTAAATGGAGGGATCTATATATAATCTTATATGGTCATAAGCATAGAACCATAGCATGTGGAATCAAGAGATTTTGGATATGCTCCGGTGATCGATCTTCTCCATGTTGTCGTCTTCTCAGGGTCCGGCGACCTCCAACAGGGTGGAAGTTCAGAGGTCTCGTCTCATCTCAGCAGGTTAGCGGAGGGCTTGCAGTGCAGGGTGAGCTGTCGCGAGCTGTACCCAGACATCCCAACTCCCATCAGCCCTAGCAACATGGCCACCCTCTGCATCATGGGGCCCTCCTGGCTCTGCAGCATGGTCTGGGCAGCTTGAGTCTGAAAGGTCAAGAGAGAGAGAGGGGGGGGGGGGGGGGGGGGGCATAATTACAAATCATTTGTTCTGCAAATTGACCAAACAGATATATTTTACTAAGACATAAACCTTACTTACATTTGTATACGATAAGATCTCTCTCTCTATTATGGGTGGGAATACTTTAGAACAGATTTCCACAATTAAAATCACTTTTTGCTGGTGTTTTTACAGTATTTTTTGTCCAACAATAATAATTATTTTTTAAAATAAGTTAAAAAATGTTTGCTCAGAAACAATAAGACCCACCAGTTGGGGAGGCCCTGCCCTAAAGTGAAATATACATATTAGTTATTATTTTATCTCAGCTCTACGTTGTTTTACTGCACATTTATGACACCACTCAGCTTCTGTAACTGAGAATGTATCTTTGTATCTTTTAATCTAACCTGTGAGTTATCTAACCTACCTAACTGTTTTGAGCTCCAAACACAGTTAATCAGGCTTGACACTTCCCACCTGAAAAACGCAATAGGCTTCTAAATCCAGCTGCATGTTCCTAAAATACCCTTGGAGCGATTGAGAGCATGGATCTCATGTCATTTGACTGTAGATCTCATTAACAGGACATGAACTTGACCCTGAAGCAGCCTGTGCAGCTGATGCAGATCCATTCAAAGGCTGCAGGAGGGACTAATCCTGCTCACCCCGAAACACACTGGACACCTGCTGGGCTCTGGACAGGGACACTGTCAAGACCATTAACTAGTCTATACAATACAATACAATACAATACAATACAATACAGGATATGGAATTTCATTGATGACATTTCAAAACACCAAATCAAG
The DNA here is from genome assembly GCA_023634145.1 of Thymallus thymallus. Taxonomy (NCBI): domain Eukaryota; kingdom Metazoa; phylum Chordata; class Actinopteri; order Salmoniformes; family Salmonidae; genus Thymallus; species Thymallus thymallus. The sequence continues at coordinate 30,663,466 of CM042412.1, read as the reverse complement.
TCAACTATCTTGTTTTCATTGATCACCTTAATTTAAACTAGATAGATGTACAGGTAACTGACAAAATAAAGGAAACATCAACATAAAGTGTGTTAATAGGGCGTTGGGCCGCCACGAGCCGCCAGAACAGCTTCAATGTGCCTTGGCATAGATTCTACAAGTGTCTGGTACTCTATTGGAGGGATGTGACACCATTCTTCCACAAGAAATTCCATAATTTGGTGTTTTGTTGATGTTGGTGGAAAATGCTGTCTCGGGCGCCACTCCAGAATCTCCCGTATGTGGTCCATTGGATTGAGATCTGGTGACTGAGACACACACCCTAAACCCCCTATGCTCCTTTGAGACCCCTCTTTCAAAGTCACTTCTAGCCATGATAGATAAAATAATGGGCAACTAGCATTGTTTTTAACCTTTATTTAACTAGGCAAGTCAGTTAAGAACAAATTCTTATTTTCAATGACGGCTTAGGAACAGTGGGTTAACTGCCTTGTTCAGGGGCAGAACAACAGATTTTTACCTTGTCAGCTCAGGGATTCGATCCAGCAACCTTTCAGTTTCGGGCCCAACACTCTAACCACTGGGCTACCTGCCGCCCCAACACACGACCCTAAGCACGATGGGATGTTAATTGCTTAATTAACTCAGGAACCACACCCGTGTGGAAGCTCTTAATATATGTTGTATCCTCATTTCCTCAAGTATCTCCATTATTTTGGCAGTTACCTGTACATCGTACAATAATAATGCACTCAATATCAAACAGTTTTGCTTCCATTCCATATTGTTGAGTCCCACAATATAGGAAACAGTGTCAATAAACAGGTACTCCAATTCTTTTTTTAAATTCTTTTTTTAATGTGTGAGAGTTCTATTTGATTGACAGGCTCTTCTAGACTGTGCTCTAAAGGCATATTTATCCAAGCTTCTATTACCACAATGGAGCTGCTTACGCACCTGCAAGTATCTGATGTACCCAGGGGTCAGTCGAGGGATGCGGAAAAACATCTCAGCGGTCTCTAGAACCTTTTTCCAGTAGAAACCAGATCAACTCTCCAATAACCCTGAGGGGTTTCTTTTAAGCAACCTGGCTTTATGTCCCTTCTCTCTCTCCTTCTCTCTAGCCCTGGTGTCCTCCACTGGGCTGAGTGCGGCGGCTCTCCCGTGTCAGAAGAACACACACCTGCGCTGTCAAGGGCTGTTTTTATCACTCCTGAGAGTCTCATCACTATAGGTGGTATATAAAGCCTGGGATTGGTTGTGTAAAGAGTCACATGGTTACTGTGTTGTGTGTGTGTCGTTGCAATGACGTTACTGGGGAGCTAAGGGAGAGCAGGTTAACAATTAGTGGCAAATTAGAGGCAATTCAGATGATCCAATTGGGGCATGTTTTGCTGTTGATGCTGTTGGGGAGATGTGATATTCACTGCGGATACAGACAACCTATGACAGTCAGTGATGCTGTCAGTAGATAGCAATAACTCTCTGGATGTTTATTTTTTGCCAAATACAAGAAAATAATAATAAACTGTTAGTTTTATTAGTACATTATAAATGAAATATTATATTAATGATAATAGGTTAATAATTTATTATTGAAAAAAATTAACCTAATGTTCTAAGAATCTTTTAGGGCCCGTGTCAGTCACAGGCCCTTAGAATCGTCCTAACTCCGCCCATACGGCGCCCCTGGGTAGGCCTCTACAGTCGTGGCCAAAAGTTTTGAGAATGACACAAGTATTGGTCTCCACAAAGTTTGCTGCTTCAGTGTTCTTAGATCTTTATGTCAGTAGTTACTATGGTACACTGAAATATAATTAAAAGTATTCCATAAGTTTATGCAAAGAGTCAATATTTGCAGTCTGTCCCTGATGTTTTTCCTGGAGAGAAGTGGCTTCTTTGCTGCCCTTCTTGACACCAGGCCATCCTCCAAAAGGCTTCGCCTCACTGTGCATGCAGATGCACTCACACCTGCCTGCTGCCATTCCTGAGCAAGCTCTGCACTGGTGGTGCCCAGATCCCGCAGCTGACAACTGGGAGACGGTCCTGGCGCTTGCTGGACTTTCTTGGGCACCCTGACGCCTTCTTCACAACAATTGAACCTCTCTCCTTGAAGTTCTTGATGATCCGATAAATGGTTGATTTAGGTGCAATCTTACCAGCAGCAATATCCTTGCCTGTGAAGCCCTTATTGTGCAAAGCAATGATGACGGCACGTGTTTCCTTGCAGGTAACCATGGTTGACAGAGGAAGAACAATGATTTCAAGCACCACCCTCCTTTTTAAAGCTTCCAGTCTGTTATTCTGACTCAATCAGCATGACAGAGTGATCTCCAGCCTTGTCCTCGTCAACACTCTACCTGTGTTAACGAGACAATCACTGACATGATGGCAGCTGGTACTTTTGTGGCAGGGCTGAAATGCAGTGGAAATGTTTTTGGGGGATTAAGTTCATTTTCATGGCAAAGAGGGACTTTGCAATTAATTGCAATTCATCTGATCACTCTTCATGACATTCTGGAGTTTATGCAAATTACCATCAGAATTCCTGGTGATTTCTCTTTTGACCAAAACTAAAAACCTAAAATGAAATGAAATGCTTGTTTACCAGTCCTACCAAACGATGCCGATAATTATAAAAATGAAAATAGTAACAAAATAGGAATAAAATACACAATAATTAAACTATATACAGGGAGTACCAGTACCAGATCAATGTGGGGCTATATACAGGGAGTACCAGTACCAGATCAATGTGGAGCTATATACAGGGAGTACCAGTACCAGATCAATGTGGAGCTATATACAGGAAGTACCAGTACCAGATCAATGTGGAGCTATATACAGGGAGTACCAGTACTAGATCAATGTGGAGCTATATACAGGGAGTACCAGATCAATGTGGAGCTATATACAGGGAGTACCAGTACTAGATCAATGTGGAGCTATATACAGGGAGTACCAGATCAATGTGGAGCTATATACAGGGAGTACCAATACCAGATCAATGTGGAGCTATATACAGGGAGTACCAGTACCAGATCAATGTGGAGCTATATACAGGAAGTACCAGTACCAGATCAATGTGGAGCTGTGTGTGTGTGTGTGTGTGTGTGTGTGTGTGTGTGTGTGTGTGTGTGTGTGTGTGTGTGTGTGTGTGTGTGTGTGTGTGTGTGTGTTGTTGTGTGTGCGTGTGTGTGTGTTGTTGTGTCGACATGTGCGCGCGTGTGTGTTCAGGAGTGCACATTGCAGTAGCTCACGAACATGATGCCAGTAGGAATTAATTGAGAATCCCTATCTAATTCAGTTTATTACCACAACAACGATGCAATTGACAATGACTCCATCAACAGCAAAACAATACAATTACAAAGGCTAAATACTTATAGTCCTATTCAAATGATTAAGTAGATGTAGGATATTTATCTTTAATTGTAAGACATTAACGAAATTGCATTTGTTGAGTATTATAAGCAAAAAATATATACTTACTATATATATATATATAGATATTATATATATTTTATATATATATATATATATATATATATATATATATATATATATATATATATATATATTATTTAAATTCTATCAAAACAACACAAAACTCCAACTGATTTAAATATGATTTTCAGAACATTGCTATTTAGCTGACAACCACAGAAGGGCGCTATTGGTTGAGTGATGTGAACTTGAATACTGTTTTTTTAGACTACAATTATAAAACTATGGAGAGGGCATGGCTGTAAATGCTGTAGCAATTTAATAAATCATGTTGTTTAAATGAATAATGCTTCAGTAGTTGTTATCGGGTTGTTGTTGTGCATCATCTGAATCAGGCATTTATCTTGAGTCCCATGCCACCAAATGCGTCACTAACGTGCGCCGCACAAATCCGAAGGACCCTAACGATAATTCACAAAACTGAAATGTGAACGCGCATTAACGTTGAACTCGGTTTCTGCAACATTAATCACACTTTATGCATGGAAATTAATTATAATTAGACATACAACGTTAATGGTTATATTGTAATGAAGTGTGTCGTTGCAATGACAGGTGGAGGTTCTCTAGCCGAGAAGAAAATGTTGCACGTAGCTAGCTGGTAAACAACTGGCTAGCTAGCCCGCTCACTTTACAGAGGGTGAATCCGACACCATTCACGTCAAAGGGGTGTTGGACTCAGTTTCGTTTAAGATATTTATATCAGAAAAGTGTGGAATCTTCCCATTTTGTCGTTGCTAATAGTTAGCTCGGTGTTCGTGCGTAGTTGACAACCAGGAGCTAGTTAGCTAACTAGGCTTAGTCGGCAAGCAGGAGAGTAACGTTTGGGCTGTGGAATGGTCCAACTTGTTAACGTTAGTTAGCTAAACACAGCAACCAAGAGGTAAATACCCACTTCTCTTAGAACTAGCTACTTGGAATTATATCTCAAATGAAGAAATTAGAGCATATTACTGAAAAGTGCAAATAGATCAAATGCAAGCCAATGCATTTAATCATAATCAAGACAATACAAGCTAGTGACTACATGTTATTTGTATATGCATGGCTTTTCACTTGATGGATAATCCACATCATTGTGACTCTGTGTGATTTTGTTATATCTGGGCTATTGATGGAGAATATGCATTTACACTGAATTACTTCATAACTTCCATTACATTACATTTTAGTTGCTATCGTATTACAATGTCCAGTCAAATGTTACCAGTGGGTTTGAATTATGTAGTGGATTTGACCATGAAGCCAATGGAAATGCATCCCTACATATTGGAATGAAAACGTGTGTTTAACTATCCTTGTCTTTACCACGCCTGTTAGACGTTTGCCTTCACATATCCGGTTATTTTCTGATCAGTGCACTTAAGAGGAGAGGAAGCCACTTAACACCAGAGATACACCTTTGATATCTAACCATATCCATCCTCCTTGTCTCCTCCTGACCCTCCCCCATCCCTCCTCCTCAGCCATGATGAAGAGAAGGGGCGAGGCGGCCTCCGAGCCGCTGAAACGGAGTAAGAAACAACGCCTTGAGGATGCCAGCTCAGACGAGGAGTCGCCGCTACTGGCAACCAGTCAGGGTAATCACCATCACGTTGCTTTATATATAGTTCTCACTGTGCACTGACATTCAGGATTTGGCAGAATGTCACAGGACATGACCTGTGTTTCTGTTTGTTGTGTCTGTGCCTCTCCTCCTCCCAGACTCTAGTCAGAGTGACTCCCACAGCGACCAAGAGGACCACAGACCAGGGTTCTCTATGCCCACTGTATCCCAGAGTGCATCGGCCACAGACGATGCCAAAGACAGCGACGACAACAAGTTCACCATGTACAACAGCGTATCGCAGAAACTCATGGTAAGATGACACTCATGTGTCTCATTGACTTACAAATATAAAACTATACGAGGGATCATGGATCCCATAATCTCTTCTCATCTCTTTATCCCTCCCTCACGTTTTTTTTTTCTGTGTTCCCTTCTTACTCCTCCAGGCCAAAATGGGTTTCCGGGAAGGTGAGGGTCTAGGTAAGTTTGGCCAGGGGCGCAAAGAGATCATCGAGGCGTCCACTCAGAGAGGGAGGAGAGGTCTGGGACTCACGCTGCAGGGCTTCCAGGGAGAGCTCAATGTGGACTGGCAAGATGAAATTGAGGTATGACACAACAACAACAACATCATCATCACAGACATACACAAGCAGATAGCTTTGTCACACTGTCATCTCATCAGATTAAAATAGGCTCTTAGTATGGGATATTTCCCAATTCTTTGTACAGTCTACAGGAGAAAATAATGCACTCACCAATGTAAACACCTTCTCTTTCTGCCTCCTCTCCCCATCCTCTCTACTCTCTCTCTCTCTCTCTCTCTCTCTCTCTCTCTCTCTCTCTCTCTCTCTCTCTAGCCCAGTGCTGTAGAAGAGGTGAAGTGGTTCCCAGAATGCTCCACAGAGATCCCAGATGCAGATGAGCTGAGGGGGTGGATGGCCGTGGGACCGGTATGCGTGTGCGCGCACACACACTTTTAATACACATTCTCCTTGATCTGTCATTCTCACTGCGCTATATTTTCTGGTCTACCTCAGAGGAAACTGAAGATTGAGGATGAGACAGAGTTTTGCACAGAGGATCTTCTACACAGCCTTCTGAGGTGCAAGGTGAGCCGCCTAAAGAAAAACCCTCCATTCAACTGCAAGCAACTCATCACCGTCAGGATATTAGTTCTACAATGGCACAAATATGTTATGGCAGTAAAAAAGTGTGTGTGGTCTGCAGACGGTGTTTGACGATCTGGAGGGGGAGGAGATGAGGCGAGCTAGGACGCGCTCCAACCCCTACGAGACTATTAGAGGAGCCTTCTTCCTCAACAGGTATCCTGACTTACTGAATAACACACCGATGTTCTAGCATCACACAAACACATGCTAGCTCACACTGCTAATGAAGCCCCTCATTTATTAAAATATACCATGAAATATGCGCCAGTTTACCCACAAAGGTTGTCATTAATTGCTCCGTGCAAACTTTAGACCCCTCAAACTGAAATCTGGACGTCGAAGCCAGTTCCAGTGCTTGTTTTCATTGTTCCCTCTGATCAGGGACTGATTTAGACACCAGGTCGGTGCAGTTAATTACCAGGTAGAACAGAAAACCAGCAGTACTCTGGACCTGGTAGTTTAAGAGCTGAATGCCCAAGCTTTAGACCGTACATATGCACATCTTGTAGTGGGTGAAGTATTGTATTGCAAGCAGGTAAGTAGGCCCAAGTATTTTTTGCAAATGGGGGATCTGATGATACTTATTCATAAAAACATAAGTTACAGCCATTTGCCGTTTAATGGACGAGTGAAAATCAAGTGCTTTATTTTAGCAATCTAAATAATTAGACAGGAATCTATTTCCTATTTATTTAAATTTTATAACCATTGCAGAATATATTCATCACCTTTTCTGTCCATAATGGGTTCATGTTCCTGAACCAGCCAAACAACAAATGACCATGCGCATCTCTGTACGTTGTTGTTGTAGTAAGTGATCCCATAGGCAGCAAGGTGTACAGCCTACAGACACATCTATCAGGTGAACATCGGCCCAATATTTTACTTTGAAGTATGAATGCTACTATGTAGCCTACTTTCATTTCAATTTGTTGTAAGTAGCCTTGATAGATAGATAGGTACTTTATTGATCCCCCGGGGGGGAAATTTCATAAATAGTGATTTGATTGTTTGTTTTATTTTATTTATTAAGCACTTTTACACAACTTGTCATTGAACAAAGTGCTGTACAAACACATAAACAATCATGACAACATAGTGAATTTCATTGATAGTGTTGCAGAATTCGCGGGCAGTCCAGCATATTTAGGTTGGGGGGAAAAGTCGATGCAAAACATTGTTGGATAAAAATGTCCACAACTATTTGCTGTTGTTTTCTCTTGAATTGGATCGCTGACTGCGAGCCAGGCCTAATCGCCCAGCATCAGTGCCAGACATCACTAATGCTCTTGTGGCTGAATGGAAGTAAGTCCCTGCAGCAATGTTCCAACATCTAGTGGAAAACCTTCCCAGAAGAGTGGAGGCTGTTATAGCAGCAAAGGGGGGACCAACTCTATATCAATGCCCATCATTTTGGAATGAGATGTTCAACGAGCAGGTGTCCACATACTTTTGTTCATGTAGTGTACAATCAATCTAGCAGAATGTGCAGACAGGCACTTGCTATAGGCAGCATGCATGTTTACTGCAAAATATTCTGACCACACCTGTACAGAAATGCCGTCATCATGCCATCACCTAATTCCAATATTGACCAATTCTACAGCAAATAAAGGGCGTTATTGTCAGCATTAAATAAAGGGCGTTATTGTCAGCATTAAATAAAGGGCGTTATTGTCACCATTAAATAAAGGGCGTTATTGTCACCATTAAATAAAGGGCGTTATTGTCACCATTAAATAAAGGGCGTTATTGTCACCATTAAATAAAGGGCGTTATTGTCAGCATTAAATAAAGGGCGTTATTGTCAGCATTAAATAAAGGGCGTTATTGTCACCATTAAATAAAGGGCGTTATTGTCACCATTAAATAAAGGGCGTTATTGTCAGCATTAAATAAAGGGCGTTATTGTCACCATTAAATAAAGGGCGTTATTGTCACCATTAAATAAAGGGCGTTATTGTCACCATTAAATAAAGGGCGTTATTGTCACCATTAAATAAAGGGCGTTATTGTCACCATTAAATAAAGGGCGTTATTGTCACCATTAAATAAAGGGCGTTATTGTCACCATTAAATAAAGGGCGTTATTGTCAGCATTAAATAAAGGGCGTTATTGTCACCATTAAATAAAGGGCGTTATTGTCACCATTAAATAAAGGGCGTTATTGTCAGCATTAAATAAAGGGCGTTATTGTCAGCATTAAATAAAGGGCGTTATTGTCAGCATTAAATAAAGGGCGTTATTGTCACCATTAAATAAAGGGCGTTATTGTCACCATTAAATAAAGGGCGTTATTGTCACCATTAAATAAAGGGCGTTATTGTCACCATTAAATAAAGGGCGTTATTGTCACCATTAAATAAAGGGCGTTATTGTCAGCATTAAATAAAGGGCGTTATTGTCAGCATTAAATAAAGGGCGTTATTGTCAGCATTAAATAAAGGGCGTTATTGTCAGCATTAAATAAAGGGCGTTATTGTCAGCATTAAATAAAGGGCGTTATTGTCAGCATTAAATAAAGGGCGTTATTGTCACCATTAAATAAAGGGCGTTATTGTCACCATTAAATAAAGGGCGTTATTGTCAGCATTAAATAAAGGGCGTTATTGTCACCATTAAATAAAGGGCGTTATTGTCACCATTAAATAAAGGGCGTTATTGTCACCATTAAATAAAGGGCGTTATTGTCACCATTAAATAAAGGGCGTTATTGTCACCATTAAATAAAGGGCGTTATTGTCACCATTAAAGGTGAATGGAGGGTGTTTTCCAGGCAGAGCTTTAATGCTGTGTATTTATGGTGAGAGTTTATAAATCTTAATATTTTTGGACGTAGGTATTATTTTCAGAAATGCCTTTAGTGTGAAATTTACGCGACGGTTACAAATGAGGCCCCTGGATTTTTACTTACATAGCTGATAATAATGATTCACTTATCTGTTGTGTTTTTCTCCCTAGAGCGGCTATGAAGATGGCCAACATGGACCACGTCTTTGACGGCATGTTCACCAACCCAAAGGATTCACAAGGGGTGAGTGATCCTCTCCATTCACACTTGATCTAATCAATAAAAGGAGCATGTAGCAAATGCATATTTGGTAGATATTTGTGACAGGTTTCCAGGTGTTGCATGATAAAGGTGTGTTTTTGTCCGTGCCTCCTCATGCAGAAGCCCCAGACGCGAGAGCGCGAGGGGGAGCTGCTGTATTTCGGGGACGTGTGTGCAGGGCCGGGGGGCTTCTCAGAGTATATCCTGTGGAGGCGGCGCTGGCATGCCAAGGGATTCGGCATGACCCTCAAAGGACCCTGCGACTTCAAACTGGAAGACTTCTACGCTGCGCCCGGCGAACTGTTTGAACCTTACTACGGTATGTACTATGGTGCACCCCATGAGCTGAGTGTCAACCATGTTACAGACTTCACACCAAGTTTTTATCAGAGAGGAAGAAAACATGTTTGAACATATAGGAAGAATCTCATCCTCTCGTTCTCCTTCCTGTTTCCTGTGGCTCAGGTGAAGGCGGGGTGGACGGGGATGGTGACATCACTCGTCCGGAGAACATCAGTGCGTTCCGGAATTTTGTCATGGAGAGTACAGAGAGGAGAGGACTGCACTTCCTCATGGCTGACGGGGTGAGTTGGAGTCATCAACACATCATTGGCCAAAGGCTTAGTGAGATGTGTTCTGATTGGTAGGGGTGTGTTGTTGAGCTCATCTCTGTTTTCTGATTGGTAGGGGTGTGTTGTTGAACTCATCTCTGTTTTCTGATTGGTAGGGGTTCTCAGTGGAGGGGCAGGAGAACATTCAGGAGATTCTTAGCAAACAACTACTGCTCTGTCAGTTCCTCACCGCAATGTCTGTGCTACGGACAGGTATGTCTGTGTCTGTCTGTGTCTGTCTGTGTCTGTCTGTGTCTGCGTCTGTCTGCGTCTGTCTGCATCTGTCTGCGTCTGTGTCTGTCTGTGTCTGTGTCTTTTACTATCCAGAAGTGACAGTTGTGTTCTCTGTCTCCCCCAGGTGGTCACTTCCTGTGTAAGACCTTTGACCTGTTCACACCGTTCAGTGTGGGGCTGGTGTACCTGCTCTACCTCTGCTTTGACAGGGTGTCCCTTTTCAAACCCATCACCAGCAGGCCCGCCAACTCAGAGAGGTGTGTGGAAATCTGTTATTAAGGCCAATACTATATACCTTGACCCGTACCTATTAGCTATGTTCTGACATTATATCCTTGGTTTTAAGATACATAGTGTGTCGCGGTCTGAAGCCTGGTTCAGATCCGGTCAGGGAGTACATGTTCACGGTCAACCTGAAGCTCAACCACCTGAGGAACTCAGAGTCTGACGTCAACGAGGTGATGCCCATCGAACTCATCAAAGGAGACACTGAGTTCTTCAACCACATGATCAACTCTAACGAGAGGTAGAAAGAGACATACACACACATGATACCAACAAATAAACACAGGTTTTATAATCATCCGCCTCTGTCTGCAGCCACTGTGTAGTTCAGATCAAAGCCCTGGCTAAGATCCATGCCTACGTCTTAGACACGTGAGTAACCTTACTCCCTCCCTTTTACTGTTCAAATCAGTGCAAAAGTGTTGGAATGTAGTGTACCTCCATGTGCAAGTACAATCTGACTGTGTTGTATTGTCAGGACCCTGTCAGAGGCCAGGCAGGCTGATATCCGTAAGGAGTGTCTGAAGCTTTGGGCGGTGAGTAGTACTGAAGAGCTAGTGGGCTGGTCAGTGTGTATAGAGACTGGTTTCTATAGATACTGGTATCTGAGCAGTTCAGCAGTTCAATCATCGAGCTTGATAGCACTGACTAGTTATTTGATTCTCTTTCCCTTTCCCTTTCTCTCTCTCTCTCTGTCTCTCTCTCTCTCTCTGTCTTTCTCTGTCTCTCTCTCTCTCTCTCTCTCTCTCTGTCTCTCTCTCTCTCTCTGTCTAGATCCCTGATAAGGCCAGAGTCACTCCTGTCTCCTCAGACCCCAATTCCAAATTCTATGAGCTGATGAAGGTGAGATAGTGGCCTCCCGCCCCTTATCTAGTATCAAGGAATGTTTGAACTGTGTGCATTTAATTGTTTGTATGGTAATCTTTTCATTTTATCACCATGTGTGTGTGATAATGTATTATTATTACTCCGTCTGTCTCTCTGTCTGTCTCTCTCTTTGTCTATGTCTCTCAGGGTTCTGACATCGAGTTGTTGAACTCCAAGCCCACCCCTCTGAGCTCCACCACTCTGGATAAGGTGCAACATGTCCTGGACTACCGGTGCATTGTGGGAGGAGGGGAACAGCTCTTCCTGTTAGGTCTTGGGGTGAGAGAGCCGACACCACTCTGGACTATGGACCTGGGCCATGATCATCTCAGCAATAGTTCTCTTGTCATTCACAAATAGACATTGGTATCCCACTCTTCTCATGCCTCTCTCTCTCTCTCTCTCTCTCTCTACAGAAGTCTCAGATCTACACGTGGGACGGCAAGCATCCTCTGCGCTGGAGGAAGCTGGAAAACTTCAAGCTGGAGATACCCAGAGAGACCCTGCTCAGTGTAGAGATCGTCCAGGAGCTGAAGGGAGAGGTGAGAGAGGAGAGGAAGGGATGGTAAAAAGGGGGGAGTTGAATAGAGGAAGTAGAAAGAAGAGAGTAAGTAATTACTATGGTTGTTGAACACAGGGTAAAGCCCAGCGCAGGATCAACGCGGTACACGTGCTAGATGCCCTGGTTCTCAACGGCACTGACGTACGGGTCCAGCACTTCAACCAACGGTGAGGCAACAACTATAACCTTCACCCAGCGGTGAAAGTTGATTTAACGGAGTGGCAGCAGATCTGACTTTTCTGGACCCCTCTTTCCAACAGCTGAAATCCCCAAGCTTCTGCGCATGTACGGGATTCTCTACACACAGACTCTGCTCTACTCGCAGAGAACAGGCTACTCTGCCGCATGGTGCTCATCTACTAATATTAGATCAGCACACAGTAGAAGTCGGAAGTTTACATACACCTTAGCCAAATACATTTAAACTCAGTTTTTCACAATTCCTGACATTTAATCCTAGTAAAAAATTCCATGTCTTAGGTCAGTTAGGATCATCACTTTATTTCAAGAATGTGAAATGTCAGAATAATAGTAGAGAGAATTATTTTATTTCAGCTTTTATTTCTTTCTTCACATTCCCAGTGGGTCAGAAGTTTACATACACTCAATTAGTATTTGGTAGCATTGCCTTTCAATTGTTTAACTTGGGTCAAACGTTTCAGGTAGCCTTCCACAAGCTTCCCACAATAAGTTGGGTGAATTTTGGCCCATTCCTCCTGACAGAACTGGTGTAACTGAGTCAGGTTTGTAGGCATCCTTGCTCACACACGCTTTTTCAGTTCTGCCCACAAATGTTCTATAGGATTGAGGTCAGGGCTTTGTGATGGCCACTCCAATACCTTGACTTTGTTGTCCTTAAGCCGTTTTGCCACAACTTTTGAAGTATGCTTGGGGTTATTGTTCATTTGGAAGACCCATTTGCGACCAAGCTTTAACTTCCTGACTGATGTCTTGAGATATTGCTTCAATATATCCACATAATCTTCCTTCCTCATGATGCCATCTATTTTGTGAAGTGCACCAGTCCCTCCTGCAGCAAAGCACCCCCACAACATGATGCTGCTACCCCGTGCTTCACGGTTCGGATAGTGTTCTTCGGCTTGCAAGCCTCCCACTTTTTCCTCCAAACATAACAATGGTCATTATGGCCCAACAGTTCTGTTTTTGTTTCATCAGACCAGAGGACATTTCTCCAAAAAGTACGATCTTTGTCCCCATGTGCAGTTACAACCCGTAGTCTGGCTTTTTTATGGTGGTTTTGGAGCAGTGGCTTCTTCCTTGCTGAGCGGCCTTTCAGGTTATGTCGATATAGGACTCGTTTTACTGTGGATATAGATACTTTTGTACCGGTTTCCTCCAGCATCTTCACAAGGTCCTTTGCTGTTGTTCTGGGATTGATTTGTACTTTTCGCACCGAAGTACGTTCATCTCTAGGAGACAGAACGCGTCTCCTTCCTGAGCGGTATGACGGCTGCGTGGTCCCATGGTGTTTATACTTGCGTACTATTGTTTGTACAGATGAACGTGGCACCTTCAGGCATTTGGAAATTGCTCCCAAGGATGAACCAGACTTGTGGAGGTCTACAATTATTTCTTGGTTGATTTTCCCATGATGTCGAGCAAAGAGGCACTGAGTTTGAAGGTAGGCCTTGAAATACATCCACAGGTACACCTCCAATTGATTCAAATTATGTCAATTAGCCTATTAGAAGCTTCTAAAGCCATGACATCATTTCCTGGAATTTTCCAAGCTGTTTAAAGGCACAGTGAACTTAGGGTATGTAAACTTCTGACCCACTGGAATTGTGATATAGTGAATTATAAGTGAAATAATCTGTCTGTAAACAATTGTTGGAAGAATTACTTGTGTCATGCACAAAGTAGATGTCCTAAACAACTTGCCAAAACTATAGTTTGTTAACATGAAATGTGAAAATGTGGAGTGGTTGAAAAATGAGTTTTAATGACTTCAACCTCAGTGTATGTAAACTTCCGACTTGAACTGTATATAAAGTTACTGTAAAATAGAAAACATAGCATTTCTTATGAGATTTGTGGCCAAAACTCAATAGCGCCACTAAGCAAAATGTGGATTTATATTTCAGCTAAACACAGGTAGGCTATGCTACAGTTTACCATCTGCTCTAAAGTTCTCTCACTGCACATTATTCAAAACAACACTAGGCTTCTTCAAACAAGTCTGTATAACTCAAGAAGATCTACAGTGCCTTAGGAAAGTATTCAGACCCCTTGACTTTCTCCACATTTTGTTAGGTTACAGACTTATTCTAAAATCCTCAATCTACACACAATACCCCATAATGACAAAGCGAAAACAGGTGCTTAGACATTTTTTCAAATGTATTAAAATTAAACAAAGATACCTTATTTACGTAAGTATTCAGACTCTTTGCTATGAGACTCCAAATTGAGCTCAGGTGCTTCCTGTTTCCATTGATCATCCTTGAGGTGTTTCTACAACTTGATTGGAGTCCACCTGTGGTAAATTCAATTGATTGGACATGATTTGGAAAGGCACACACCTGTCTATATAAGGTCCCACAGTTGACAGTGCATGTCAGAGCAAAAACCAAGCCATGAGGTCGAAGGAATTGTCCGTAGAGCTCCGAGACAGGATTGTGTCGAGGCACAGATCTGGGGAAGGGTACCAATATATTTCTGCATCATTGAAGGTCCCCAAGAACACAGTGGCCTCCATCATTCTTAAATGGAATAAGTTTGGAACCGTCAAGACTCTTCCTAGAGATGGCCGCCCGGCCAAACTGAGCAATCGGGAGAAAGGCCTTGCTCAGGGAGGTGACCTAGAACCTGATCATCACTCTGACCGAGCTCCAGAGATGCTCTGTGGAGATGGGTGAACCTTCCAGAAGGACCAACCATCTCTGCAGCACTCCACCAATCAGGGCTTTATGGTAGAGTGGCCAGACGGAAGCCACTCCTCAGTAAAAGGCACATGACAGTCTGCTTGGAGTTTGCAAAAAGGCACCTAACGGACTCAGACCATGAGAAACAAGATTCTCTGGTCTGATGAAACCCAAGACTGAAATATTTGGCCTGAATGCCAAGGGTCACGTCTGGAGGAAACCTGGCACCATCGGTATGGTGTGTTGGTGGCAGCATCATGCTGTGGGGATGTTTGTTCTTGAGTGGCCCAGCCAGAGCTCGGACATGAACCCAATCGAACATCTCTGGAGATACCTGAAAATAGCTGTGCAGCAACGCTCCCCATCCAACCTGACAGAGCTTGAGAGGATCTGCAGAGAAGAATGGGAGAAACTCCCCAAATATAAGTGTGCAAAGCTTGTAGCTTCATACCCAAGACTCGAGGCTGTAATCGCTGCCAAAGGTGCTTCAACAAAGTACTGAGTAAAGGGTCTGAATACTTATGTGAATGTAAGTTTTTATATATAAATTAGCAAAAATGTCTAAAAACCTGTTTTTGCTTTGTCATTATGGGGTATTGTGTGTAGATTGATGGGAAAAAACTATGGAATCCATTTTAGAATAATGCTGTAACGTAACAAAATGTAGAAAAAGTCAATGGGTCTGAATACTTTCTGAAGGCACTGTATATGGTTGGTATGCAGATGCTACATGGACGTTTCACCGGTAAAACATCTTTCACCATTGACAGTGAGAAATGTGAAGGGATGTGTGCTGTGGAAAGGGATCCATGGGGGCGATTACCTACGTATCCGCAGCCTCGGCCTAGATTTACATTTTGAATAGAACATTCTGGGCCTAATAGTACCAGACTGTACCGGCTTACTCTCGCCACTGCCTTCACCTTAGCTGGTGATCACTTATTGTTGCTGAACTGTGGTCACTTTGTCCCCAGAATCCAGATGGCAGAGAAGTTTGTAAGGGCTGTGTCCAAGCCGAGCCGACCAGACATGAACCCCATCAGGTAACAAACCTACATTCATACTTGTTTATTCTTGAGTAAGAATAAATGTAAGGGGAAGATCTGGAGGATTCTGGGGGAATTCTTATTTTCTTTTTCCAAGTCTTAATTTTGTCTCTGCTTTTCTCCTCAGAGTGAAAGAGGTGTACAGGCTGGAGGAGATGGAGAAGATCTTTGTCAGGTATGAGAACATTATTGCTAGAACTTTGTATTAGTCTAATCATGAATGTATAAATGAACAAATATTCCTGAACCCCCTAGACTGGAAATGAAGGTGACTAAGAGTTCAGGAGGAGTCCCTCGTCTGTCCTACACTGGCCGGGACGACCGCCACTTCCTCCCAAATGGCCTATACATCATCAAAACTGTTAACGGTATGTGCTGTAGCTAAGGTGACATACTGTGCATTGGTGAAAGTATTCAGACCCCTTGACTTTTTCCACATTTTGTTACGTTACTTGCTTATTCTCAGTACTTTGTTGAAGCACCTTTGGCAGCGATTACAGCCTCAAGTCTTCTTGGGTATGACACTACAAACTTGGCACACCTGTATTTGGGGAGTTTCTCCCATTCTTCTCTGCAGATCCTCTCAAGCTCTGTCAGGTTGGATGGGGAGCGTCGCTGCACAGCTATTTTCAGGTCTCTCCAGAGATGTTAGATTGGGTTCAAGTCCGGGCTCTGGCTGGGCCACTCAAGAACAAACATCCCCACAGCATGATGCTGCCACCAACACACCATACCGATGGTGCCAGGTTTCCTCCAGACGTGACCCTTGGCATTCAGGCCAAAGATTTCAGTCTTGGGTTTCATCAGACCGTCTGGCCACTACCTAAAGGCCTGCAGAGATGGTTGTCCTTCTGGAAGGGTATCCCATCTCAACAGAGGAACTCTGGAGCTCTGTCAGTGACCATCAGGTTCTTGGTCACCTCCCTGACCAAGGCCATTCTCCCTCGATTGCTCAGTTTGGCCAGGCGTCCAGCTCTAGGAAGAGTTATGGTGTTTCCCCAACTTCTTCCATTTAAGAATGATGGAGGCCACTGTGTTCTTGGGGACCTTCAATGCTGTAGAAATGTTTTGGTACCCTTCCCCTGATCTGTGCCTCAACACAATCCTGTCTCTGAGCTCTACGGACAATTCCTTCGACCTCATGGCTTGGTTTTTGCTCGGACATGCGCTGTCAACTGTGGGACCTTATATAGACAGGTGTGTGCCTTTCCAAATCATGTCCAATCAATTGAATTTACCACAGGTGGACTCCAATCAAGTTGTAGAAACATCTCAAGGATGATTAATGGAAACAGGAAGCACCTGAGCTCAATTTGGAGTCTCATAGCAAAGAGTCTGAATACTTATGTTGAGTTTTAATACATTTGAAAAAATGTCAAGAAACCTGTTTTCGCTGTCATTAAGGCTGTAATGTAACAATGCAGAGAAAGGAAAGGGGTCTGAATACTTTCAATGGTAAGAGTGTAGATTTATGTACACTGAACAAAAATATAAATGCAACATGTAAAGTGTTGGTCCCATGTTTCATTTTCCATACGCACAAAAAGCTTATTTCTCTCAAATGTTGTGCCCAAATTTGTTTACACCCGTTAGTGAGAATTTCTCCTTTGCCAAGATAATCCATCCACCAGACAGGTGTGGCATATCAAGAAGCTGATTAAACAGCATGATCATTACACAAGTGCACCTTGTGCTGGGGACAATAAAAGGCCATTCTAAACTGTGAATTTTTGTCACAAAACAAAATGCCACAGATGTTTCAAGTTTTGAGAGAGTGTGCAATTGGCATACTGACTGCAGGAATTTCCACCAGAGCTGTTGCCAGAGAATTAAATGTACATATGCCAACGTCACTTTAGAGAATTTGGCAGTCTCACAACCGCAGACCACGTGTATGGCGTCGTGTTTTGCTGTTGTCAACATTGTGAACAGAGTGCTCCATGGTGGCAGTGGGGTTATGGTATGGGCAGGTATAAGCTACGGACAACGAACACAATCGTATTTTATCGATGGCAATAAGAATGCACAGAGATACCGTGACGAGATCCTGAGGCCCATTGTCGTGCCATTCATCCGCCACCATCACCTCATGTTTCAGCATGATAATGCACGGCCCCATATCGCAAGGATCTGTACACAATTCCTGGAAGCTGAAAATGTCTGTTATTCCATGGCCTGTATACTCACCAGACGTCACCCATTGAGCATGTTTGGGATGCTCTGGATCAACGTGTATGACAGTGTGTTCCAGTTCCCACCAAATCCAACAAACTTTGCCATTGAAGAGGAGTGGGACAACATTCCACAGACTACAATCAACAGCCTGATCAACTCTATGCCAAGGAGATATTTCACGCTGCACGAGGCAAATGGTGAACACTAGATACTGATCCAAGCCCCTACCTTATTTTTTATTTTTTTTTAAAGGTATCTTTGACCAACAGATGCATATCTGTATGTGAAATCCATAGATTAGGGCCAAATGTATTTATTTCCATTGATTAATTTCCTTATATGAACTGTAACTCTTTGAAATGTTTGCATGTTGCCTTTTATATTTTTGTTCAGTGTATTTACAGTTGAAGTCGGAAGTTTACATACACTTAGGTTGAAGTCATTAAAACTCATTTTTCAACCACTCCACAGATTTCATGTTAACAAACTATAGTTTTGGCAAGTCGGTTAGGACATCTACTTTGTGCATGACACAAGTAATTCTTCCAACAATTGTTTACAGACAGATTATTTAACTTATAATTCACTATATCACAATTCCAGTGGGTCAGAAGTTTACATACACTAAGTTGACTGTGCCTTTAAACAGCTTGGAAAATTCCAGAAAATTATGTAATGGCTTTAGAAGCTTCTGATAGTCAATTGGAGGTGTACCTGTGGATGTATTTCAATGCCTACCTTCAAACTCAGTGCCTCTTTGCTCGAAATCATGGGAAAATCAAAATTAATCAGCCAAGACCTCAGAAAAATAATTGTAGACCACAAGTCTGGTTCATCCTTAGGAGCAATTTCCAAACGCCTGAAGGTACCACGTTCATCTGTACAAACAATATTACGCAAGTATAAACACCATGGCACCACGTAGCCGTCATACCGCTCAGGAAGGAGACTTTGGTGCGAAAAGTGCAAATCAATCCCAGAACAACAGCAAAGGACCTTGTGAAGATGCTGGAGGAAACAGGTACAAAAGTATCTATATCCACAGTAAAACGAGTCCTATATCGACATAACCTGAAAGGCCGCTCAGCAAGGAAGAAGCCACTGTTCCAAAACCGCAAATTTTACTAGGATTAAATGTCAGAAATAGTGAAAAACTGAGTTTAAATGTATTTGTCTAAGGTGTATGTAAACTTCTGACTTCAACTGTATATGTGTGTGAGAGAGAGAGGTGGAGTATTTCTGTTTTTCTCACAGACATTTCTCTTTCTCTGACGTGCAGACCCCTGGACGATGGCGTACAGTAAAAACTCCAAGAGGAAGTTTTTCTTCAACAAGATGACTAAACAGTCAACCTACAACCTGCCAGCCAACTCTGTGGCCCCCTTCCAGTGCGTACCACTATGCACCGGTCTCAAATCTGTGTGGTAGACTAGGATATGTGCGACAAGGAATTGTCTGAATGTTTTTGCAGCTGAACCTAGTCTACTCTAGACAGTGGGTCTCAAACCTCTCCTCTGGGACCCCCAGACATTTCACAATTGTGTTGTTGCTCTGAACTACCTCACCTCAAGGGCTTGATGATTAGTTGACAAGTTGACTGAGGTGTGCCAGCTCTGGAATAGGTCCATGTATTTGATCTATTCCAGAGCTGGCACACCTCAGTCAACTTGTCAACTGAGGTATTCCAGAGCTGGCACACCTCAGTTGACAAGTTGACTGAGGTGTGCCAGCTCTGGAATAGATCAAATACATGGAACGGTTGGGGGTCCTGAGTAGAGGTATGAAATGGATTGAAACTGCTTATTGAACTGAATGTTTCTAATTTGTGTGTGTGTGTCTCCTCAGCGTCTGCCATACGGAGCGTCTGTTCTGGGCGTGGGAGGACGGGGTCAGAGTTCACGACTCTCAGACGCGGGTTGACCCTGAGAAGCTGTCTAAGGACAACGTGCTTTCCTTCATTCACCAGCACTACCAGCCCTGAGCCACCAGGGGGAGCCCCCCAGACACATAGAATATTGCCATAGACAGATAACAGTACCCTGCACAAGGTTTGGCAAACTGTCATTCACCAAATGTTCATGTGCGCTATTTTGGCTTTTAAAAAAACAAATGTGAGGTTATAATTGGATTGTAATTAAATGTTTTTGGTGCCAACATGAAGGACAGTTTGCCAAACTCTGTGGCTCTCTGAGACCGCTCTCCCTGAAATGATTTTACATGGGCTAGTCTCTCTCTCTCCCCTCTACTGCCCCAAGCTCTATGTATCAGATCAGATCCTCTGTACAGAATGCAGCTTAGAAGTGATTTTAATACTTTATGAAAAAAACAAACATTGACAAGCTGTCACATTACGTGTTGCATTGCATGCTCCTGTTTCTTCTATTGATTCCATGCACCCATGTCCCTTTGCTTGTATTCATGCCATGCCTCCATGATTTGCAGTGTGTTTGTATACAAGATGCTGTGGTTCACTCATCTAGAACATCTCTCTGAAGCTCACACACTACATATGTTTTTATCTGGAACTGTGCCTTTTTTTAAAGGGATACTTCAGGATTTTGGCAATGAGGCCCTTTATCTACTTCCTCAGATTCAGATGAACTAGTGGACACCATTGTTATGTCTCTGTGTCCAGTATGAAGGTAGTTAGGGGTAGGTTCCCTTTAAGGCACTATACTATACGTTCCGCTATGCCTGACTTAAAAACTTTGCATCAATAAACTGAGTCCAGCGATCTTTCCCAGCCAGCTTGTTTTTACCCTCTAATATCTCTACAGGAGTGCCTGGCCAGTCATGCTCTTCTCCTTTCAGCAACAACCAAACCTTTGTACACATGGGGAGTGGTGTGGTGTAGCATTACTAGGGCCCAGAGCAGGGTTGGGGTCAATTCCAATTCAGAAAGCAAACCAAATTCCAATTCCACATTTTCCTCATCAAAAAGCATTGAAGAGAATTGAAATTGCAGTGTACTTCCTGAATTGACTGGAATTGACCAAACCCTGATCAGGGAAAAACTCCTGGCCTTCATTAAAACACGGTTATATCAAATACAGCCTTTCCTTCCATGCATTCTAGTGTCTCTGTCTAGGGGTTAATGAGGATTGGGGGCTTCAGGTTTTGGGACTTACTTTCTCACCCTGTGTTTGTTTTGCTGCTTATTGGCTTTCATCGCTTATACTAGTTTTGTTTAGTTTGTGAAATGTTAAGGATGAGGTATCTTTTTTCTTTTATGTTTCATCCCTGTTGATGATAATGTAGAAATAAAAAGTTTGTTTTTCCCAGAAACCTTTCCCCAAGGACCAGTTGTCCTTTCCACGCACAATCACTCTCCTGTCCTCTACCATAGCTGATCTGGTGAATGTCTGGATGCTACATATTGGCAGACCAAGTTATCCTAATACGAATCATGATACATAAATATGATCCATTATATCATAGGCTTGTAGAAGAGAGCTTTGCCTCTATGAAGTTAGTTGATTCTGAGTAGCGATAGAATGGTCAACCAGAGAACATATTTAGAGATGCATTCTTTATTTTTGGATGTTCAGACGTTACAAAAGAAAAATGTTAATGTAATTATCTTCATTCATTTACAGTAAATATACACTACTGTTCAAAAGTTTGGGGTCACTTAGAAATGTCCATGTTTTCCATGAAAATGTAAATGAAATGAGTTGCAAATTGAATTGGAAATATAGTCAAGATGTTGACAAGGTTATAAACAATGATTTTTAATTGAAATAATTGTGTCGTTCAAACTTTGCTTTTGTCAAAGAATCCTCCATTTGCAGCAATTAGTACAAATCTCCCACTTTACCACCAAATCACCCCAGACCATCACATTGCCTCCACCATGCTTGACAGATGGCGTCAAGCACTCCTCCAGCATCTTTTCATTTGGTCTGCGTCTCACGAATGTTCTTCTTTGTGATCCGAACACCACAAACTTTGTCTGTCCATAACACTTTTTTCCAATCTTCCTCTGTCCAGTGTCTGTGATCTTTTGCCCATCTTAATCTTTCTTTTTATTGGCCGGTTTAAGATATGGATTTTCTTTGCAACTCTGCCTAGAAGGCCAGCATCCCGGAGTCGCCTCTTCACTGTTGACGCTGAGACTGGTGTTTTGTGGGTACTATTTAATGAAGCTGCCAGTTGAGGACTCTAACTAGACACTCTAATTTACTTGTCCTCTTGCTCAGTTGTGCACCGGGGCCTCCCACTCCCCTTTCTATTCTGGTTAGAGCCAGTTTGCACTGTTCTGTGAAGGGAGTAGTACACAGCGTTGTACGAGATCTTCAGTTTCTTGGCAATTTCTCACATGGAATAGCCTTCATTTCTCAGAACAAGAAAAGACATGAGTTTCAGAAGAAAGTTCTTTGTTTCTGGCTATTTTGAGCCTGTAATCGAACCCACAAATGCTGATGCTCTAGATACTCAACTAGTCTAAAGAAGGCCAGTTTTATTGCTTCTTTAAATCAGCACAACAGTTTTCAGCTGTGTTAACATAATTGCAAAAGGGTTTTCTAATGATCAATTAGCCTTTTAAAATGATAAACTTGGATTAGCTAACACAACGTGCCATTGGAACACAGGAGTGATGGTTGCTGATAATGGGCCTCTGTACGCCTATGTAGATATTCCATTAAAAATCAGCCGTTTCCAGCTACAATAGTCATTTACAACATTAACAATGTCTACACTGTATTTCTGATCAATTTGATGTTATTTTACTGGACAAAAAACAAGGACATTTCTAAGTGTCCCCAAACTTTTGAACAGTAGTGTATATAAACGCATTGTTGCCTCAGGTGAGTGATCAAAATGATGGCTGCAGGTAGATGATGGCTTCATGAGTATCAAACATTCTCAATGTAAACCATTTAGATGCACAGGCACTGCTAAAGATGCAATGCCTGAACAAAAAAAAGGCCATGGGGAGATTAATTTTGGCACAAAAGTCTTGAATTAATTAAGATGTGGACAAAAACACATATACACCCCTCCTTTATTCTAATGGTATACAGTATATGTAGCCCTGTGCCCATATTGACAAAGCATCTCTGAATAGGAGTGCTTATACTCTGAGACACTTTGTAAATACAGACACTTGCAAAACTGTCAGAGATAAAGCCCAGTCAAGTCTTAGTCTCTCAGGTTTGGGTGATTTAACTAACAGACAAAGGTATTGTGGTCATCGATCCCAATGAGAACACAATCCCAAGGTGCATTATGTAAACCCATTGAGAAGTACAGTATCTTCATACCCTCATCAGCACAATGCAGGAACACAACGTGCAAGGAAGTCAAAGGAAGAATGATATACTCTGATTTCAAGCTTGACGAAGAGGTCATGATTTACATAAGCATTGTGCATGAGTGTGCTTTCATGAGTGGTCCTTAAGAGACCATCAGTAACCATTGAAGCGTAGTAGGAGTATACCAGTGTCTATGATTGGGGAGGCAAAGCTCAGCCTAGGAGTTGAAGATGATGTGGATGACTTGGCAGTGGACATCCAATTTGTATTGGCTCAACAAATTAGGCGATTTGAGTATCAAAGCTTGACAGAGCAGATGTACCTGTGAGCAGAGTGTGAATTTGTCAGCAAGACGCATCAATTCAGGCTACAAGACTGTAGACCCAATGACAGTTGCCAAATGTCATTACACTTTTGTAACGGATTTCACTTTCCATTCATCAAATGGAACAAGCGCACAGTGTACTGTTTGGATGCTGGAATTATTTTGGAGTGGATGAACATGCACAGGTAGCCTACTTTTTTAACTGATTTGTTTGACAATAAGATGACTGGTTGTGTTCATGGTCAATGACAAGTCTTTACTATTTGGCCCATAAAAAAATGTGTGCACTCGCAAGCGGGTGCAAATATAGAAGGTCAAGTGAAAATAATAGACACACAAATGGCTGCATGAAGGCTTTTAGCTGCCAAAGCAGTCTTTGGTCCTGATGAAGATGTAACACAACACAGTCAACTGTGCTAAAATGAGCTCATTTTTATTCAGTGTTGGATAAAGGCATAGTAGACGAGAGCACTGACGGCCAATAGGGCAACAGAAAGCATCATATTCCTCCTGTTCTCACCTCTCAACACCTCCAGCTCTTTATCTAAATGAGAGGGAACAAGGGTCAGTCCATCATTTACCACACATCATTCATTCAGGATCCAGTTTCACAATAACACTTAACCTACAAAATCTACTATATGAATTGTGTATAACATTTTATATGAAACCAACGTTTTCCTTACCATACTTTTGCATCATTTCGTTCATGATCGTCATTTCATCCTCCAGCGATTGTCTGTCGAGTAGAGGGAGATTAGGAATAGTGCTTTCATCACGTCATCGTTATTATCGTCGCTGTCACCGTAATCATCACCTTTCTTGATCGGTCAGCTCCTCACGCCGCTGTCTAAACTCCGCCCTCCCGATACTGTCGTGACATCGTGACCGTCGCTCCTCAACACGATCAATCTGCGTATGGGACATATCCCGGGTTAAACATCTCTGTCCATAACATTGGGTGACACATGTGAATTGTAGCAAACGTGTCTCCCTAATATTCCAGCAATTTACTGTACTTCCTGTCTCTGCGGTGCGCTCACCCGCGGTATCAGCGTCTGAATGTTATTTACCGTAGCCAGAGAAACGTAACGTTATGCCACCTGACGTAAAAATACTAGAAGTTACAAATAGTTTACAGTGTTTTACCTCGCTAGCAACGCTGACTTTCTCTCTCTTGTTCTTGGATTTGGTCATTTTGTGGGAAAAAACACACGACCTGCCGCGGGAACAAGAAGTCTTCTTCTTGGGTTTTTTGCGAGAGGAGGATCTAATCCAGGAAAATGCCGCCCCTAGCTGTGTGTAGGGGTGGATGTTTTTAATTTATTTTATTTAACCAGGCAAGTCAGTTAAGAACACATTCTTATTTACAATGACAGCCTACCTACAGGGTCAGCCCCTGGAGCAAATGAGGGTTAAGTACCTTGCTCAAGGACACATCAGCAGGTTTTTCACCTTGTCGACTCAGGTATTCAAACCATCTACCTTTCGATTACTGGTCCAACGCTCTAACCGCTAGGCTACCTGCCGCCCAATGTTATGCATATATTGTTTTATTTAACCTTTATTTAACTAGGCAAGTCAGTTAAGAACACATTATTATGTGCAGTGACGGCCTACACCGGACAAACCCGGATGACGCTGGGCCAACTGTGCGCCGCCCTATGGGAATGTTATGCACATGCGATTGAACCCACTCTTTAATGTAGCCTACTATTACACCTGTAATCTACATTCTAGAGCAGCTGTGCGTATGAAGTAACAAATAGTATTGTTGCCAGTGATGCACCTTGTAACAGTCAAGCCATTCGGCCTTCAGTTGCCTCCTGAATTGTTGTGCTCGAATACACAACACTTTACGGTAACGCGTAGGGAAACTGAGTAAGACTCACTCTCATGCGCAGATAGACGATCGCTACAAATCGTTCCAAGCAAACAGTTTGAAGCACAATTATTCAATCCCCCACGATACCAAATCGCTTATTTAATTTTCTTGCCATATAAAAAATTCCGGGTAGAGTGAGGCTGCAGTAGCTGCAGTAGCCTACCGGGGGTGCTGTTTAGCAAATGTTCAATTGTGAACGCAAGACGTGTTTTCAGTCAGCGCGCACACAGCTTCACAACAATATCTCAGTGAGCTGATATGTGTTTCATTTTATTTCATTAGATTATATATATTTTTTTAGAAAATAATAAGAAACCCGCACACTGTTCTTGCTATGATCACTGCTCTTTAATAAGCTTTATGGGACCACGCAGCCGTCATCCCGCTCAGGAAGGAGACGCGTTCTGTCTCCTAGAGATTAATGTACTTTGTTGCGAAAAGTGCAAATCAATCCCAGAACAACAGCAAAAGGACCTTGTGAAGATGCTGGAGGAAGCCGGTACAAAAGTATCTATATCCACAGTAAAACGAGTCCTATATATCGACATAACCTGAAAGGCCGCTCAGCAAGGAAGAAGCCACTGCTCCAAAACCGCCATAAAAAAGCCAGACTACGGTTTGCAACTTCACATGGGGACAAAGATCATACTTTATGGGAAAATATCCAATGGTCTGATGAAACAAAAATAGAACTGTTTGGCCATAATGACCATCGTTATGTTTGGAGGACTTGCAAGCCGAAGAACACCATCCCAACCGTGAAGCACAGGGGTGGCAGCATCATGTTGTAGGGGTGCTTTGTGTATATATTGAAGCAACATCTCAAGACATCAGTCAGGAAATTAAAGCTTGGTCACAAATGGGTCTTCCAAATGGACAATGACCCCAAGCACACTTCCAAAGTTGTGGCAAAATGGCTTAAGGACAACAAAGTCAAGGTATTGGAGTGGCCATCACAAAGCCCTGACCTCAATCCTATAGAACATTTGTGGGCAGAACTGAAAAAGCGTGTGCGAGCAAGGAGGCCTACAAACCTGACTCAGTTACACCAGTTCTGTCAGGAGGAATGGGCCAAAATTCACCCAACTTATTGTGGGAAGCTTGTGGAAGGCTACCCGAAACATTTGACCCAAGTTAAACAATTTAAAGGCAATGCTACCAAATACTAATTGAGTATATGCAAACTTCTGACCCACTGGGAATGTTATGAAAGAAATAAAAGCTGAAATAAATAATTCTCTCTACTATTATTCTGACATTTCACATTCTTAAAATAAAGTGGTGATCCTAACTGACCTAAAACAGGGAATTTTTACTAGGATTAAATGTCAGGAATTTTGAAAAACTGAGTTTAAATGTATTTGTCTAAGGTGTATGTAAACTTCTGACTTCAACTGTAGGTTAAACCCCTCGTTCAGGAGAAACAACAGTCGCAGTAGATTTTAGACCAAAACATGACATTTCTACCTTTAGGTTGTGTGGCATAGAGAAGGTTCAGATATCAGACAGGGGAGGTGATATATTTTCACCCTCCAGACATTATTTCATAAAGGTTTTAATTATGAAATTCCTATGTATGTTATGTTGTAAATGTGAACATGAATTAATGCCCCCACTTCAGATTACTCTGTTACCCAATGATTTATGAAACTTTCTTGATGGGTCGATGTCCTCATTGTGGTTTTACACACATGTAAAAAATAATGTACACACTTTATTAGGATGAAATGCACATTGTTATATTTGGTAACACTTACTTATTTTCCCTCGACTCCAACCCCATTCAATGTGTTGAACGGATGCGTTTTGCTAATTAAAAAAGCTCTGATGAAGGCCTTGAGGCCAATACGTAAAGTTTATTAAAGAGCAGGGATGCTAACAAGAGCAGGTACATGTTTTTCTCTCATCTTATTCAACTGTTACCAGCATAAAGATAGCTCAGAGATTATAGCTTAGATTAGATACTCAGATGTTCGAGTGCCTTTTGAATTATATTCTATTTTTTAAGTGTTAAAAAACGACATTTACTTGGTCTCTCCCTTTTTTTAAAGTAGTTATATTACAGTGAACTTTGAACCATAATATGGGCATGTTATGCTTTGCAATGTTAACAACAATGGATCATTGATCTACTAGTGACACACATGTCACAAGTGTTTACCATCCATTTTTACAGCGTTAAAATGTTATCAGAATACCTTAAAGTTCATTAAAATAGGACAAAACAAGTCTTTATCTACTAGTGGCACACGTCACAAAACATCTTTAAAATGGCATAATATGGGTATTTTATGGTATGCAATAGTAATCACACTGGATTAATTATCTACTAGTGGCAAACATACAAATAAAGTCTACCAGCCATTTTTTGTGAATATGTTATTTTTACATAGGGGTCATCAAAGTTCATTGTAATATTACTACTTTGTAGCTATCTTCTCTATCTGTGCATTAAGGTGCATCCAAGTAAGTTCCCCTACCAGAAAACATGCAGTCCTAAAGATGCAGGATGCAAAATGTAACTGTGCCAGCAGGATTTAGGATTAAGGATTATCATTAATCCACAAATTCAGACTTTGACATGCAAGAGCAAAATGATCAAACCCAAGGGATAGATCTTTCCCACCAAATGTTCACATTCAAATGCTGTTGCTGATATTTCACTCTAGCCTGTCGAAAGCCAATGGCACCAATCGGAACGCACTTCTCTCAGGACAAGGGGACGCCATCTAAGTGCGCACTGATGGAGAGCTGCTTGAAGAGTGTGGCCGTGCGTAATCGCATTATGTGACCTGCAAAAACGCAGGCTGACAGCCCAGTCGTATAAGGATATACTTTACTGTACTTTTTAATTGTTTTCTCCCATTTATTAAAATGCCACTCTTCATAAACCGAGACCAGATATTTGCGCACCAAGTGCACCTTCTGGAGCACAAACTGCGGGTATGTCTATTTTTTATTTAGCGTAAATTCAACAGCTATGACAGGTGAAGCTAAAACGACAGTTGGTTAGGTAGGATTAGTTTCTACTTTGTGAAAACAATTATTTATCGTTTAGTTAGTTAGCTATAATAACTATTCGATTAATTACAATGTCTAATTAACTCATTTATCTTTAGTAAAGGAATTTAAAGCGAATCAGATAAACCTCACTGACTTTACAACGTCAGTAAACTAGCAGCTTTGGCTAATCTGTCTGTTTCCAGAGCAAAGAGGAACGCATTCTGGAGTTGGAGACTGAAAATGCCATTCTCCACCTGAGGCTCGCCGATGTGAGTTGAGTCATTGGAGAAAACATTTTTATTTACTGTGATCTTTTATCACCCCAGTCAGTGCCCGTTGTGTAGGTAGCCAAGCAAAGGTCGTGGCACACAATTTAAGCATATCATTGGGTACCACAGATGGATATGCTTACTGTCTGCAGAATGTAATTAGAGTCTATGAACTGGGTTAAAAGCAATATGTAAACATGTTATTTTTAGTTGTTTAACACGTTTGCTGTCAGTGTTCACTTCATGGATAGCTCCGAATTGGGCCCAGTATGGATGCATAAAATGAACATTGAGTGGCTGGTTAATTTTTATGTCTACCACATCCTACCTGGACCAAAAAGTGGGTTTCGGGTGTCAGAATGGTGACTTGTCACTGTATGTCTTGGAAATGGTGGCTTCCTCATACCCTCTTCTCCCTCTCCAGTGTCTGGGGAAACTTCGTCGGGATCATGCGGAAGAGGCTGAAGCAGAAGCCCAGAAGCGTTGGCAGCACCAGAGAGTTGTGCAGCAAAGCACCCAGTCTGCCCTGGCCAAACTCCTGTCTGAAGTTCAGGTACATACAACCCCAGAGCTGTACACAGCTGTATTGTTTTGTTTGGTTTAGTTCAGAAGAGGAAGGCCAACATGGTGTCCATTGGGGTTTTGTATATATAGGTTGAAATACTGTACTAGAGCCATTGGTGGCCTGAACACACATGATCGCACAAACACACATTCATGGTATTATTTGTGTCTTATTCTAGATTTTGAAGCAGGACCTGAGAGAGGTGTTTGCGGTGTATGTGAACTTCGCCACTGAGTTGGAAAACCAGAGCAGGCTGCTGCTGGAGCAAGTCGGCCAAGCCAGCTCAGCCCTCCAAGGCCACCATGGCAATGATGTGCACAGTGAGTAGACTACCTGTGGTCGGATTTATGACATCACTCAATCAATGTGTGTCTTTTCTCTCTCTCTCTCTCTCTCTCTCTCTCTCTCTCTCTCTCTCTCTCTCTCTCTCTCTCTCTCTCTCTCTCTCTCTCTCTCTCTCTCTCTCTCTCTCTCTCTCTCTTTCTCCCATTCTCAAGTATCTTATTTACTGTGCCCCTAGGCCGTAGTTAAGAGGTTGGTTGCCTTGGGGATAATCCTCACCCTGCCCTTCAATACGACTCTGTCAGCGAGGTTCGGCAAGGTTGTGTGACCTGTCCTCTGCGTCACCTGGTCGCCATGGT
This sequence comes from Thymallus thymallus, assembly GCA_023634145.1. Taxonomy (NCBI): domain Eukaryota; kingdom Metazoa; phylum Chordata; class Actinopteri; order Salmoniformes; family Salmonidae; genus Thymallus; species Thymallus thymallus. The sequence continues at coordinate 30,633,580 of CM042412.1, read as the reverse complement.
GACAAGCTCACTGTTGGGCTCAAGGAACTTATCCCACTTCACCTGGTTAAACCTGGCTGTCTGTTGGGCCTGTGGGGAAAGCCCCTAGCCTATATATACCTGACCCTATTGGCTTCGTTTACCACAGGTCCGGGGTTCGTTTTGTTATTTGGCTTGAAATAGTTAATGTAGGTGTAAGGCAGTAGCGCTGATCCCAAATCAGTCAGCTTTTAGAGAAAAGGTCAATGTAGGCACAAATATTGTATTTATGAACCAGTCTGAATTATTACAACTTATGTTGCATTATTCATGACATTTGTAGATAATGTATTAATATTTAATTCAGGTAGAATGTCAGATGGCTGGGCAACCCAGCCTCGTATCAAAACAAAGACTTAGATTAATCCATCAACTGTCCCTGTAAAGTCCGGCACAATGAGAACACACATATCCCATAAGGCTTAAGTCTTAGCTCACGAACAGTACAGGTCAAATACAAAAACCATCAGCAGTACGAGAGGATCTCTTTCCCTAGCTCTTACTCTGCTTGTTGTAGTTGTAGAGGTTAGTTACATGTAATAGTAAGGAATAGTGAGGAGGTCTGGCTCTTCAGACTGAAGTTCACCATTCGCTTGTCTGATGTCAGGTTGTCTCTCATGTCGTCCAGAGGATTCCAGGAGGTCTTATATCCCTTTGATTGGACTAGGCCCAGTTATTGTTTCTTATAGCATGACATTGTATTTAGTGGCTTAGCCTGGCACATGCATGATGTTACTGTCACAGCTTGTGCAACAAGCCCTGTGGTTATTATATGTGATTGATTCTTATTACCTTATTCTCTCTCTGTGTATCTGTCCTCAGGTTTGCAGGCTCAGATGGAGGCTCTAGAGCACTCTTTACAGGAGGAGAAGGAGCGTAGCCGGACTGAGAGGGAGAGGAGGAAGATTCTTCATAACACCTTGGTGGTGAGGATCTTGACTACATTTTAATAGTCTACAGTGACTTCCTCTTTTTTTGTCTCTGTCTCTTTCTCTCACTCTCTCTCTTTCTCTCACTCTCTCTTTCTCTCTCATTGTTGCTCTTCAGGAGCTGCGGGGGAACATCAGGGTCCACTGCAGAGTGCGTCCGGTCCTTCCCTTTGACGATGGCCAGGGATCAACATTAGCAATACGGTAAGTACCCTTAAAGTGTTTTTTTTCATATAAAGTTTGAGACCAGTTGGTCAGATAATATATTTTTGACAAGTACTTTACATTTTAAAGGGATACTTTGGGATTTTGGCAACAAGGCCCTGTATCTACTCCCCCGCAGTCAGATGAACTTGTGGATACCATGTTTATGTCTCTGTGTCCAGCATGAAGGAAATTAGAGGTAGTTTCACGAGCCAATGCTAACTAGCATTAGTGCAATGACTGGAAGTCTATGGGTATCTGCTAGCATACTACCTTCATACTGGACACAGAGACATAACAATGGTGTCCACTAGTTCATCTGACTCTGGGGAAGTAGATAAAGGGCCTCATATCCTAAATCCTGAAGTATCCCTTTAATCAGTGCATTTAGTAACAACAATTTATAACTATACAGTTTTATAATAATTATCATTGTTTCCTGTTCAGGCCTGGTACAACAGAAGAGGTGGTTCAGGCAGTTAATGATGTGAGTACACGCAGTTTCATCTAGTTAATGGTCTGATGTATTGTTAGGTCTGTGATTGGGTTGAATGAGTCATTCTGAAATCACCTGCCTGCCTGCCTCACCTATTTCATTTATTTTGTTTTGCCTGTTTTCCAGGATACAGTTGTTGTGAATTGTACTAGAATGGGGAACCCGGGGCTGAACAAGATGTTTGAGTTTGAGAGGTATTATAACATGTTATAACATGATAATAACCGTCCTTTGATAACTGAACAAGATATTTGAGTCTGAAAGGTATTATAACATGTTATAACATGATAATAACAGTCCTTTGATAACTGTTCAATATGTTTGAGTTTGAGAGGTATTATAACATGTTATAACATGATAATAACAGTCCTTTGATTATTGTTGCTATTCTATATTTACATTCTGTCAGCAGTTGTATTGTAGTATGTGTCACATTCGGTCAGCAGTTGTATTGTAGTATGTGTCACATTCGGTCAGCAGTTGTATTGTAGTATGTGTCACATTCGGTCAGCAGTTGTATTGTAGTATGTGTCACAGCTTCAGATATATGAAGCTTATGAAGCATGTGTTTCCATTGTGATGTGATTGACAGGGTACATGGTCCTGAGGACTCCCAGGATGCCGTGTTTGAGGAAGTGAAGCCTCTCCTCACCTCTCTGCTGGACGGGTAAGTTAATATGACCCTGTGCTGCTGAGGGGAAACACATCACTAATTGAATTCTATTGCATCTCAGAACTCTTAAGTTATATTTGAACTCCTATATACAGTAGAGATGGTTGCCTCAGAGAATTAGTGTTGTGATTGATCAGGACCAGAGGCAAAGCAGACACTGTGAATCGTTATTAAATGGAGCGAAGCAGAATGAGGAAATAAATCCAGTGAGACGACATCTGAATAACAAACAGGTGAGTTAATAGAAACGGCAAGTCTTTATTTCACAGACTGATTCTTCTATTGTTCGATCAGGTATAACGTGTGCATTATGGCGTACGGACAGACAGGCAGTGGGAAGACACACACCATGATCGGCTCCCAGGCTGAGGACCCCTCAGGACCACATGGGGAGACCCGGCAAGGCATTATTTCCAAAGCAGCCACTGAACTCTTCAGGTGAGAGAGAGAGGAGGGAGGGAGGGAGGGAGGGAGATAGATAGATAGATACTTTATTGATCCCGAGAGAGAGAGAGAGAGAGAGAGAGAGAGAGAGAGAGAAATAAAACAAATAAAAAGTGTGGTGTTAATACTGGGGTTAGGGTGATGAGAGAAGGAGCTATACTTGTGCATGGATGCATGCATGTTTATACATGTGTATTTTTATATGTGTGTGTGCTATCTGACAGGCTGATATCGGAGAAGCCTGCTGAGAGTCACACGGTGGAGGTGTCTGTGGTGGAGGTGTACAACAACGAGGTGTTGGACCTGCTGGCTAAAGACGAGGACGGGGTTGCCATGGGTGCTAAGAGAGACGTCATCACTACCAGCACAGGGACCAGCGAGGTGCCCTCACTCTCCTACGTGTGAGTGGTCCTTAACTGTGTGTGTGTGTGTGTGTGTGTGTGTGTGTGTGTGTGTGTGTGTGTGTGTGTGTGTGGTGTAAATGTGAGTGATTAATTGAGTGAATCATTACGTACAGAGCCATATCTATTGTATTGGTAATAGAATAGTGACATTTGGTGTGTGTGTGAGATTTATGTGAGTTGAAGTATTGCTGACTGACGGTGTTCTCCTCCCAGGTTGGTGAGAAGCTCAGCAGATGTGATGCAGCTGATCAGCTCTGTTCTGAGGCTGAGGGCTCGCTGCCCTACACTGGTCCACAGAGACTCCTCACGCTCTCATCTCATAGTCACCCTCACTGTCTCCTCCAAGAGCCCCAACGCACTGGCCCTGGGTGAGACGCACACACAAACATATCTGATTACTGACAAATAAAAAATGACAAGCTTAACACAATGTCTTTGTGCTATTAATTGATTTCTTGCCATGATATCCTGCCGCTATATTCCTTTATTGACTGTGTCTGTGGTGCTGTGCTGTCTAGCTCGTAGGTTTATTGACTGTGTCTGTGGTGCTGTGCTGTCCAGCTCGTAGGTTTATTGACTGTGTCTGTGGTGCTGTGCTGTCCAGCTCGTAGGTTTATTGACTGTGTCTGTGGTGCTGTGCTGTCCAGCTCGTAGGTTTATTGACTGTGTCTGTGGTGCTGTGCTGTCCAGCTCGTAGGTTTATTGACTGTGTCTGTGGTGCTGTGCTGTCCAGCTCGTAGGTTTATTGACTGTGTCTGTGGTGCTGTGCTGTCCAGCTCGTAGGTTTATTGACTGTGTCTGTGGTGCTGTGCTGTCTAGCTCGTAGGTTTATTGACTGTGTCTGTGGTGCTGTGCTGTCTAGCTCGTAGGTTTATTGACTGTGTCTGTGGTGCTGTGCTGTCTAGCTCGTAGGTTTATTGACTGTGTCTGTGGTGCTGTGCTGTCTAGCTCGTAGGTTTATTGACTGTGTCTGTGGTGCTGTGCTGTCCAGCTCGTAGGTTTATTGACTGTGTCTGTGGTGCTGTGCTGTCTAGCTCGTAGGTTTATTGACTGTGTCTGTGGTGCTGTGCTGTCCAGCTCGTAGGTTTATTGACTGTGTCTGTGGTGCTGTGCTGTCCAGCTCGTAGGTTTATTGACTGTGTCTGTGGTGCTGTGCTGTCTAGCTCGTAGGTTTATTGACTGTGTCTGTGGTGCTGTGCTGTCTAGCTCGTAGGTTTATTGACTGTGTCTGTGGTGCTGTGCTGTCCAGCTCGTAGGTTTATTGACTGTGTCTGTGGTGCTGTGCTGTCTAGCTCGTAGGTTTATTGACTGTGTCTGTGGTGCTGTGCTGTCTAGCTCGTAGGTTTATTGACTGTGTCTGTGGTGCTGTGCTGTCCAGCTCGTAGGTTTATTGACTGTGTCTGGGGTGCTGTGCTGTCTAGCTTGTAGGTTTATTGACTGTGTCTGTGGTGCTGTGCTGTCTAGCTCGTAGGTTTATTGACTGTGTCTGTGGTGCTGTGCTGTCTAGCTCGTAGGTTTATTGACTGTGTCTGTGGTGCTGTGCTGTCCAGCTCGTAGGTTTATTGACTGTGTCTGTGGTGCTGTGCTGTCTAGCTCGTAGGTTTATTGACTGTGTCTGTGGTGCTGTGCTGTCCAGCTCGTAGGTTTATTGACTGTGTCTGTGGTGCTGTGCTGTCTAGCTCGTAGGTTTATTGACTGTGTCTGTGGTGCTGTGCTGTCTAGCTCGTAGGTTTATTGACTGTGTCTGTGGTGCTGTGCTGTCCAGCTCGTAGGTTTATTGACTGTGTCTGTGGTGCTGTGCTGTCTAGCTCGTAGGTTTATTGACTGTGTCTGTGGTGCTGTGCTGTCTAGCTCGTAGGTTTATTGACTGTGTCTGTGGTGCTGTGCTGTCCAGCTCGTAGGTTTATTGACTGTGTCTGTGGTGCTGTGCTGTCTAGCTCGTAGGTTTATTGACTGTGTCTGTGGTGCTGTGCTGTCTAGCTCGTAGGTTTATTGACTGTGTCTGTGGTGCTGTGCTGTCTAGCTCGTAGGTTTATTGACTGTGTCTGTGGTGCTGTGCTGTCCAGCTCGTAGGTTTATTGACTGTGTCTGTGGTGCTGTGCTGTCTAGCTCGTAGGTTTATTGACTGTGTCTGTGGTGCTGTGCTGTCTAGCTCGTAGGTTTATTGACTGTGTCTGTGGTGCTGTGCTGTCTAGCTCGTAGGTTTATTGACTGTGTCTGTGGTGCTGTGCTGTCTAGCTCGTAGGTTTATTGACTGTGTCTGTGGTGCTGTGCTGTCTAGCTCGTAGGTTTATTGACTGTGTCTGTGGTGCTGTGCTGTCTAGCTCGTAGGTTTATTGACTGTGTCTGTGGTGCTGTGCTGTCTAGCTCGTAGGTTTATTGACTGTGTCTGTGGTGCTGTGCTGTCTAGCTCGTAGGTTTATTGACTGTGTCTGTGGTGCTGTGCTGTCCAGCTCGTAGGTTTATTGACTGTGTCTGTGGTGCTGTGCTGTCTAGCTCGTAGGTTTATTGACTGTGTCTGTGGTGCTGTGCTGTCCAGCTCGTAGGTTTATTGACTGTGTCTGTGGTGCTGTGCTGTCTAGCTCGTAGGTTTATTGACTGTGTCTGTGGTGCTGTGCTGTCCAGCTCGTAGGTTTATTGACTGTGTCTGTGGTGCTGTGCTGTCTAGCTCGTAGGTTTATTGACTGTGTCTGTGGTGCTGTGCTGTCTAGCTCGTAGGTTTATTGACTGTGTCTGTGGTGCTGTGCTGTCTAGCTCGTAGGTTTATTGACTGTGTCTGTGGTGCTGTGCTGTCCAGCTCGTAGGTTTATTGACTGTGTCTGTGGTGCTGTGCTGTCTAGCTCGTAGGTTTATTGACTGTGTCTGTGGTGCTGTGCTGTCTAGCTCGTAGGTTTATTGACTGTGTCTGTGGTGCTGTGCTGTCTAGCTCGTAGGTTTATTGACTGTGTCTGTGGTGCTGTGCTGTCTAGCTCGTAGGTTTATTGACTGTGTCTGTGGTGCTGTGCTGTCTAGCTCGTAGGCTGCAAAGCGTCAAGAAAGACATGCAGCGCAAGGCCCAGAAGGAGTGGTGGAGCCCCCGCTGTCGCCGTGCCAACCCAATGGCCCGCCAATCAGGGGACGAGCGTTCCGCTAGCTCCTCCTCTTCACCCTACCACTCCCCTAGCCACTCCCCCATTCACTCCTCTTGCCCCTCCCCCAGAGCCAGCACCGTCCAGGCTCCCTTCAGGACCAAACTACAGCTGGTGGACCTTGCAGGTAGCGAGTGTGTGGGTGAGTCGTGAAAACAACGCCAAACTCATCCACCATGGTCAGTGATTGTTGTGTTCTGTCCGGTGGTGTAGTGGGGATGACTATGTGCATGCTATGTGTGTAACTGTTTGGACTTGTGTTTGTGTAACTATAGGTATGTCAGGGGTGACTGGCGCTGCCCTGTGGGAGACGTCGTGTATAAACCGCAGTCTGTCTGCTCTGTCTGACGTACTGGGAGCTCTGGCAGAACAACGGCCACATGTGCCCTACAGAAACAGCAAGCTCACACACCTACTGCAGGACGCCATTGGTAACACACACACACACACACACACAGTTTGTTGTTTTCCTTGACTGCGGTTGACTAACCATTTTCCTCTCCCTCTCCCCTCTCTTCTCCATCTTCTTCTCCACTAGGTGGGGATGCAAAGCTGCTGGTGATGCTCTGTGTCTCTCCCACCCAGAGGTATATGACTGAGTCTCTACAGTCTCTGGGCTTTGGCACGCGGGCTCGCCAGGTCCAAAAAGATACCCCTCGCAGGAAGAACATTTCCCTCAAACTGAAGTAATGAGAGGAGAGCAGAGCAGAGGAGTATAGAAGAGAAAGGGGAGAGAGGAGAGAAAGGTCCCAGGCTATGATGGCATGGTCATAGGTAGAACAGAGGTTCCCCTCAAGTGAAGGCTGAACAGAGTTACATGTGGGCTCTGTGGAGTAAATGTTGTATTTATGTAAATATTATTTAGTAACTTATGTTGTTGCTTTACTTATACATGTACAATTGTATGTTTATCTAGCTATTTGAACACCAAATTGGGTTGGTTTTAAAATATTTTGTTTCAAACTCCATCTCCCCTCTTTATGTCCTCGAAAATAGTATATGATAACTAATTTATATTGTAGATTTGATTCTTAGATGCAGTATGTCCATTTGTTTTTAAATAGATGGACAAATAATTTAGGCTAGTTACAATTGTATTTTTAAAAAAATTTGTGGTCAATCTTAGACTGAAGAATAGTAAATCAAAGGATTTCTTATACTGAACAAAAATATAAAACACAACATATAAAGTGTTGGTCCCATGTTTCATGAGCTGAAATAAAAGATCCCAGAAATGTTCTGTACGCACAAAAAGCTTATTTCTCTCAAATTGTGTGCACAAATTTGTTTACATCCCTGTTAGTGAG
>CM042412.1:30570977-30620977 GCA_023634145.1 Thymallus thymallus | reverse complement strand
ACAGAGAAAATGGATTGGCATCAAACACCTGGAAACCATGTGTTGGATGTATTTAATATCATTCCACTGATTCCGCTCCAGCCATTACCACAAGCCCGTTCTCCGCAATTAAGTTGCCACCAACCTCCTGTGCGATATATACAAAAGTATGTGGACACCGCTTCAAATTAGTGGACTCGGCTATTTCAGCCACACCCGTTGCTGACGGGTATAAAATCGAGCACACAGCCATGCAATCTCCATAGACAAACATTGGCAGTAGAAATGGGGTCCATACAGAAATGGTTTGTCGAGACCGGTGTGGAAGAACTTGACTGGCCTGCACAGAGCCCTGACCTCAACCCCATAGAACACATTTGGGATGAATTGGAATGCCCACTGTGAGCCAGGCCTAATCGTCCAACATCAGTGCCAGACATCACTAATGCTCTTGTGGCTGAATGGAAGCAAGTCCCCGCAGCAATGTTTTGACATCTAGTGGAAAGCCTTCCCAGAAGAGTGGAGGCTGTTATAGCAGCATGGGTGACCAACTCCATTTTAATGCCCATGATTTTGGAATGAGATGTTCGACGAGCAGGTGTCCACATACTTTTTCATGTAGTGTAGCTATCTTAAAACGGTCTATTCATTTTCAATCTGTGAGGGGGAGTCAACGGGTGCATACGTTGGGGAGGAAGGTAAGGAACTGGACAGCATATCCCCCATCCCTACTATGATTAGAGAAAGATATGCAGCTTTTTGGAGCATAACCACAAGTGCCTAAGTAATGTCTGTGACCTTTTGTAATAATGCTAGTACAGTAATAAGCTTTACATCGATAGTTAGAGACAGAGATGTCAAGGTGCTTTTCAGATGCTGTTAAACTTCAGGTCACTAAAGGGACTGATGATATACTGTAGCTGCTATTTGAGACGTGCCTTTATACTATTGTTTACTACAAGGGACTAAGATTTTAAAATGCCGTTAGTCAGATGCTGGCATGACAAGCACTCATATAAGCTAACATTAACACTTCTTCAGAAAATGAAATGTACGGGGAAGACCTTTGAACTTTGACACTGAATTCCTGAGACTCACTTAACTGAAGTTTAAACCTTTTCAACTTTTGTGCTCTTTTCCTTAATCTTTTTTACTAGTTAATGTTGTATGTATATTTTACTGAGGACTTGGAGGTGTGGCTTGGCCCTGAGGGCTGCGTTGTTTGACTAGACATGCTTATGGGACTATTGCTGAACTATGGATTGCTGTGAGAGGAGTCTCAGTGATGATGTAATGTGTCTGAATTACACTGAGTGTAAAAAAACATTAGGAACACCTGCTCTTTCCACGACAGACTGATCAGGTGAAAACTATGATCCCTTATTGATGTCACCTGTGGAATCCACTTCAATTAGTGTAGATGAAAGGGAGGAGATGTGTTAAAGAAAGCCTTGAGACAATTGAGACGTGGATTGTGTATGTGTGTCGTTGAGGGTGAATGGGCAGGAACAAGTATTTAAGCTCCTTTGAATGGGGTATGGTAGTAGGTACCAGGCATACCGGTTTGAGTGTGTCAAGAATTGCAACGCAGCTGGGTTTTTCACCCTCCACAGTTTCCTGTATGTATCAAGAATGGTCCACCACCCAATGGACATCCAGCCAACTTGACACAACTGTGGGAAGCATTGGAGTCAACATGGGCCAGCATCCCTGTGGAACGCTTTCAACACCTTGTAGAGTCCATGTCCTGACAAACTGAGTCTGTTCTGAGGACAAAAGGGGGCTGCAACTCAATATTAGGAAGGTGTTCCAAATGTTTTGTACACTCAGTGTATATTCTGTTATTCTTTACTATGATATATACAATTAGTCAAAGGAATACTTTTCACTCTATTACATGATTGTGGATGTATGTTTTAATTTATGTACTATTTTAAAATCAATGTATGTAAAACGTGATAATAAATTAATTAGTCTACTTTCATGGAGTAGTGAATGTGTTGTTTGGGCTTTTGGAGGTTGAAACTCAAGAGGTACACAACAAATCTGTATGACCTACAAACTGAAGGTCATGACCCTTCGCAGCCAGCGGAAATTCTGTCTCATCCATACCTTTCTCTCCCCCGATCTCTCTTCACTCCTATCCTCCCCTCCTGTCAGGTCAACGTTTGCTGACGCATCTTTATTTTTAGGAGAATTGTTCCCAATATCATGTTCAGGCGGTCAGCAGGACTCTGCTCTCCCTGCTCCAACGGTCACTGCTGGGCTGTCGCTGCTGCTTAACCAGAAACCTGATCCGTGGCTTTTATGACTTCAGACATTTCAATCAAATTGTATTTGATACCATACATTGAGTATATTAATTGCACAAATAATTGCTTCCCACACAGTTTGAATGACTTAAGTACAGTCAATTATTGAACCGTTGAGGGCGGACCCAGCGTGTCACCGTTGAGGGCGGACCCAGCGTGTCACCGTTGAGGGCGGACCCAGCGTGTCACTGGAATGATTATGGGAGGAAGGCGAAGCGACGTATTGACTGATGTGACAGTGAAATGTAGGGTGGTGCGGTCTACCAGTCAGCCCAACAATGTGTGGGTGGGAGCACTGCTAAAACTAAGGGCGCTTTGTAGTTCTATATAGCACCATTTCATATAGCAGTGTGTGGACATGCAGTGCCAGTGTCCCTATGGAGATACAGCGACCAACGGAATATTGAGGAGGGATTAATGTCTGTCTTTATGGAATATTAGGAGAAGAGGTGACATTTATACAGTGTCACTATACTACGTGACACCCGGTGATGCAGAGTTCTAATGGGACGTCCAGAGGTGACATTTATACAGTGTCACTATACTATGTGACACCTGGTGATGGTGAGAGGCATAAGGAATGACCTGGAGGAGGAAGTGGGGTCTAAGCGATGGCCTCTGGAGTTTCCGAATGATAGACGACAGTGGGTGCCATGGCAACGGTGCTAATGAGGCGGTGATTTGGGCGTCGGGCTGGCAGATGGTCGTGAATCACAGAGGTAGAGAGAGAGACGAGACACTTTAAATATCAACATGTTTTATTACACAGACATATACACAAGAGGTTAGCAGCCTGTCTCCTCCGCCTTTACATCCACTATCTCTCCCTCCCCTCCTTTCTTTCGACTCTCCTCTCTTCCCCTCCTCCTCCTTCCTCTTCCCCTCTTCGTTCCTCTCTCCCCCTCCTTTCTCTCTTCATCAGCAAGCTGAGATTGAGACTTCATAAGCTCCCATCGTGAGCCGGACTGAGACAAGCTCTCAATCATGGCTAGGGTCTGAACTCTGTGAGACACTTTGGTCACAGGTGATTAAACCGGGGCCGTTACAGGCTCTACGAGGGTATGAAGAGTCACGCTTGTCACCTCCTCTATGACACATCAGGTCAGATTTACTGAGCTTTTGCACCAGGGTGTATATTTCATTTAATACCGAAGAGCTAAAATAATGTATTTATTTCACCTTTATTAATTTTTATGGTTTTATTACTTATTTTTAACCATTGTTTTTAATACCACTATAATGTTACAATATTTGCTCTAGCTATGTAAACCTAGTCCGTGAACTGTGGTCCAGGCTCTCCACTTGTCCCCGCACCTCCCTCACCGCACCTCCCTCACCTCCCCTCCCCAAACCTTTCCTCACCTCCCCGCCCCAAACCTTTCCTCACCTCCCAATCCCTCCCCAAACCTTTCCTCACCTCCACCTGACTGCTGGTTGGCTGGGGCTGGAGTACTGACTGCTGGTTGGCTGGCTGTTGGAGTACCACATCACAGCCTCACTATTTTAAAATAAATAGTCTACAAAAGGAAACCACTTTTCAACAACAAGGGCTCTAAAAAAAATTACAAAGTCTTTGAAAATAAGTAAAATGTTACTTTTTCAAAACAAAAATAACCGTATAAAACTGCGCAGGAAGAGACCTAGTAGAAACGTAAACTGAGAGATGGTAATCAATCAGTCAATCAATCAATCAATCAATCAATCTAATGTATTTATAAAGCCCTTTTTACATCAGCCAATGTCACAAAGTGCTATACAGAAACCCAGCCTAAAACCCCAAACAGCAAGCAATGCAGATGTAAGCCCTATAAGATTCTAGTAGGTAATCTCACCAAACTCCACAATACTGGACCTCGGTCAATACATCCGGTCCAGTACGGCCAATCACAGATTCAGATTGTGTCCATATTAGCATAAACAGCAGGCTACATTTCATTGTTTAGCTCTTTGGTAACCAAAATGATCACAAATAAAAATGACAGTTTATAATATTTTTTCATTTGACTTTTTAAAAAATATTAATTCTTCATTTCCAAACATGTGAGGTAAAGAGAGGATACCTAAACACAGGCTTAATGATAAAACTATTCTAAACACATGGTTTTAAAATTACACAAACAAAGAAAAATGAAACACATATGGACAGTGCAAATCTACAAACTAAAATTCCAAACACCCAAGGTTTTCCAAACCTCCATATTAAATCTATCATATTGGCTGTGTGTCGTGTGTAGAATAGACCTAGCCATTATCCATGTGCGTCTCTTCACCTGCCTGTCCCTAGGAGGCAGTACCGAGCCCTCTGCACCTCCCATTGACCACTGAAAGTTCCAGCCTCTGCAAACTACCAAACCACAGAAAGAAAAACTTGACAAGAACCAAAACTGGAGCTGTGTCCCGGAAGCATTTGGTCTACCGTTCTGTCCCGGAACTATTTGCTACGTTCTAGAATGTTTTACCATACATACTCACAAGCAATGGTATGTTAATGGCCTTTAGACTTGAGATAACAGGAGATAAGCAGCAAGCAGAGTAGAAATACGCTGCATTTAAGCCAGCCCCTAGCACAACTTCAAGTTCCACATTCCACTGCAGCCAACAACTTGTCAATACCTTCATATCATCTTATCTATTCCTTTAACCTTAGATAAACCTTCTAAAAACTACAGAAACCAACAATCAGCGCGTCTGAAGCTCTAACAGGAATATTTATTTGTTAAAAATGAGCAAACAAACAAAACGGGAAAATCATTCTTTGGAAAAAAAGTTAACTTTTTTTGTAATACGAACGATGGGTTTTTAAAATTATATGCAGAAATGTGATTGAGGAAAATTTGTCTTGAAAAGCTGCAGCTGAGTCGGTCTCCACTTCAGACTAAGAACAGTCCGGTCGGTCCGTGAGGGCCACAGGGCCAGTCAGGTCCGCTCCCTCAGAACCAGGTCCAAAACCTACAGGATCTGGAGCCAGGGGTGGGGCTCAGGGGGCACATGAGTCTCTGGAGGGCCTATCATTAGCTCCTCCCCCTTCCCAGCGACCATGAGTGAGTTCAGCTCCCTGTATCCAGGGGGCGGTACCTTCTATCTAACTACTGCTCTCCTCAGATAAAGTGCCGTTGGAATCCTGGAGCAGGGGTAGGGGCATGGGCAAGGGGCGGGGCTGGCGGTCAGGGACGTCTCCGTACTCTGCGCTCTCAGCTAACTCCCCCTCACGCTCGCAGATGACCGTCATAGGGCTGCTCAGGATGCGGTTGCGGGCGTTGTACTTGCTGCTGGCAGCAGAGGGCGGCGTGCGCGATCGCCCATACTTCATCCCACTCAGTGACGATGATGGGGAGGAGGAGTAGGACAGGCCCTCGTTGCGGGCCCACTCCTCTGGCGCCCTCTTGCTGCGACCTGGTGAAGCGCAAGGGCTGTGTGGTGTTGTCGGCGATGATGGTGAGGAAGGCGGGTCCAGGGAGGACTCGGAGCGCGTCCTCTGAAAGCGCGGGTCTGTGGAACGCAGCATGTCGGCGGCCGACATGCGGAAGCTGGTCTCAGAGCGGCTTCCCTTCTTCAGGAGCAGAGCCTTGAAAGTGTCGCTGCTGGTGGCAGACTTACGCAGGTTGCGCTGAATGGAGCCTGTCTGCCTGCCCATGGTCAGCGAGGATACCAGGCTGGGGGAGGCGCCCGTGGGGGTGACGGGGGGAGATGGACAGGGGGAGTGGCCCTGCGGCTTGTCCTCCTCAGACTCCTTACGACCCAGGACCTTCCTCTTGGACCTAAGGGTAGAGGAGGAGAGCCTGGTTAGAGACATGGTTGGTTAGAGACATGAAGCGATGGATGGATAGGAGAGCAGGCTAGGATGGATGGATGGATGGATGGATGTATGGATGGATGGATGGATGGGTACTTTATTGATCCCCAAGGGGAAATTTCTTTGTCAAGCAGCTACAACAAAACATAGGGCAGGTGCAAAATGCCACAACGAAAATACACAAAAGACAGATACATGATACATAGAGCGTCAGTATGAAAAAGTATAGAAATACAAGAAGTCTGGAGTGGAAAAAAAAGCTATAAAAAGACATTGCATAGTATGGGTGGTTGGCTGAATATGTACACTATACATTGGTGGATGGTTAACTATTCTATACAGGTCGATGGCAGAGATATACTTCAATAGCTAAAAGGGTAATAAGGGTAATAATAGTTTACTTAATAGACATACTGGATAAATTAACAGGTAAGTGAATATTTTGCATGGTTAAATTAGCTGTACAGGTAAATATACAGTTATATTTACAGGTAAGTGAATATTTGCATGGTTACATTAACTGTACAGGTAAATGTACAGTTAAATTTACAGGTAAGTGAATATTTGCATGGTTACATTAACTGTACAGGTAAATGACAGGAAGAGATACTTAACTAAATGTGTGTATGATATAATTTAGGGTAATAATAGTAATTCCCTTAAAATACAGTCCTTAGTGCAGGGTTTAATTACAGATAAATGCACGTATTGCACATTCGATATACTAAAAGCAATGAGAAAAGGTGCAACTGACAGGATACTAATTTGCATTCCTGAGTGAATGACTACGTAAGTTAAGTCCAAGAATAACTTGCAATATTGCACGTGATATGATATAACAACTGTACATGAATATGTATATACAGACCTGTATGAATAAATAGGTCCTGAGTGAATGACTACGTAAGTTAAGTCCAAGAATAACTTGCAATATTGCACGTGATATGATATAACAACTGTACATGAATATGTATATACAGACCTGTATGAATAAATAGGTCCTGAGTGAATGACTACGTAAGTTAAGTCCAAGAATAACTTGCAATATTGCACGTGATATGATATAACAACTGTACAAGAGTATGTACAGTGGGGAGAACAAGTATTTGATACACTGCCGATTTTGCAGGTTTCCCCACTTACAAAGCATGTAGAGGTCTGTAATTTTTAGGTACACTTCAAGGTACACTTCAACTGTGAGTGACGGAATCTAAAACAAAAATCCAGAAAATCACATTGTATGATTTTTAAGTAATTAATTTGCATTTTATTGCATGACATAAGTATTTGATACATCAGAAAAGCAGAACTTAATATTTGGTACAGAAACCTTTGTTTGCAATTACAGAGATCATACGTTTCCTGTAGTTCTTGACCAGGTTTGCACACACTGCAGCAGGGATTTTGGCCCACTCCTCCATACAGATCCTTCAGGTTTCGGGGCTGTCGCTGGGCAATACGGACTTTCAGCTCCCTCCAAAGATTTTCTATTGGGTTCAGGTCTGGAGACTGGCTAGGCCACTCCAGGACCTTGAGATGCTTCTTACGGAGCCACTCCTTAGTTGCCCTGGCTGTGTGTTTCGGGTCGTCTTGGTTGTTGGCCAAGATCTCGTGATACATGGCCCCATCCATCCTCCCCTCAATACGGTGCAGTCGTCCTGTCCCCTTTGCAGAAAAGCATCCCCAAAGAATGATGTTTCCACCTCCATGCTTCACGGTTGGGATGGTGTTCTTGGGGTTGTACTCATCCTTCTTCTTCCTTTAAACACAGCGAGTGGAGTTTAGACCAAAAAGCTCTATTTTTGTCTCATCAGACCACATGACCTTCTCCCATTCCTCCTCTGGATCATCCAGATGGTCATTGGCAAACTTCAGATCCCTCACCTTCCTCATGATCATTGATGCCCCACGAGGTGAGATCTTGCATGGTGCCCCAGACCGAGGGAGATTGACCGTCATCTTGAACTTCTTCCATTTTCTAATAATTGCGCCAACAGTTGTTGCCTTCTCACCAAGCTGCTTGCCTATTGTCCTGTTGCCCATCCCAGCATTGTGCAGGTCTACAATTTTATCCCTGATGTCCTTACACAGCTCTCTGGTCTTGGCCATTGTGGAGAGGTTGGAGTCTGTTTGATTGAGTGTGTGGACAGGTGTCTTTTATACAGGTAACGAGTTCAAACAGGTGCAGTTAATACAGGTAATGAGTGGAGAACAGGAGGGCTTCTTAAAGAAAAACTAACAGGTCTGTGAGAGCCGGAAATCTTACTGGTTGGTAGGTGATCAAATACTTATGTCATGCAATAAAATACAAATTAATTATTAAAAACTCATACAATGTGATTTTCTGGATTTTTGTTATAGATTCCGTCTCTAGGAATCTCTCACAGTTGAAGAGTACCTATGATAAAAATTACAGACCTCTACATGCTTTTAAGTAGGAAAATCGGCAGTGTATCAAATACTTGTTCTCCCCACTGTATATATAGACCTAAATGAATAAATAAGTCCTGAGTGAATGAGTGATTACGGACCAGAGTTACTCACGGATGGATGCCTAATTGTTAAACTAGGTCCTAACACCCCAACAGTTCCAGGTCTGTGTTTCCGACGGCACGGCACCCAGGTGAGGCATTAAATAGTCTAATAGCCGCCGGCAGGAAGGACCTCCTGTAGCGCTCTCTGGCACACCGTGGTGGGATCAGTCTGTGACTGAAGGTGCTCCTCTGCGTCATAACCATGGCATGCAGAGGGTGAGTGACGTTGTCCATGATGGCCAGCAGTTTGGCCAGTATCCGTCTCTCCGCCACCTCCTCTAGAGTGTCAAGGCTCATCCCCAGGACAGAGCTAGCCTTCCTGATCAGCTTACTTACCCGAGAAGCATCACCGGCCTTTATGTTGGCTCCCCAGCACACCACTGCAAAAAACCACAGACTGGTAGAAGACTGGTAGAAGGTATGCAGTAGTTTACTGCCCACGTTGAAGGACCTGAGCCAGAAAGTAGAGTTGGCTCTGGCCCTTTTTGTACAGGGCCCCGGTGTTACAAGCCCATTCCAGCCTGTTGTCCATATGGATTCCCAGGAACTTGTATGACCCAACCATTTCCAAATCCATCCCCTGTATAGGGACTGCAGTCAGTTGGGCCTTGGATCTCCTGAAGTCCACCACCATCTCCTTTGTTTTGCTGATGTTGAGCTGAAGGTGGTTCTGCTCACACCACAACACAAAGTCACTGATTGTGCTCCTGTACTCCTCCTCCTGTCCACCCATGATGCACCCTACAATTGCGGAGTCATCCGAGAACTTCTGTAGGTGGCATGTTTCAGAGTTATATCTGAAGTCTGTGGTGTAGAGGGTGAACAGGAAGGGGGACAGGACCATTCCCTGGGGGGCCCCTGTGTTGCTCACTGCCCGTTCTGACACACAGCTCTGTAGTCGCACAAATTGTGGCCTACCGGTCAGGTAGTCCGTGACCCAGGAGACTAAGGGTGCTTCCACTTTCAACCTCTTCATCTTCTCACCCAGTAGCAGGGGCTGAATGGTATTGAAGGCACTGGAGAAGTCAAAAAACATAACCCTCACAGTGCAACCTGCGTTGTTCAGGTGAGACTAGGCCCTCTGCAGAAGGTAGATGATAGCATCATCCACCCCGATGTTGTGCTGGTATGTGAACTGCAGGGGGTCCAGTGACGTACACACCAGGGGTCGGAGGTGAGCGAGGACTAACCTTTCCAGGGTCTTCATGATGTGGGATGTTAGCGCTACAGGTCTGAAGACCTTCAGGACAGTGGGGTGTGCCTTCTTGGGCACTGGGACGAGGCAGGGCTGGGTGCATGGGCAGGGTATCTATCAATAGAGGGGGTGAGTGGTGCAGGGTATCTATCAATAGAGGGGGTGAGTGGTGCAGGGTATCTAACAATAGAGGGGGTGAGTGGTGCAGGGTATCTAACAATAGAGGGGGTGAGTGGTGCAGGGTATCTAACAATAGAGGGGGTGAGTGGTGCAGGGTATCTAACAATAGAGGGGGTGAGTGGTGCAGGGTATCTAACAATAGAGGGGGTGAGTGGTGCAGGGTATCTAACAATAGAGGGGGTGAGTGGTGCAGGGTATCTAACAATAGAGGGGGTGAGTGGTGCAGGGTATCTAACAATAGAGGGGGTGAGTGGTGCAGGGTATCTGGCAAAAGTGCTAAAGACAGTTCAGTCTCCTTGCAAAAAGGGGCTGACATACTAGTGTGGAGTCCAGACAGTGACAGGAGAGGGAGGGTGAATGAGGCAGGCAGACGCAACATTTAATCCTTCAGATCAAGTCCAAAGACAGAGAGGTTTAAGTAAATCAACTGTCTTTAACAGAGAAGAAATAAAGACAAGCATGATACATCCATGATATAATATGGAGTCAATGACAGAGAGAGAAATCCAGATATGATAGAAGACTGGATAGGAGTCTATTAGTTGGGGCTGGGATGTTTGAGGGACGTCTGTGCCCCAAATACAACCTCAACACTGTGGTGTCCCATGAGAACTCCAGCAGTACAATAGCCCATAGGTTATAGCAGCAGGATTACGTAACATCACTCTCTCACACCTGATTTAACCAGGCCCAGGCAACTACACATCTGACTCCCTGGACTGATGCTGTTCCAACAATTGACACACACACACACAAACCTACACACACAAAGTACAAACGCACACAGAGACAAAGGACAAACACAACAAAAGGTGGTGGGGAATTATAGTTCAGAGAAAAAGACAGATGGAGAAAAGAAAGAAAGACAGATGGAGAAAAGAAAGATAGACAGATGGAGAAAAGAAAGATAAAGACAGATGGAGAAAGACAGATGGAGAAAATACAGATAAAGTCGGAAATACCAATCCAATGTATCAAGAAAATACAAACACACACAACCATCAAACAGGTTTAGAGTGGTGCATCGATGTTTTTCTCTCTGTACAATGTTTGATTGTGAGAATACCTCTAGCCAGCTCCATCCTACCCTGCATTCTCTCTCTCCATTTCTCATCAGGTTCTGAGTGAGTGAGAGGGAGAGAAGGCAGAGAGGAGTAGAGGCCACATAAGGCAAACAGCGCTGGGTTTACCTCTCGTCAGCAGCAACAGCTGGTGCCCTAAGGTCTACAGCTACACACTGTAGCCTTGCTTCCCTCCTTCACAGGGCTAACTTGTCTTTAATATAGCATACAAAGATATTAGAGTGAGGAGAAATCCACCAGGAAAAGTAAAGCCCACAAACGCACACGAGGATGGACACACAAACACACACACACACACTACACTACACACACACACACACACACAAAAGCCATCAGAAATAAAATCCCCTGAAATGAAATCCTGTGAATCTCGGGAGCGCTCTGACCATCGTACCGCTGCACGTGACCAGGAAACACACACACACACGGCGGTTGGTTGCATGAGCGAATTGTGTGTGTGTGTGCTCCATTGAACGCATGCACATGTGTGAGAATGTAGAGAGTACCATGACTGGAAGAGCCGAGTGTACAGGAGAGAGAGAGAGTGAGAGACAGAAAAGCTCTTAAGTGAAGCCTCTAACCTAGATCAGGACTGTGGGTTCAACTAGCTCAATAATGAATGAACCATCAGCTTTTCACCCACTAAGAAGAAGTAGCAACAGTCATCAAAATAGTTAAAAGGTTTTAAAAAATAATGCAAAAGTTGGACAAACTTTTAGAATTAAAAAAATCCATCAGATATTGACTGAATTATATTACATAATTTTTTTTTACTGGCACAGTCAAATAATGAATGGAGTTCAGGGATTTTGGTGGGAATATTTAAATGTAACTTTTTTTTCTTTCTCAGAACGCACTTATACACCGAGTGTACAAAACATTAGGAACTCTTTCCATGGGATGGATGGATGGATGGATGGATGGATGGATGGATGGATGTAGATGGGCCAGCATCCCTGTGGAACGAGTCCATGCCCCGACAAATTGAGCAACTCAATATTAGGAAGGTGTTCTTAATGTTTTGTATACATTTTCTAATGGTATCAGGTATTTTGTGGGGGAAAAATAAAATCATATGTGCCTCATTTGCATAACTACACTGGGGTATTTGCATATATGAATAGATTAACATAAAGGGGTGGGACGGGTCTATAACCACCAAACATGTGCTCTTTCTATGCCTACCTGCACTGTCTAGACTTCCTCAATAATTACTGTTATTGTCAAGTTCTGTTGCATAATTCAACAAGTGTCAACAGCAGAGTCCGCTCGGATAAAATAAATCAGACATAATATCACTATAATCCGAGTGTTCATTTCAGCGCGTCTAGTTTGTAAAAATGTAAACTGAAAAGATTACTTTTTTCAATTCCACAAAAAATGAACACCCATCAAAATTAAAGTTATCTTTGTTCTCTTTCTTGTGATGTTCAGTGCATTCGGAAAGTATTCAGCCCACTTCCCTTTTTACGACATTACAGCCTTATTCTAAAATGGATTTAAAACATCCTCATCAATCTACACACAATACCCCATAATAACAGAGCAAAAACTGGTTTTTAGAAATGTTTGCAAATGTATAAAGAAAATTAAACTGAAAACCCTATTTTACATAAGTATTCAGACCCTTTGCTATGAGACTCGAAATTGAGCTCAGGTGCTTCCTGTTTCCATTGATCATCCTTGAGATGTTTCTACAACTTGATTGAGGCCACCTGTGGTAAATTCAATTGATTGGTCATGATTTGGAAAGGCACACACCTGTCTATATAAAGGTCCCACAGTTGACAGTGCATGTCAGAGCAAAAACCAAGCCATGAAGTCGAAGGAATTGTCCGTAGAGGCACCGAGAGGATTGTTTCGAGGAACAGATCTCGGGAAGGGTACCAAAAAATGTCTGCAGCATTTAAGGTCCCCAAGAACACAGTGGCCTCTATCATTCTTAAATGGAAGAAGTTTGGAACCACCAAGACCTTTCTTAGAGCTGGCCGCCCGGCCAAACTGAGCAATCAGGGGAGGTGGTCGGGCAGGTGAGCAAGAACCTGATGGTCACTCTGACAGAGCTCTAGAGTTTCTCTGCGGAGATGGGATTACCTTCCAGAATGACAACCATCTCTGCAGCACTCCACC
This sequence comes from Thymallus thymallus, assembly GCA_023634145.1. Classification (NCBI taxonomy): domain Eukaryota; kingdom Metazoa; phylum Chordata; class Actinopteri; order Salmoniformes; family Salmonidae; genus Thymallus; species Thymallus thymallus. The sequence goes on along the minus strand of CM042412.1, from coordinate 30,607,772 downwards.
AATCAGCCCTTTATGGTAGAGTGGCCAGACAGAAGCCACTGACAGCCCACTTGGAGTTTGCAAAAAGGCACCTAAAGGACTCTCAGACAATGAGAAACAAGAGTCTCTGGTCTGAAGAAACCAAGATGGGTGGCAGGTAGCCTAGTGGTTAGAGCATTAGTTAGTGGTTAGAAAGGTCACTGGTTCGAATACCCGAGCCGACAAGGTGAAAAAATGGTGGTGTCAGCATCATGCTGTGGAGATGTTTTTAGCGGCAGGGACTGGGAGACTAGTCAGGATCAAGGGAAAGATTAATGGAGAAAAGTACAGAGATATCCTTGATTAAAATCTTCTCCAGAGCGCTCAGGACCTCAGACTGGGGCGAAGGTTCACCTTCCAACAGGACAACGACCCTAAGCACACAGCCAAGACAACGCAGGAGTGGCTTCGGAACAAGTCTCTAAATGTCCTTGAGTGGCCCAGCCAGAGCCCGGACTTGAACCTGATCGAACATCTCTGGAGAGACCTGAAAATAGCTGTGCAGCGACGCTCCCCATCCAACCTGACAGAGCTTGAGAGGATCCCCAAATATAGGTGTGCGCATCTTCCATCTACCATCCAGTATCCCTTCACCAGCACCCATTAACTACTACTGGTTTCACTTCCCAGTGAGCCCGTCTCTGTCTAACTTCGTGTAAACAGGTGTAGACTAACAGTGAAATGCCAACAATGCAGAGCTGGCTAACTTATGGGAGGGAGAGGAGTGATGGGCTGAGGGAAATGGCAAGATGAAGAGATGAAGGGAAGGTACAGGGATGAGTGTCATGTTGCATTTAAGCGATGCGAGAGAGAGAAAGATAAAAGGTAAGAGAAAGCTATAGTGGTTAAAGAGGATAGGAGAGGAATGAGTGTTGTAAATATGAGAGAGAGACAGACAGACAGACAGACAGACAGACAGACAGACAGAGAGAGAGAGAGAGAGAGAGAGAGAGAGAGAGAGAGACAGACAGACAGACAGACAGACAGACAGACAGACAGACAGACAGACAGACAGACAGACAGACAGACAGACAGACAGACAGACAGACAGACAGAGAGAGAGAGCTGATTGAGGAGGATAGAGGGGTATAGGGAGTAAATACATGGAGAGTTTAGATGAACCGAGAGGAGGAGACTGTGCCATTGCGTACCTGTGGATGGCAGCGAAGAGGTCCTCGGTAGTTCGGGGGCGTGTGGGGGTCACCATATCCCCCCGCCTGGGGGTCCTGTTGGTGCTGGGGGCCGGCGAAGACTCAGCAGTGCTGCTTGAATCAAACACTTCACCTAAGAGACACACACATATTACACACACACACACACACACACACACACACACACACACACACACACACAATAGAAACACGTTACACACACTGAGAACACATACACACCGACTGAGAAAGGAATACAAGCATTACATAGCCCTACAACACTCCACCTGGTAAATAAAAACACAGCAGAGGAGCTAGCTAGCACACACACACATAGCCGATGGTCGGATATCCCGCAACAGTAAGACTGGCTTCTTACATTCTCTCCTGCTCTCTCTTCTAGTTGAGCTTCTCTCCTCCTCCCTTGCTCGTGTCCGCACTTCGACTGCCTGAGCCGCTGCAGGCGATCTAATGTTACACTCTCCCCCCCCCCTCCCTACATATCCTCTCCCCTCCCCTCCCCTCCTGTACAGTGGGCCCCTCCCCCTACTCTCCACATTCCCCCGCCTCCCTCCACTAAACAGACCTACCCTAGAACAGATGCCCCCTACCTCCCAGAGAGAGGAAGAGAGCAAGAGAGACAGAGAGACAGAGAGACAGAGAGACAGAGAGAGAGAGAGAGAGAGAGAATGACAGATGAAAAATAAGAAAGTACAGTATAAAATAGATACTGGGACATAAGGATAGATGAGATGAACAGATGGAAGCAGACCGAGGGGGAAGCAGACCGAGGGGGAAGCAGACCGAGGGGGAAGCAGACCGAGGGGGAAGCAGACCGAGGGGGAAGCAGACCGAGGGGGAAGCAGACCGAGGGGGAAGCAGACCGAGGGGGAAGCAGACCGAGGGGGAAGCAGACCGAGGGGGAAGCAGACCGAGGGGGAAGCAGACCGAGGGGGAAGCAGACCGAGGGGGAAGCAGACCGAGGGGGAAGCAGAGGTGAGAGAGAAAAGGAGAGTCTAGTAACAGAAAGGAGATGGGGAGACATATATTAGAATGTAATGAGACAGTGGGAGCATAAAACAAACCAGAATGAGAGAAGATGGAGGGAGAGATGTTTTATTTATTGTTTATTTCACTTGCTTTGGCAAGTTTCTCATGTCAATAAAGCCCCTTTGAATTGAATTCAGAGAGATGATCAATCCAGGCCTCTGCCGCAGTGCTGTCCCTCACTAAGCTGAGCTCTCACTTAGGGGAAGAGGAGGAGGCAGGCAGGTATGATGCCTCTCTGCCTTGCTCAATGACACAGAACAGACAACAACCAGATGGCACCATGCTACATTAGCACTAAATGGCCAAACTATGTTTTGAGACCATATATTTTTAGGGCACTGTTTGCGGAGACACTAGCCCTGACGGCAGCTTCTTCTAGATCTAATTAAACTCTTACAACAAGTTCAAGATCCAGTTAAAACCAGAGATACAGGGAGGCCTTCCCTATGCATCCTTCCAGGAATATCCTAAACCTTCGATCACATTCAATAAAGGGAATCTGTACTGTCACTAACCCTGTCTTCAGTCTAAACCTTTTATACACCTTCACAGTCAGAGAGAGAGAGAGAGCAGGCAGTCTAAAACTAGCTTGAGGAAGCTGGCCCCAAAACCTGCCCTTTGTCCTGCCTTGAAGTGGGATTTGAAGAAGGACAGAGGGACAGCTGCAAACCCCAGCTAAAGCCCCTAGATTTAAGCACAGCTAATGTCTAGCAATGTAACCTCTCAGCTGCCTTTTACCTCAGCCAACGCAAACTGTAAGCAGAGCTAACAAACACCTGCCACCATCAGTCAACACTGAATAGCTGCTAATGATGACAGACTAGACTTCGAACTCAGCAACCAAAAGTTTGATTGTAATTTACAAAACACATTTTATTTATTCAAAACATTCAATTTTTATCTGAATTTAATTTGAGTATTATTTGTGTTAATAATACAAATTAAATCTAACTCACCACTCTCGTCGTCCTTAGAGCTGACTGATCCAGTGGTACTGCTGGCCCCATCTTCATCATCTTCTTCTTCCTCCTCTTCAGCCTCTTCGTTTGGCTCCTGCCCCTCAGTGAGGCTTGTCTCCTGCGTGATGGTGGCCGGGGGCTGGGTCTCCTCCTGACTCTCCGTGGAGGTGCAGGGTTCACTACTCTCTGTCAGGGCTGAGGAACTCTCTGGAACCTCATCTTCCTCCTGCTTCGTCTCTTCCTCTCTCACTTTAGCGTCCACCTGGTCTTCTTCAGTGGTGGCTGAGGTGGTGGTCTCATCCTGGGGGCTCAGTGTGGTGGTAGTCTGGGCGGTCTCTTCTCCAACCACAGACTGGGGGGTGACGAGGGACAGTTTGGGCTTCTTGGAGGCCACTGAGGGTTTCTGTTTGACTGGGGGGCTTTTGATTGCCTCTTCCACAGGGATTGGGAGGGGTGACTGCTCCCCCTCCTGATCTGGTTGGGCTGAGCTGTTGGACAGGCTCTGTTCCTCAGGTTTAGTGTTGGTGACGGCGACCCCTGGAAGCACCTCAGAGTCACTGCAGTCTGCGGACAGTTCAGCGAAGAGCTTCTTCACAGCAGATGAGGCCTTGGTGATTTCCTCTGGACTGGTGCAGTTCATCAGGGGCAGCATGGTGGGATGCTCCAACTGCTTAAGCTTCTCTGGCGTATGGGGCTTGAGGGCCCAGACCTGGTTGCCCCCCTTTTCCTGAGCTTTGGTATGGTCCGCCTTGCCGTTGACTTGATCCTCTGGCCGCTTGACTGAGCGGAGGTGCACACTCTGCAGGGAGAATGGGGTGATCAGGGGCATGGGGGACTTGGTTGTTGGGCTGTTAGTGACCGCAGCTGGTTTTAGAGCATTCTTTGCTGCCTTCAGGGTGAGAGGGGAGGCTGTGGGTGGAGCAGGGGCAGGCAGGGGGGGAGGTGGTGGAGGAGAGGGGACCATGGAGGGGAATGGCGGGGGAGGAGGAGGAGGACTGAGGGTCCCGTTGAAGGAGAGGCTGGGGTGGATGAGGGAATCTGGAGGAGGAGGGGGAGGGAAGTCTGGAGAGGTGGAGTAAGGGTGCGGGCTCATGGGGGTGCCCTGAGGGGTTGTGGGTAGCGGGTGTGCGAGGGGCAGAGAGGGAGAGCTGGGGCTGGATGGGGGGAGAGGAGCAGGGAAAGGAGGTGGGGGGCTGATGGGTGTGGTGGGTGCTGAGGTGGGAGGCAGGGGAGGAGGGGGAGGCGGAGGGGGGCCAGAGTTTCTGAGGGTGTCAGAGGCGTTTGAGGAGAGGGAGGTGGAGGAGGAGGAGATGGAAACGGAGGACAGGAGTGAGGACTTCCTCTCAGGCACTTTGGGCTTGGGCCGCCCCGAGGGGGAGTGGGACCTCATGAACGAGGGCACGGGGGTGCCAGCCGTGGGAGTGTTGGACTGGCTGGAGTAGCCGCTGGAGGGGGAGGTCAGTCTATGGATCCTGTCCGGGGATGAGGTGGCCGTCTTGGGCTTGACCACCACACCTCCCTCCTGGGCTGGAGGGGCCGAGGCCTGGATATTGATGTGATTGTGGAGACCCCCACTTCCATTCGACAGACCCCTCGGGTGTGTGCCCACTACAATGTTAGCAGCAGGGTGGTGTTGGTGCGTGGAGGGGGACTGCGGCCCCTGGTCTCCATGGTTACGGGGGTAATCCATGTAGTAGCCCCAGGACTCTGCGTAGTCGGAGCGCAGGCTGCTGGTGTCGCTGTGAGCCGGCGTCACGTGACAGAGCGAGTACACATTAGCCACTACGCCACTGTTAGTGTTGTTAGCCGCTAGCGACGTGGCAGAGCTGGCGGCGCTCACACTGCTCTGGCTCCGTGGTCGCAGCAACCAGGGGTCCTCATAGTCACTGCACGGGCTGTGGGAGGGCGAAGAGGGGGACACGCCCTTCCCCTTTCGATTTCTCAACCCCATCTGGAGGCTCTGCTGCAGGCTAGCGATCAGTGTCTCGTTCAGCACCGATCCATTAGCGCTCACGCTAACCCCGCTAACTGCACTAACTCCACCCAGGGGTTTCTTCCCGCCAGGCTTGCGGCGGAGGGAGTCGGTCCGGGCCGGGGGCAGCGGTGGCTTCTTGGCCTTGCGGAGAGAGATGCTGCGGGACAGTGAGCGGTCGCTATATAGACTGTTAGAATCTTCCTCGTGGCTAGGCAGCTCGCGGCACTCGTACATGCTGTGTCTGGCAGTCCGGCCGGCTACCACCCCGTGGCCCTGCCCGCTACCATGGCTCCTGGAGCGCAGGCCAGAGTCCAAGTGCATGGAGGTGTAGTATCCGTCGTTGTCCTGGGAGTACAGGGAGCTGGAGTCGGTGGTGGTGCGGGACGACAGCTCCAGGCTGCTGTTCAGGTGGTTGATTGGAGTGGAGCAGCTAGAGGTCAGAGGACGCCGGGGCAGGACCACGTTCTCCGGCGTGTCGTAGATTGACCACTGGTCGTCGACTGAGGACGGAGTTGTCGCGCCGATGGTGCTTGTGTGGCTTTGCAGGCTGCCATCCGAGCGGCCCGATTCACAGGGCGTTGCCGGGGCAATCACCCCTCCGTCTTGGGGATGTGTGTGTGTTGGTGTGGAGGTGGCCCGGGCAGGGCAGGTGGTCCTGTGGGTGAAGGATGTTGAGCCCAGGGGGTCCATGCTGGTGCCCGCTGCCAGACTGAGAGGCCTGGAGGTGAAGTAGGCTGTCCCGGGGGACTGGGGGTGCTGGCTGGAGGACGTATGGAGGGTCATGACCTCCGCAGAGCAGGACATGGTGGCGTTGGGGATGAGGGATGTTGAGTAGGCAGCGTGGGGGGACACCACACATGCCGGACCACCACCCCAGTCCCCTGTCTGTGACCCCCGCACCTCCTGAGACTTGGGCCGTGGCAAAGTACCTGTCCTCGGGGCGTTTCTCAGATGCACCACGGTGTTGTCCACCTGCAGCTTGCCGATCTGCCTCTGGGGTGCATTCTGGTCTTCCGGCCTGATGGGGGTGCTGCTGTAGATGGGCTCAGCACTGAGAGACACCCTTGGCCCGGGTCTGGGAAGACTGTGGAAGCGCTGGGCATCTACATTCAGATGCGGGGGTAGGACCAGTATTCCGGAACAGCCGTCACTACTGGAGACGGAGATGCTTCCTGTAGACGAGGAAGTGGAAATTCCGGCCATCTGGGCTGCGATTCCCTGTCCCCTTTGAGCCCGGATTCTCCGCATGGACGGCGGAACGATCTTCACCTCTTCAGTCTGGCAACCAGAATCCCTTGTCTCGGAAAGTCTGAGCGATGAGTTGACGCTCCCAACTCTTCCCAATGTGGAATACTGTCCAGGGATGAACATAGAATGTGGCCGGAGCTCGCCCCCACGTCCTTTCGCCACTGCAGAAGAGACAGAAAGATAGAGAGAGAGAGGGAGAGAGGTTTAACATATGACCAATTAAAATACCTCCAGCTTACTCCTCTCCCTTGTTCTCCTTCTCTCTGGCAGGCTGTCGATCAGATTAGCTGTGTCTAAAAGGCTAATTAATTTGATTTGCTGCGGCCGTCTGATGCGCTAATAACCGCTGGTCGTCTTCATTAGGGGAGGGAGAGGGAGAGGGAGAGGGAGAGGGAGAGAGAGAGAGAGAGAGAGAAAAAGTGGGACAGAGAGAGAAGAGGACAGATGCCAGAAGGCAGACTCCAGCTATGCTTTCCCTCCTACTCTGGCTCTGTCTGATTGGAAAGAGAAATGGTCCTCAGGGTGTGGGCAGCTCACACACACACACCCACCCACCCACACCCGTACATAAATAAACAAAGTGAAGAATCTGGTGTAAAATAGGAGAGGATATCTGATGTATCGGCCATCTGTGCTGGCTGCCTGTTGATGTTCATGCTCCCTAAACACACACACACACACACCTCCCTCCCCTCCCTAAAGCAGAGAGTGACAGCGCAGCTGTATTGATAGAGTCAGCTGCAGGTTTCTACTTCACAGACAGCCTGGGTGTCTCACTCACTGAGGCAAGGACAGGGACTTACCAAGCCTGTCTGTCTGTCTGTCTGTCTGTCTGTCTGTCTGTCTGTCTGTCTGTCTGTATAACAAGGCTTCAAAGAACTGCCTATCAGCTGCACTGATTTCATCCTACAGCGAGATGACATTCTCTTAATCCAAGGAGAGTCCCCAGTCACCCATAGCTTAATAGGGTTAGCTTAATTTAGTGTAGCACATAGCTATTAGCAGGGGTGAGGAACCCTGGCCATCATGTTTGTTCTATTAGCAGGGGTGAGGAACCCTGGCCATCATGTTTGTTCTATTAGCAGGGGTGAGGAACCCTGACCATCATGTTTGTTCTATTAGCAGGGGTGAGGAACCCTGACCATCATGTTTGTTCTATTAGCAGGGGTGAGGAACCCTGACCATCATGTTTGTTCTATTAGCAGGGGTGAGGAACCCTGACCATCATGTTTGTTCTATTAGCAGGGGTGAGGAACCCTGACCATCATGTTTGTTCTATTAGCAGGGGTGAGGAACCCTGACCATCATGTTTGTTCTATTAGCAGGGGTGAGGAACCCTGACCATCATGTTTGTTCTATTAGCAGGGGTGAGGAACCCTGACCATCATGTTTGTTCTATTAGCAGGGGTGAGGAACCCTGGCCATCATGTTTGTTCTATTAGCAGGGGTGAGGAACCCTGGCCATCATGTTTGTTCTATTAGCAGGGGTGAAGAACCCTGACCATCATGTTTGTTCTATTAGCAGGGGTGAGGAACCCTGGCCATCATGTTTGTTCTATTAGCAGGGGTGAGGAACCCTGACCATCATGTTTGTTCTATTAGCAGGGGTGAGGAACCCTGACCATCATGTTTGTTCTATTAGCAGGGGTGAGGAACCCTGACCATCATGTTTGTTCTATTAGCAGGGGTGAGGAACCCTGACCATCATGTTTGTTCTATTAGCAGGGGTGAGGAACCCTGACCATCATGTTTGTTCTATTAGCAGGGGTGAAGAACCCTGTTTGTTCTATTAGCCGGGGTGAGGAACCCTGTTTGTTCTATTAGCCGGGGTGAGGAACCCTGTTTGTTCTATTAGCCGGGGTGAGGAACCCTGTTTGTTCTATTAGCCGGGGTGAGGAACCCTGACCACCCCTTTTGTTCTTCAGCCCATCTGTTCTGACGATTAGGGGTGAAAGGTCAGGGGGCGTTAGAAGGGTGGGGCTATCATAACAACAGCCGACAAATAACAAACGCACAGAAGGGGGAAATGGAAACATTTACGCCCCCTTCGTCTGGCATATCCCCTAAACCTCTGGGGAGACAGAGGAGGGGTTAAGACCAATTCCTCAGTAAAATCCACAATAGGACATGTATGCTTGACTGTGTGTTTGTTTTGATTGTGACAGAAAACCAATCTTGTCCTTTCACCCCACATCTTGATGAGTAGACCCTTTCATACTTAACCTCCCCCGTCATTCTGCCCCCTCCTTCAATCCAACCCCACTCCCCTATGATAGGCCAGTGTGCATTACACAGTTGTGGAAATATGAACATAGAATGACATCATCTGTGGTAGGAATATTGGGATTAGATGCAGGGTTTAGTGGTGGGGGTGCTTAGATTATCAGTGAATCCCAGGGATTAACACACACAAATAAGTGCCCGTTTATATTCACTAGACTTGTTAACAGCGCTGGTCTCGTAAATCAAAATCTAATAAAATCAAATGTTATTTGTCACATGCGCCGAATACAACAGGTGTAGACCTTACAGTGAAATGCTTACTAACAAGCCCTTAACCAACAATACAACAGGTGTAGATCTTACAGTGAAATGCTGACTAACAAGCCCTTAACCAACAATACAACAGGTGTAGATCTTACAGTGAAATGCTGACTAACAAGCCCTTAACCAACAATACAACAGGTGTAGACCTTACAGTGAAATGCTGACTAACAAGCCCTTAACCAACAATACAACAGGTGTAGACCTTACAGTGAAATGCTTACTAACAAGCCCTTAACCAACAATACAGTTAAGAAAAATAAGTGTTAAGTAAAAAATAGATAAGTAAAAAAAATAAATAATAATAATTAAAGAGCAGCAGTAAAATAACTGTAGCGAGGCTCTATATATAAGAAATACAGGTGGTATAATACAGGGGTACCGGTACAGTCAGTGTGCAGGAGCACTGGTTAGTCGAGGTAATTGAGGCAATATGTACATGTAGGTAGAGCTAACATGACAATGCATAGATGATAAACAGAGAGTAGCAGCAGAGTAAAAGAGGGGGTGGGGGGGGTGCAAATAGTCCGGATAGCCATTTGATTAGCTGTTCAGGGGTCTTATGGCTTGGGGATAGAAGCTGTTAAGAAGCCTTTTGGACCTAGACTTGGCGCTCCGGTACCGCTTGCCGTGCGGTAGCAGAGAGAACAGTCTATGACTGGGGTGGCTGGTGTCAGAGGGCCTTCCTCTGACACCGCCTGGTATATAGAGGTCCTGGATGGCAGAATCTTGGCCCCAGTGATGTACTGGGCCGTACGCACTACCCTCTGTAATGCCTTGCGGTCGGAGGCAGAGCAGTTGTCATACCAGGCAGTGATGCAACCGATCAGGATGCTCTCGATGGTGCAGCTGTAGAACTTTTTGAGGATCTGAGGACCCATGCCAAATCTTTTCAGTCTCCTGAGGGGGAATAGGCTTTGTCGTGCCCTCTTCATGTCTTGCTTCCTTGGAATCTCCACCCGGCCCTCCTCTCCTCCCTCTGACTATCCCACCATTTTAGTTTGTTGGTGATGTGGACACCAAGGTACTTAAAGATCTCAACCTGCTCCACTACAGCCCTGTTGATGAGAATGGGGGCGTGCTTGGTCCTCCTCCTTTTCCTGTAGTCCACAATCATCTCCTTTGTCTTGATCACGTTGAGGGAGAGGATGTTGTCCTGGCACCACACGGCCAGGTCTCTGACCTCCTCCCTATAGGCTCTCGTCGTTGTCCGTGATCAGGCCTACCACTGTTGTGTAATCTGCAAACTTAATGATGGTGTTGGAGTCGTGCCTGGCCGTGCAGTCGTGGGTGAACAGGGAGTACAGGAGGGGACTGAGCACACACCCCTGAGGGGCCCCTGTGTTGAGGATCAGCATGGGGGATGGGGGGGGGGGGGCTTCTGAAGAGCTTCTAGAAGAGAGATGTCAAGATTCTAGCATGAGAAGACAGATTCTAGAAGAGGACTTTGGGAATGAGCAATGGTTCTACAGTAGACTTTACAATGAGAGGGCGTCAGACTAGTCACTAAACCAGCCAGAGGTGTGAGGCAGGCATGTGGATGGACTAGCTGTCTGGGTCAGGGATGAGGGATGTGGGGAGGACTAGTGAGAGCGGGATGCAGAACAGCTCTGGGTATATACCATACCTAGTTCGGTGCAGATGTTGTCAGGCAGCCCTGATATAGTCTTTCTGCGTTTGACCTTCTTGGGCCGGCGGGAGACTGTGTCAGTGTTAATGAGGGAGCGGCGGATGCTGGCCTGCCGGTCAAACGTTGCCCCTAGTGGCCGGGAGGGCGAGAGCAGGCAGGCAGAACACCGGCAAACAAAAACCAGCCCGTTAGTGATACACGTGCAGTTGTGTTCATACATGCAGAGTTTAGAGAACAAGAGAGTAAAAAGGCATGCTGTATAACACACATGCAGAGGACAGAGACAGGGGGGTTGATACACAGACAACCACAGAAACTAAGAGAGAGAGTATCCCACACAGTCACACACACATACAACACCAAACATACACAACAGTGTTTTGCTCTGACTGCCTGAAGCTATTTCAATCTTTGTGAAGATGTTATTTTTGATGGATGGTGAGGAAGTGATATGGAAACTGCCATATAGACAGATGGAGTCTAACACGCTCACATTTCAAACATCAGTCTTTTTGATTTCATTTGATTAGATATGATGTTGACATTTTGTTAACTTGAAACACTGATTCTAATTCAATCAATAGCATGTTAAGAAGAGTTTTAATAGGTCTCACAATTACATGTATTCAAATACATGTTAACACTAATTGACTATTGATACTATTAGGAGCTGTCGGCGCTACTTTGCAGTGTTCTGTGGCAGGATCTAGCCTTGGTCTCTATGTTCTCTAGAGTGTGTGCGGACAACAAACTGAGTCAGAGGACAGGACACACACCACTGAGCCAGAGCTGACAGAGGGAGTTAGAGGGAGAGAAAATGTGTGTGTGTTTGTGTGTGTGTGTGTGTGTGTGTGTGTGTGTGTGTGTGTGTGTGTCATTGGGGGGGGGACCAGTCTCAGACGGACTGCTGAGTGACAGATGTCACTAGCAGAGCTGATGTATTAGTGGGTGGGAGATACAGCAGTATAGTGTCTGAGATGACGTGAGGTTCTCTATCACCTTGTACTAGTGTGTGTATGTAGTAGTGTTGGTCTCTGTCAGGCGCCCCATGGTTTGAGATACAGCCATAGAGCTGCCTTGACCTTTGACTGCTCTCTCTCTCTCTCTCTCTCTCTCTCTCTCTCTCTCTCTCTCTCTCTCTCTCTCTCTCTCTCTCTCTCTCTCTCTCTCTCTCTCTCTCTCTCTCTCTCTCTCTCTCTCTCTCTCTCTCTCTCTCTCTCTCTCTCTCTCTCTCTCTCTCTCTCTCTCTCTCTCTCTCTCTCTCTCTCTCTCTCTCTCTCTCTCTTCTCTCTCTCTTCTCTCTCTCAGAGACTGAGCACGCTCACAAACACTCACTCAGCAGGGGGATGGTCAGAGAGTGAAAGAATAACAGAGAAGAAAAACCAGGGGAGGATAACACAGACTGACAGAAAACACAATGCTCTATGCATGTGAATGCAATTATCAGTATGTCCATTCAAACACAGAGAGGGGTTAAAAGGGTCGCTTCAAGACCAAGACTCCTATTCCATTGGTTGAATGGCATCGGTAGTTGTGGGCATGTTCAACCTAGGACATACAACGGTCACCATTGGGGGTGTGGTGGCCAGGGGGCGTGGCCTACCTGTGACGTTGATAGGGATGATGTCAGTGGGCACGGCCTGAGCCTGCATCCTCATCTTCTCCTCGGGGGTGGGGAGGGGCGGGGCCTTGTAGCAGCGCACCTGTCCGTCACACTCATCTATCCCCTCCTCATCCTGGGGGGTCTGGGGCCTCATGGGGTGCAGGGACTTGTCATCCTCCGCTGACGAGGCTGTGGACTGGAGGAGAGGAGAGAGGGATGAGAGAGGAGTGAGAGGGAGGAAAAGAAAGAAGAGACGGGTACACATGAATGAGAAGGGAGTAGAGAGAAAGGGTGATAAAAGACAGAGATGGGATGGAGAGGGAAAGAGGAGAGTTGAGCTTCAGACTGACCTCAGGCAACACACCTGAGCCTGTAGGAGGAAGGAGTGTGTGTGTATGTGTGTGTCTGGGTGTGTGTGTTGCACCTGCCCCCACTGGGCTTGCCCTCCTTTGTATAAACACGTTAAACCTCTTCCAGCACTGTGTTCATTATTGCCCAAACATCCACACACACCACTATGGTTACTGCATCGTTCTGACCTTTGAGCCAAGAGTCTATAAACATTTTCACAGTCAATCATACACACATTCACAGGCACACCCTCACACCCAGACAAACTGACAGCAAGGAGGAGCGAGAGAAGTGAAAATAAAAGGAGAGTAACAGAGAGAGAGAGATGCTCTCATGCGTTAAACTGTGTTGACGGGCTGTGAGTTCTCAATCTGAGATACGAGGGTCTACACTGCAGAGATGCGAGGGTCTACACTGCAGAGATGCGAGGGTCTACACTGCAGAGATGCGAGGGTCTACACTGCAGAGATACGAGGGTCTACACTGCAGAGATGCGAGGGTCTACACTGCAGAGATGCGAGGGTCTACACTGCAGAGATGCGAGGGTCTACACTGCAGAGATGCGAGGGTCTACACTGCAGAGATGCGAGGGTCTACACTGCAGAGATGCGAGGGTCTACACTGCAGAGATGCGAGGGTCTACACTGCAGAGATACGAGGGTCTACACTGCAGAGATAAGAGGGTTACACTGCAGAGATACGAGGGTCTACACTGCAGAGATACGAGAAGAGCAGCACCACTAAACTTCTCACTGCAGAACCTGGGCTTTCTCTAGAACCCTTGGCAACAACCAAACAGGCTAACACATATTTTAGACACATATCTCCAATTATCAAAATCATACATCATAAAATGTATAGTGTACATATTCAGCCAACCACTCATACTATGCAATGTCTTTTTATAGCTTTTTTTTTGCACTCCAGATATTTTGTATTTCTATACTTTTTCATACTGACACTCTATGTATCATGTACCGTGTATCTGTCTTTTGTGTACTTTCGTTGTGGCATTTTGCACCTGCCCTGTGTTTTGTTGTAGCTGCTTGACAATGAAATTTCCCCCCCGGGGGATCAATAAAGTACCTATCTATCTATCTATCTATCTATCTATCTATCTATCTATCTATCTATCTATCTATCTATCTATCTATCTATCTATCTATCTATCTATCTATCTATCTATCTATCTATCTATCTATCTATCTATCTATCTATCTATCTATCTATTCTAGTATACTTTTTGTAAAATACATTGGTTCCTTCTTCCATCTCAAAACAAAAGATACCTACCTCTCCAACAGCATCGCAGCCTGACACACTTTCACTTTTAACTAGGTGCAACTCGTCCAGTAAAAACTCTCCGGAAAGTTTACTCTCTGTTACATCCCACCAATATCTCACTAACCTTGCATTATCATTCCAGAATTTTTGTGGGAAATTATTGAAGCTCCCACCACACCACCATCCCGCTACTCTCAAATACAAACCTCATGGGGAATTACAGGTGGATTCTGAGCGGGCGTGCAGTCATGTTATCAGTCCCAATGGTTGGGGGGGTGACAACACCAGCTCAACGGATGAAAACAAACGTGGGATAGTCAGAGGGAGGAGAGCAGGGCCGGGTGGAGATTCCAAAGAACCAAGCAGTGTGTTGTGTTGTAGCCTACAGAGTTGCCCCCACCATTAGGGGGCCATTGTGGGTCCACACAGTAACCCAGTTTCCCCTTTGAGCTAGGGAGCTGCTGTCAACCAGAGTTAGGCTCACTAGCCTGGGGAAACTAGAAGGGGGAACAAGAGAGGTGGGTTAAGGTTCGGGGTGGCTTGGGTCAAAGGAAAAAGCCAGGGATGGATGAGAGCGTAAGGAGGTGTGTGGGAAGGCCAGGGAAAGGGGGGTTCAGTTTGGAGAGAGGGAGAAGAGACTACAGAAGGAGTGGGAATATGGAGAAAAGAGGACAAGAGTTGGGGGTTGGAGGTGAGAGAGGAAAGGAGGTGTCCTGGAAAAGGCTTCTATACCACCTCACTCTACCATACAGGTTAGTTCTAAGATCATTCATACAGTCATACTGTCACTGTGTCAGTCAGTCACATGGAATTCTCAAGCTGTCTATTGTCATTAGAGAGAAAACAGCTCCACCAAGTCTAAACCAACATCAAAACAATGCTATTTAGATATTTAGAATAAATCTCTCAGGTGTTCCCTATCAGGGCCTGTCAGATCAAATCTAAGTGGCACTACACGCATGGGAAACCAGCCATGGCAGGAACACAATGTAATGAGCTCTACGAAGAGAGAGAGAGAGAGAGAGAGAGAGAGACCTGGTAGAGGAAAATACAGAGGTGGTGCACTTCTGCTTCAAACCACTGGAGGGCAGACATATACCAGTTTGGTGTGTGCAAGTATGGGTGCTGTGTGTGTGTGTGTGCTGTGTGTTACCTTCTTGTCTGTGTAGTCCTCATCATCCTGCAGGCTGCTATGGGACTCTGTCCTGCCAGAGAAAGTGGGGCCCTGGGAGTAGTACTGGGAGCTACGGAAACCATCCTTCCTTAACTTGTCACACTCTGGAAGAGAGAGAGAGGGAATGGGTTACACACACTTGACACACACATGACACACACATGACACAATGCTTTTCAATAAGCATAAAGCCCGGTCAGCACAAGCTTCTGAGACTTTTATCCCTGACAGACCTGGTAGTGGCGTCTCTACACCTGGTAGTGGTGTCTCTACACCTGGCAGTGGTGTGTCTACACCTGGCAGTGGTGTGTCTACACCTTGTAGTGGTGTGTCTACACTTGGTAGTGGTGTGTCTACACCTGGTAGTGGTATCTCTACACCTGGTAGTGGTGTGTCTACACCTGGTAGTGGTATCTCTACACCTGGTAGTGGTGTCTCTACACCTGGTAGTGGTGTCTCTACACCTGGTAGTGGTGTCTCTACACCTGGTAGTGGTGTCTCTACACCTGGTAGTGGTGTCTCTACACCTGGTAGTGGTGTCTCTACACCTGGTAGTGGTGTCTCTACACCTGGTAGTGGTGTCTCTACACCTGGTAGTGGTGTCTCTACACCTGGTAGTGTCTACACCTGTCAAGAGCTCAACACCTCAGGGAACACACACAGCAGAGGAGCTGACCTGTACAATAATACCAGTGAGGTGTTCAGAGACACAGCTCAGTGCTGCTGACAGCTTCTCTCATTAGAGTCCGCTGTCAGGGGTGAGATGTCCGCTGTCAGGGGTGAGATGTGTGTGTTCCTAATCTACGTGTGTGTATGTATGTGTGTGTGTGTGTGTGTGTATACACTCTTCCAGAGTGTGACAAGTTAAGGAAGGATGGTTTCCGTAGGGTGGGTATCCCTTCCAGTCTGTCACACACAGATGGTGGAATTGTCCTTCTCTTTCAAACACCTCCTCCCTCCCTCCCTCCCTCCCTCAGTGGGTATTTCCACTTCAGTCACTCTGCCAACACACTGCTACCAGGGACTCCTTTGTCATATTTGCATGACTAACTAGATCAGCTACTGAATAACACATACGTTAATAACATCTACTAACGAGAAGTAGAAATTATTTCTGATTAAATAGTAATTCTATATACATGATTGAATAGTATATTTAAAATGCTATAGGTAATTCTATAGCTATATACATCTCTATATCAGAGCGATCCCCATTCATTTCTCTAGTGTCGGCCATCTGCGTTTGACAGACCTCAGCTTCTCCTCTAGTCTTTTGTGTTGAATACCCGCAACTAATTAGTCAAATCACTGATGTACAAATGTAAATCTACTGATTGTCATATTCGTGTGAAGGAGTGGTTTGATGCGTGCGTACCCTCTACAGAGCTACACCTTAGAGACTACTTTCCTCTTTCATGTCCTAATATCTACATAGCTAATTAGAGTAGGTCTCTTCAGGGACTGAGGCGCTGCCTGCCTGCATGTATATTACTGCCATTTAATGGAGCCTAATGGAGCAGCGAGCTACTGATGGATGTTAGTGTTTGCGCCAGTGATCTGGAATAGAAGGGTTTTAGAAGCCAGCAGAACAGGTGCTGGAGTTTAGCTGACAGTAGCCTGAGTGTAAAAGGGTGAGAGATGAACTGAAGGGGAATTGTGGAGGTTTGTTGCTATGGTCACATGGCACCATCCCAAAATGATGGAGAAAGAGAGCAAGGTACTAACCGAACACGTTCGATCAAATCGATCCAAATCTTTCCTAAACACTATTGACTATAATGTATCTGCTCTTACTCAATGTCTGTGCTTTCATTCACATTTACATGTTAGTCATTTATCAGACGCTCTTATCCAGAGCAACTTACAGTTAGTTAGTGCAGACATGTTCATACTGTGTTCATACTGGTCCCCCGTAGGAATCGAACCCACAACCCTGGCGTTGCAAGCGCCATGCTCTACCATCTACCATGCTCTTTCCCTACCAGTCAGTCATCTTTGTGCGCACACGACCACAACCTGACACCAGAATGTGCCGACGAATGGCATTATGGGTAATGACCCCGTCCTAACTGTTGAGAGAC
Organism: Thymallus thymallus; assembly: GCA_023634145.1. NCBI lineage: Eukaryota > Metazoa > Chordata > Actinopteri > Salmoniformes > Salmonidae > Thymallus > Thymallus thymallus. The sequence goes on along the minus strand of CM042412.1, from coordinate 30,590,704 downwards.
TCGGGTGTGATGCCACTGACACCAGCAGCTGATTACATATTGATTGGTTTGAGACCCGGGCAGGGTCTGATACTGAATTTTCCTTAACTTGTCTGTGTGTGTCTGTCCTCGTGCTGTGGCAGACGGGGTGACATGAGGGGGGGACAGGGGGGGGGGGGGGGGTGGATTGGCCTTAAGCGCTGCTCTCATATACGTTTTTTCTCTACACCAATTCATATCCTGACTCTAACCAGACTGGTCAGCCACAGAACAGCGCTTGGGGCAGTTTCTGTTACACAGTTTCCCCTTGTTTAACAGCTTTGTACAGGGTTAGCTTGAAAGTTTACATTGTGTACTGCATCTATTTCTAGCAGGCCAGTTAAATGTTGTAACATTAGAGCATCCCAGCAGCAGCTTCATGGGAAGAGAACAGGAGTGGAACAGCTGAAAACACACCATGACATAACGGACTGACCAACGCAGGCAGTCACACTAGACACCTGGTGGAAGGGCTCTTTCAGAAGGACGGACTGACCAACGCAGGCAGTCACACTAGACACCTGGTGGAAGGGCTCTTTCAGAAGGACGGTGGCAGGTGATCAAAGGACACCATTACCCATGCAGTGTGTAGCATGGCATGGTGTCATCATCTTATTGGAGGTGACTTAATAACATCTCTTCTATTGTCATCAGTCAGTCAGTCTCCTCCTGTTCTCTCTCTGCCCTCCTCTCCTTCAACCCTCTATCCTCCTTTTTCTCCCTTTATCTGCTTGGCACACAAGGTCACCTGGCAGGTAAATAACAAGCCCCTGCCCCACACTGGCCTACTCACTCAAACACTACCTTTAAAGACATGTTTCAGAACTTTGTATTTTTTAAACCTCCCACTTTGGACTGTATGTGTCAATGTGTAGTTCATACATGCATAATATATGAGCAGAATTACTGTCTTACCTCAATTAGCCACCAAATCCCTAGTTTGAAAGCGACTGTTTACTGGCATCTGTGCAGTGCCATTTTCCTTACATTTCCCCCCACATGGACCAGCCCCCTAGCAATTTGAGTTCCAGGCAGCCAATGAGGTTCAGACCCTCGCCATTCGAGTGACAGTTAGCAAGATGTTCACACACCAGAGAGAGAGAGCAATAACATGGTGCACATATCTGCACATATGTGACGTAGAACCACTGGCTGAAAATAATACAAAAGTACCTGAAAATCTCTTTAAGGCACGGACACAGCGGTAGCGTTTGCAGGTGGATAGTGCTTAGCGCCCCTGAACAGAGTGCCGGCCGTAATGTGAAAACAGAGTGCAACCTGATTCTACATGTAGAAAGGGGCAACTCCCACCCGTGGATGGTCCCTATAACACTGTGCCTCCAGCAAGAGAACGAACTGCAGACCGTGTTTTGTCCTTTACACTGATCTACACAAACTAGCACACACCCACTCCAACTCAACTCCTCCCCCATGCCTTTTCCCACATCTGATCCCTGTCCTGAACCTTTCTCTTTGGGAACAGACCAGGAAGTGACTAGTTGTGGCTGTTTTGGGGGAACCTTTCATGTTCACCCCTTTAAAGAGCACTGGACACACCAGAGGAGGGCTTAACACGGGTGTGTTGTGCAGCTAGGCAAACAAACAAATTGTTTAGATGGTTTTACAACGTTGTCGTAACGCTGTGAACATCATTAAAGTATCAAGAGATATTGAGGGTGATGAAATGCAATGGGTGGTCATGACATTCCAAAAACACTGTATTTGTGTGTTTGTGTGTCTGTATGTATGAGTATGATCATGTTTGTAAGTGCGGCCGTGGCCCTTACCCCTCAGTGCGGTCTTGAGGTTGACCTTGGCCTGGCGGTGGAGGTCCTCTACGCAGGGTGGTCTGCTGCCGGGCAGGAACACGTTCTCCTGCTGGTGCCACGGGGCTGTGTAGTGGACCGTCCACTTGCTCTCTTCATCCAGGTTAGACACCGCTACGGAGGGAGGAGAGAGGGAAGTTAATATCACTGTTACATTGGTTTACAGTTTAAAAAGGCAGTCGTGTTTAACAATATAAGCTAGACATGTTTTGGTATTGTTGTATCTCAGAAATAGTTCACTGATGCTTTGAAATAAATAATAACTTGGTTCTAATATTTGTTCTATTTCATTGGAAATGTGTTTTTTGCATATCCTGATGGTGAATCTCAAACCACCCCGTCACCCTGCATATCCTGATGGTGAATCTCAAACCACCCCGTCACCCTGCATATCCTGATGGTGAATCTCAAACCACCCCGTCACCCTGCATATCCTGATGGTGAATCTCAAACCACCCCGTCACCCTGCATATCCTGATGGTGAATCTCAAACCACCCCGTCACCCTGCATATCCTGATGGTGAATCTCAAACCACCCCGTCACCCTGCATATCCTGATGGTGAATCTCAAACCACCCCGTCACCCTGCATATCCTGATGGTGAATCTCAAATCACCCCGTCACCCCTATCAACTCGCTCAGAGGGCCCTCCGTTGTCACGTGTTGGGGGTGACTTCCAGAGAGTGGCGAGTGGATCAATAAACCCATCAACTTCGGGATAAACTCGTGCAATTCATGTTCCACTTTTAAATAAAACAAGACCAAAAACTCCCCCGTTGTTTTACAATATATACTCTACACCGCAGAGTCACGGCCAGTGTCAGCCACTATCAACGGCAACCCTGGAGCAATTAGGGTTAAAGGCCTTGCTCAAGGGCACATTGACAGATTTTGCGCCTTGTCAGCTCAGGGATTTGAACTAACCTGCCCCTTACCCAGCCTATAGGCCAGCTGATATTCATTTGTATGTTGTAAAGCTAATAAAGCCTGTTTGAGTTGGAGTGGAAGAAGGAAGGAGAGACTCTACACACAAACAGCTTTAACACTCCACTGTGAAGCATGGTCGCGTGTAGCTCAGTGGGTGGAGCATGGAGCTTGCAACATCAGGGTTGTAGGTTTGATTCTCACGGGGGACCAGTACTACTGTAAGTGGCTCTGGATAAGAGCGTCTGATAAATGACTCACATGTAAATATACTGTGGATGGCACCTGTCAGGGAGGGCAATGGGTTAGTAAGTTCCAACTGAAGAACATTACAATATACACTGAGTGTACAAGACATTAGGAACACCTTCCTAATATTGAGTTGCAACCCCCCCCCCCCCCTCCCACCTTTTGCCCTCAGAATAGCCTTAAATCGTCAGGACATGGAATCTACAAGGTTTCGAAAGGGTTCACACAGCACTTTTTTCTTGCCCATTCACCCTCTGAATGGCACACATACACAATCCATGTCTCAATTGTCTCAAGGTTTAAACATCCTTCTTTAACCTGTCTCCTTCCCTTCATCTACACTGATTGAAGTGGATTTAACAAGTGACATCAATAAGGGATCATAGCTTTCACCTGGATTCACCTGGTCAGTCTATGTCATGGAAAGACTCAATGTAGTCTTCAAAACAGCAGGTTCTCCACACCAGGCTTCAAAACAAACCCCATAAAGAGCATTGTTTCAGACACTAGCCCAATGCAAATAGAACAAGCTAAGAAGAACTTCCAAAACATAACAAGGCCTCTCAAACAACTTCTCAAAACGAATCTGTGTTCACACTGCCTGGTTATGTGTTGGTCATCCAATACTGTCCAAACAACACACAATCCTCAGGTTACATCCTATACAACATCTCAACAATAAGGAAACAGAGAGGGTACAAAAACACACAACAAGTAGTGCCACCATCTGCTGTTTACTTTGCCCATTTCAAGAAAACACACACACACACACACAGACTGGGAGAACAGACTGGACTTACCAAGACATTGTATCCAGACTAAAGTACTATCTGGGATTGGGAGACCATGTATCTCCATTTCTCTAAACAAGTCTCTCTACCACTGTGCCTGTACTGACTAACAACATGACCATCTATCTCAGGAAACAGTCAGAGAACTAAGAACAGAATGTTGGGAGGATCCTGGGAAAGGGGCGGGCTAAGGAAGGAGCTGTGTGGGTGGGGATGTGAGGTGTGTGCAGGAGTCTTCCCACAGCTGCAAATGGGCCATCAGAGGTAGTGTGTGTTTTTTTGGGTTGAGGGGGGAGAAGGGAAGGGTCCTTTTCACTTGACCCTTATTCATTCCCACAGGTGCAAATGGGCCATCAGAGGAAATGTGTGTCCTGTCGTTACAATTGCCACCCTGTCCCCAACACAGCCTTTTGAGTGGCCAGTGAGCCCAAAAGGCCAAGGAGAAAGTCTAGGAAACATTTGGAACATAGCATTTGGAATCCCCTGGGGTGGTTGGTGTTCAGATGTTCTATGTTTAAACAGGTTTACACCCTCCATTAGAAGACCCGGGGCTTATCCAAATATCAACAGTTGAACTGCCATTTGAACGGTGCAAAAGGCCTGAGGGAAAGGAAAATGAGAGGAGGGACTTGGGAGTATGTGTTTGTGTAAGTAGGGGGTTATATGTTTCCACAGGTGTGAAGGCGCCATCCAGTGCGCCAGTCACTAGGGGCCACAGGTGGCAGGGCCGAACGTAGAGTGTGACGTGACTTCTGTTTATTGTCTGTTTGGAGTTCCTCTCTTCAGCAGTTAAAGTTGACACCTCTTGGATGGCCGGTTAACTACCTCTGTGGCTGGTTAACTACCTCTGTGGCTGGTTAACTACCTCTGTGGCCGGTTAACTACCTCTGTGGCCGGTTAACTACCTCTGAGGCCGGTTAACTACCTCTGTGGCAGGTTAACTACCTCTGTGGCAGGTTAACTACCTCTGTGGCTGGTTAACTACCTCTGAGGCTGGTTAACTACCTCTGAGGCCGGTTAACTACCTCTGTGGCTGGTTAACTACCTCTGAGGCCGGTTAACTACCTCTGAGGCCGGTTAACTACCTCTGTGGCTGGTTAACTACCTCTGAGGCCGGTTAACTACCTCTGAGGCCGGTTAACTACCTCTGTGGCAGGTTAACTACCTCTGTGGCTGGTTAACTACCTCTGAGGCCGGTTAACTACCTCTGTGGCAGGTTAACTACCTCTGTGGCTGGTTAACTACCTCTGTGGCTGGTTAACTACCTCTGAGGCCGGTTAACTACCTCTGTGGCCGGTTAACTACCTCTGTGGCCGGTTAACTACCTCTGTGGCCGGTTAACTACCTCTGTGGCTGGTTAACTACCTCTGTGGCTGGTTAACTACCTCTGTGGCTGGTTAACTACCTCTGTGGCAGGTTAACTACCTCTGTGGCAGGTTAACTACCTCTGTGGCCGGTTAACTACCTCTGTGGCAGGTTAACTACCTCTGTGGCAGGTTAACTACCTCTGTGGCCGGTTAACTACCTCTGTGGCTGGTTAACTACCTCTGTGGCCGGTTAACTACCTCTGTGGCTGGTTAACTACCTCTGTGGCTGGTTAACTACCTCTGTGGCAGGTTAACTACCTCTGTGGCTGGTTAACTACCTCTGTGGCAGGTTAACTACCTCTGTGGCAGGTTAACTACCTCTGTGGCTGGTTAACTACCTCTGTGGCAGGTTAACTACCTCTGTGGCAGGTTAACTACCTCTGTGGCAGGTTAACTACCTCTGTGGCCGGTTAACTACCTCTGTGGCAGGTTAACTACCTCTGTGGCCGGTTAACTACCTCTGTGGCTGGTTAACTACCTCTGTGGCTGGTTAACTACCTCTGTGGCTGGTTAACTACCTCTGTGGCAGGGAGAGGGAAGCATTTGTATTCATTCATGTTCTCGCTCTTTTGTTACCAACGGTTCTTTACAAACAGCGAGGGCTATATCTCTCTCTGTTCTCCTCTTCAAAACACACCCACACACACTCACACACCCACCATGCAATGTGGCTGAGGAGTGGTAGAATCGATGGAGGGTGAATGACACCCGTTGCTACCACATGTCAGCCACATTGGCAGTGTTTTTGAGCCGGACCATGTGTGTGTGATGTGTGTGTGTGTGAGATATGTGTGTGATGTGTGAGTATCCTCTCATATCACTATCACACTTCAACTGTTGTGTCAGTGTGGGTGACCATGGTAAAAATGATCAATCTGACAGCACATCACAAGACAGAACACTACACTACTGACCAATGACAGCGCTGGACTGGAGGAGAGGTTGAGGGCATGGGACAGCCAAACGTGCACATCCAGCTCACACACTCCAAATATACACTCACATAAAGTGAAGGAGCTGACGCATACCCATTCACATTAGACTAACACAGTACATAGGCCTACACAAAACTCTAACATTCATTTAACCACTTGTATCCACTAGTCCCAAACAACCTAGTCGAAACATGTGATTGTCTAGCCTAATACTTGTCTCATACACAAAACACAGCTTGGCGTATACTCCAGCCAAGCCCACTCCATGCAGGTAGCTAACTCTCCTCCCATCCTAGGGCCTGGGCTCAGACTGACTGATGTGGTGAATAGAGCCAGTCAAAGCCACAGAGCCAGACCAAGGCCACTGGGACTATGAACATAAAGCCTGTATTGTCCCCCAGACTCAGCCTCCACATCAGGCCTTTCACTAGTACAATACCCCCAGCCCCAGGCAACCCCCCCACCCCATCACACTCACACTCACACACACACACAAACATGCATGCTACCACAATGCCCACATCAGGCTCTTTTCAGCTGTCTACTAATCCCCCCCACCAAAACACACACCCCTTACTACCAGCTCACAATTACCTCAGAGAGAAGAGAAACAGTCAAAAGTTGCAGAAACACACAGTAACATGTTCCTCTTCAAATCTCTATATTTTTTTAATCCATGCATATTGATAACTAATCCTGTATATAGCACTATAACCTATCAATACATACTGAGAAACAATCACATGTGATGTGATGTGCAGGACTGGAGAGGAAGCATTGCAGTAGGGGCCAGAGGCTGATATCAGCATGGATTATCTACCACTGATTACTCTGCATCATCACATTGATAGGGTCCAGTGACCGCTGCAAGGTGCTTCTATCCGTGCCACTGATCCATCCAGAAAACATCACACTGTACCTTAGACTACCTACTGTATCAGTGTGTTTAAGCCTCCATGTTTACCTACACAGGTGTGTGGAAGGAGCGGGAAAATGCTGAGGTAATGATTAACAAAGCTTATCCGAGACTTACAGCACACACAGTGTGAATATAGGACACACCTGAGATTAGGATATGTACAAACAGCTTCCAGTAAGAACCTGTCACCTCTCGGACTCTCTCACATGCACCTGCCCAATCCCCTTACACACAGACCCTACTATCCTACATTCATCGAACATGTCCCCAATTTCTACAAATTCCAAGAGAGTACAGAGAGTTGTTCAAATTAAAGAGAGGGCGTTTAACTCTAGCTGAGACGTTAACCCTTTAAAACGCCTCTCCCACTGGTTACTAGGTAACAGAGAACAACAGTGGGTACTCTGTCAGATCACAGAAACACACCCCCATGCCAATGTACTGTGTAAAATTAACCACAACTAAAACTCATTTTATAAAAAGTCCTCTCAAAGAAAGTGACACTTGATCTGTGATAACTGGAAAATTAATAATACATTTAATACAAGAAAGGAAAGTAAAGCAGAGAAAAGTTCATCTCTCACCCTTCCTCTTGAAGTATTTAATGACAGATTTTAACGAGGTCCCGATAAACACCATTATTCCAGTCTGCGAGCGAAGCAGATGAACTAGGGAAGGAGAATGAGGACAGGACAAACGAGTGCTGCTACCGCTCTCCTCCACTCTATACGGTGGCTCAGCTCAGTCTGCTGTGTTCACAATGAGCCCTTCACACACACCGCCCAGCCCCTCCTACCAGCCCCTCCTACCTCAGACGCTGCCCAGCCCTTTGAGGAACGCGCGCACACACACACACACACACACACACACACACACACACACACACACACACACACACACACACACACACACACACACACACACACACACACACACACACACACACACACACACACACACACACACACACACACACACAGCGGGAGGGGTGTAGAATCTGTTCCCCTGTGCTTTGGTTACCATGGAGTTCTCGCACCTCCATTTTTCACCCCATTTATCTCTCTCCCTCTCTCTCCCTCTCTGTCTCTCTCTCTCTCTCTCTCTCTCTCTCTAATATAGATCACATACAATCTGCCTATTGTCCACTCTGTTCAGCTTCTATCACACACATACGCTTGCACGTACACGCACGCACAAATTGAATTCTCTGCTGCTGCCCCGTATTCCTTTATGTCTTCCCAATGGATGGGGGGATGGAGATGGAGGAGGGAGGGGCTGAAACTGGAGCTTGAATGGGATTGTAAATGATTGTTGAATTTGTGGGTAAAAGGTTACAACCCCCCCACCTGTCTCCTCCTCTGCTGAACCTCTGTGCTGTGCTGTGTGTGTATATATGTGTGTGTATGTATGCATGTGTGTATGTGTGTGTGTGTGTGTGTATGTACGTGTGTGTGTATGTACGTGTGTACGTGTGTGTGTGTGTGTGTATGTACGTGTGTGTGTATGTACGTATGTGTGTATGTACGTATGTGTGTGTGTATATATATATATATATATATATATATATATATATATATATACATACAGTGGGGAGAACAAGTATTTGATACACTGCCGATTTTGCAGGTTTTCCTACTTACAAAGCATGTAGAGGTCTGTAATTTTTATCATAGGTACTCTTCAACTGTGAGAGACGGAATCTAAAACAAAAATCCAGAAAATCACATTGTATGATTTTTAAATAGTTGATTTGCATTTTATTGCATGACATAAGTATTTGATCACCTACCAACCAGTAAGAATTCCGGCTCTCACAGACCTGTTAGTTTTTCATTAAGAAGCCCTCCTGTTCTCCTCTCATTACCTGTATTAACTGCACCTGTTTGAACTCGTTACCTGTATAAAAGACACCTGTCCACACACTCAATCAAACAGACTCCAACCTCTCCACAATGGCCAAGACCAGAGAGCTGTGTAAGGACATCAGGGATAAAATTGTAGACCTGCACAAGGCTAAGGCTGGGATGGGCTACAGGACAATAGGCAAGCAGCTTGGTGAGAAGGCAACTACTGTTGGCGCAATTATTAGAAAATGGAAGAAGTTCAAGATGACGGTCAATCTCCCTCGGTCTGGGGCACCATGCAAGATCTCACCTCGTGGGGCATCAATGATCATGAGGAAGGTGAGGGATCAGCCCAAAACTACACGGCAGGACCTGGTCAATGACCTGAAGAGAGCTGGGACCACAGTCTCAAAGAAAACCATTAGTAACACACTACGCCGTCATGGATTAAAATTCTGCAGCGCACGCAAGGTCCCCCTGCTCAAGGCAGCGCATGTCCAGGCCCATCTGAAGTTTGCCAATGACCATCTGGATGATCCAGAGGAGGAATGGGAGAAGGTCATGTGGTCTGATGAGACAAAAATAGAGCTTTTTGGTCTAAACTCCACTCGCCATGTTTGGAGGAAGAAGAAGGATGAGTACAACCCCAAGAACACCATCCCAACCGTGAAGCATGGAGGTGGAAACATCATTCTTTGGGGATGCTTTTCTGCAAAGGGGACAGGACCACTGCACCGTATTGAGGGGAGGATGGATGGGGCCATGTATCGCGAGATCTTGGCCAACAACCTCCTTCCCTCAGTAAGAGCATTGAAGATGGGTCGTGGCTAGGTCTTCCAGCATGACAACGACCCGAAACACACAGCCAGGGCAAGTAAGGAGTGGCTCCGTAAGAAGCATCTCAAGGTCCTAGAGTGGCCTAGCCAGTCTCCAGACCTGAACCCAATAGAAAATCTTTGGAGGGAGCTGAAAGTCCGTATTGCCCAGCGACAGCCCCGAAACCTGAAGGATCTGGAGAAGGTCTGTATGGAGGAGTGGGCCAAAATCCCTGCTGCAGTGTGTGCAAACCTGGTCAAGAACTACAGGAAACGTATGATCTCTGTAATTGCAAACAAAGGTTTCTGTACCAAATATTAAGTTCTGCTTTTCTGATGTATCAAATACTTATGTCATGCAATAAAATGCAAATTAATTACTTAAAAATCATACAATGTGATTTTCTGGATTTTTGTTTTAGATTCCGTCACTCACAGTTGAAGTGTACCTATGATAAACATTACAGACTTCTACATGCTTTGTAAGTGGGAAAACCTGCAAAATCGGCAGTGTATCAAATACTTGTTCTCCCCACTGTATATATATATATATATATATATATATATATATATATATATATATATATATATATATATATATATATGTATGTGTGTGTGTATGTTTCTCCTTTCTCCTCTCCTGCCCCACTTTCTCTCTCTCCCTCTCTATTCCCCCTCTTTCTCTCTGACTCCCCACTCCCCAAGCTTGGTGTGGGGCTCCTGGCGTGTTCTGAGATTGGGGTGAGCGTCACACCATCTGGCACGCGTACAGTATTAAGATAATATGCAAACGCAAGCCGGCCATGGCACCAGTGATTACAAGACCTATTGTTCTGAACACAGAGGGACCAGTAGATCTGAACACAGAGGGACCAGTAGATCTGAACACAGAGGGACCAGTAGACAGGACCAGTAGATCTGAACACAGAGGGACCAGAAGATCTGAACACAGTGGGACCAGTAGATCTGAACACAGAGGGACCAGTAGACAGGACCAGTAGATCTGAACACAGAGGGACCAGTAGATCTGAACACAGTGGGACCAGTAGATCTGAACACAGAGGGACCAGTAGACAGGACCAGTAGATCTGAACACAGAGGGACCAGTAGATCTGAACACAGTGGGACCAGTAGATCTGAACACAGAGGGACCAGTAGATCTGAACACAGTGGGACCAGTAGATCTGAACACAGAGGGACCAGTAGATCTGAACACAGAGGGACCAGTAGACAGGACCAGTAGATCTGAACACAGAGGGACCAGTAGATCTGAACACAGAGGGACCAGTAGATCTGAACACAGAGGGACCAGTAGACAGGACCAGTAGATCTGAACACAGAGGGACCAGTAGATCTGAACACAGAGGGACCAGTAGATCTGAACACAGAGGGACCAGTAGACAGGACCAGTAGATCTGAACACAGAGGGACCAGTAGACAGGACCAGTAGATCTGAACACAGAGGGACCAGTAGATCTGAACACAGAGGGACCAGTAGATCTGAACACAGAGGGACCAGTAGACAGGACCAGTAGATCTGAACACAGAGGGACCAGTAGACAGGACCAGTAGATCTGAACACAGAGGGACCAGTAGATCTGCACAGGGACCAGTAGATCTGAACACAGAGGGACCAGTAGACAGGACCAGTAGACAGGACCAGTAGACAGGACCAGTAGATGTGTTATAGGAGGATAAAACTAGACCTCTCCAGGATTAGGCTTATCTACCCGACTATACATATATCCATCACTCATCCCTCGCTTGATCCCTCCATCCCAGACGTGCTTAAAGGAGAGAAGACGTCCCAAAGCCCGAAAACAACACTAATATTAATCCTTCAAGCATTTCGCTATACCCGCAATAACATCAGCTAAATATGTGTATGTGACCAATAAAATGTGACAAAGGCTTGACAAATACATCAGGGATAGACTTTAGACTCTGAGGTGATAATTAGATCTTAGAAAGACTCCTTACAAAATGCTCAGCATGTCAACCATTGACTGTACAATAATTAATTTGTAGTTTTCTATTGACTTCCTAATTGACTTTGGAAGTGTAGAGCTTAATTATTTCTGAAAAGCCCTTTATAAAACCAGATTCATTAATATCATACTAAAACCCAATATTTAGGCCTACAAGCCAAGATATTTAGAAATTAGGCCTATGGGAAAACAGACAATGAAGACAATGAACAACAGAGGATGTGTATGAGAGAGTCCGAGAGGTAAACAAGTCTTGTAGAATGAACCCTAGTAATAAAGATGTGGCGCTGACAGATGGAGAATGAGGACGGACTTCTGCTCTCCTTACTTTCTCTCGCTCCATTTCTCCCTCACTCGTCCCATTTTCACACCTCATTTGGATCTCCCTCACAACCCGACAGACTCCTTCACACACACACACACACACACACACACACACACACACACACACACACACACACACACACACACACACACACACACACACACACACACACACACACACACACACACACACACAGCAAGTAATGAGATGAAACCTCCAGCAACCCTCTCTCCCTCTCCCCAACACACACCCTGCCCCCCATCGCTGTCAGATCTCAGCCTTATTTCTGTAATTGGACTAAAAGAGAAGAGGATCCACTGAACCCTAAAACCAAGAGTCTGCCTGGTTCCCCCCATGTCAGATCTCAATCTATGAACTAAAACCAAGAGTCTGCCTGGTTCCCCCCATGTCAGATCTCAATCTATGAACTAAAACCAAGAGTCTGCCTGGTTCCCCCCATGTCAGATCTCAATCTATGAACTAAAACCAAGAGTCTGCCTGGTTCCCCCCATGTCAGATCTCAATCTATGAACTAAAACCAAGAGTCTGCCTGGTTCCCCCCATGTCAGATCTCAATCTATGAACTAAAACCAAGAGTCTGCCTGGTTCCCCCCATGTCAGATCTCAATCTATGAACTAAAACCAAGAGTCTGCCTGGTTCCCCCCATGTCAGATCTCAATCTATGAACTAAAACCAAGAGTCTGCCTGGTTCCCCCCATGTCAGATCTCAATCTATGAACTAAAACCAAGAGTCTGCCTGGTTCCCCCCATGTCAGATCTCAATCTATGAACTAAAACCAAGAGTCTGCCTGGTTCCCCCCATGTCAGATCTCAATCTATGAACTAAAACCAAGAGTCTGCCTGGTTCCCCCCATGTCAGATCTCAATCTATGAACTAAAACCAAGAGTCTGCCTGGTTCCCCCCATGTCAGATCTCAATCTATGAACTAAAACCAAGAGTCTGCCTGGTTCCCCCCATGTCAGATCTCAATCTATGAACTAAAACCAAGAGTCTGCCTGGTTCCCCCCATGTCAGATCTCAATCTATGAACTAAAACCAAGAGTCTGCCTGGTTCCCCCCATGTCAGATCTCAATCTATGAACTAAAACCAAGAGTCTGCCTGGTTCCCCCCATGTCAGATCTCAATCTATGAACTAAAACCAAGAGTCTGCCTGGTTCCCCCCATGTCAGATCTCAATCTATGAACTAAAACCAAGAGTCTGCCTGGTTCCCCCCATGTCAGATCTCAATCTATGAACTAAAACCAAGAGTCTGCCTGGTTCCCCCCATGTCAGATCTCAATCTATGAACTAAAACAAAGAGTCTGCCTGGTTCCCCCCATGTCAGATCTCAATCTATGAACTAAAACCAAGAGTCTGCCTGGTTCCCCCCATGTCAGATCTCAATCTATGAACTAAAACCAAGAGTCTGCCTGGTTCCCCCCATGTCAGATCTCAATCTATGAACTAAAACCAAGAGTCTGCCTGGTTCCCCCCATGTCAGATCTCCCTCCCTCTCTCTCTCCCTCCCTCCCTCCCTCCCTCTCTCCCTCCCCCCCCCTCCCTCCCTCTCTCCCTCCCTCTCTCCCTCCCCCCCCTCCCCCCCTCCCTCTCTCCCCCCCTCCCTCTCTCCCTCCCTCTCCCTCTGGCTCTCCCTCTCCCCCTCTCAATTCAATGTAATTTAAGGGCTTTATTGGCCTGGGAAACATATGTTAACATTACCAAAGCAAGTGAAATAGATAATAAACAAAAGTGAAATAAATAATTAACAGTAAACATTGCACTCACAAAGGTTCTTAAAGAATAAAGACATTTCAAATGTCATATTATGTTTATATAAAGTGTTATTATGATGTGCAAATAGTTACAGTATAAAAAGGAAAATAAATAAACATAAATATGGGTTGTATTTATAAAGGTGTTTGTTCTTCATTGGTTGCCCTTTTCTTGTGACAACAGGTCACACATCTTGCTGATGTGATGGAACACTGTGGTATTTCACCCAGTAGATATGGGAGTTTATCCAAATTGGATTTGTTTTTTAATACTTTGTGGGCCAGTCTAATCTGAGGGAAGTATGTGTCTCTAATATGGTCATACATTTGGCAGAAAGTTATTCAGGTATTCTGCCACTGTGTACTCTCTGTTTAGGGCCAAAGAGAATGCTAGTTTTTTTGTAAATTCTTGACAATTCTTTGTTCATTTTACAGATCTAATCTCTGAAACTACATGACCTTGATAAACCATAGAAAGTAGATCATGGTATCAGACACACCACTCAAATATGACAAAATGTATGACATATGGTATAATGTTTAACTCTGGGATAGGCCTACATTCAATATCCTGCTTTGATTTGATATATCTCTGAACAGTAACAAAACCACCGACCACTCTCCTCAATATCCCTCCTCCCTCTCTCTGTGAATGAAAATGTATTATTTATAGTATGCAGGACTTCTCTCCACCCCCTCCCTCTTTTTGTCTGGGAATGAAAGTGTAGCTGGCAGTAAACAGGAACTTGATCTAGCCTGCAGTGCCTTCCAGCCCAATGGCATTAATAATATATCAGCTAGAGACAGACAGATAGAAGGGGAGAGAGAAAGAGAGAGGAGGAGAGAGAGAAAGAGCAAGAGAAAGAGGAGAGAAGGTTGATAAAATAAAATCAGGCTACATTCTCTCGCATGTACACACACACTGAGGGGACGGGACGGGGACGACGACACACAGAGCCCAGGTAAATAAACATGACGTTGTCTCTGATGAGTCATGTTCTCCTGTTAATGACTTTAGCATGTTCTTCTGTTAATGACTTTAGCATGTTCTCCTGTTAATGACTTTAGCATGGTGCAAGGTTCCCATGCATCAACACACCATGACACAACACACACACTCGCTCGCTCTCTCTTGGAAACACTCAACCATAATAAACACACAATTGAACATTTTTGGACGGTATTCAAGAATTGAAGTACAAGAAAGGAAGAAGAAGAGGAAGAAGAAGAAGAAGAAGAAGAAGAGGTCCTCTCCCCTGGTCTCAACCAGAGATGATGACTAGAGAGTTATACCTCCTCTCTCACTCTCGCTCTCTCTCCAAGTCCATTTTGAGTGACATGTGCTCAGACAGAGGTCACTCCCCTCCGTCCCCTCCTCTCTGACCCCTAGATCATACTCTCCCCTCCTCTCTGACCCCTAGATCATACTCTCCCCTCCTCTCTGACCCCTAGATCTTACTCTCCCCTCCGTCCCCTCCTCTCTGACCCCTAGATCTTACTCTCCCCTCCGTCCCCTCCTCTCTTTTCTTTCACCCCTTCTACTCTTTCCTAACCCTTTTCTGGGCTTTCCAACTAACCTGCTCTTTTCTGGGCTTTCCAACTAACCTGCTCTTTTCTGGGCTTTCCAACTAACCTGCTCTTTTCTGGGCTTTCCAACTAACCTGCTCTTTTCTGGGCTTTCCAACTAACCTACTCTTTTCTGGGCTTTCCAACTAACCTGCTCTTTTCTAGGCACAGAGTGAGTCAGGAGGACACAGACCATATCCCTGGGTGTCTGGGGATAGGATGATGTCATCAAAGTGAGCCAGGGGGGTCTGACATGAAATAAGGAGAAGGGGACATACTGTAAGTAAGGCCGGGACGATCGTGGCAAGTAAACAAAACACGAAGTGGATTTGACTTCTTTAGGAAAACAGCCCTAATGTTGGAAACCAACAGCATTATGCTGTCATCCTCCCTCCACCCAAAACACTCAAACATGTTAACTAATCACAGTCCAGATCAAACTCCTCAGTGTTTATCATAGTAAAGATCAGGGCATTACACTGCAGCCCACAGCACATAACAACAGATCAGGGCATTACACTGCAGCCCACAGCACATAACAACAGATCAGGACATTACACTGCAGCCCACAGCACATAACAACAGATCAGGACATTACACTGCAGCCCACAGCACATAACAACAGATCAGGACATTACACTGCAGCCCACAGCACATAACAACAGATCAGGGCATTACACTGCAGCCCACAGCACATAACAACAGATCAGGGCATTACACTGCAGCCCACAGCACATAACAACAGATCAGGACATTACACTGCAGCCCACAGCACATAACAACAGATCAGGACATTACACTGCAGCCCACAGCACATAACAACAGATCAGGGCATTACACTGCAGCCCACAGCACATAACAACAGATCAGGGCATTACACTGCAGCCCACAGCACATAACAACAGATCAGGGCATTACACTGCAGCCCACAGCACATAACAAAAGCCTGTTTGGATTGCTCTGTTTTCACCTCCTTTTCTTTTTTTAAATGTAACATTTATTTAACTAGGCAAGTCAGTTAAGAATAAATTCTTATTTACAATGACAGTCTAGGAACAGTGGGTTAACTGCCTTGTTCAGGGGCAGAAAGACAGATTATTTACCTTGTCAGCTCGTGGATTCTACCCAGCAACCCTACACCCTAACCACTAGGCTACCTGCAGCTTGTGGATTCTATCCAGCAACCCTACACCCTAACCACTAGGCTACCTGCAGCTCATGGATTCGATCCAGCAACCCTACACCCTAACCACTAGGCTACCTGCAGCTCATGGATTCGATCCAGCAACCCTACACCCTAACCACTAGGCTACCTGCAGCTTGTGGATTCTATCCAGCAACCCTACACCCTAACCACTAGGCTACCTGCAGCTTGTGGATTCTATCCAGCAACCCTACACCCTAACCACTAGGCTACCTGCAGCTCGTGGATTCGATCCAGCAACCCTACACCCTAACCACTAGGCTACCTGCAGCTCATGGATTCGATCCAGCAACCCTACACCCTAACCACTAGGCTACCTGCAGCTCATGGATTCGATCCAGCAACCCTACACCCTAACCACTAGGCTACCTGCAGCTCATGGATTCGATCCAGCAACCCTACACCCTAACCACTAGGCTACCTGCAGCTCATGGATTCTATCCAGCAACCCTACACCCTAACCACTAGGCTACCTGCAGCTCGTGGATTCGATCCAGCAACCCTACACCCTAACCACTAGGCTACCTGCAGCTCATGGATTCGATCCAGCAACCCTACACCCTAACCACTAGGCTACCTGCAGCCCCCATTAAACACCCCAATCTGTTTTCACCACCTATTGAACAACTGTGGAGAGGGAGGTACTAGATGTTGGAAATGGCAGTCATTTGAAGAGGCTCGATGCTGAGAGAGAGTGTTTGTGTGTGTGTGTGTGTGTGTGTGTGTGTGTGTGTGTGTGTGTGTGTGTGTGTGTGTGTGTGTGTGTGTGTGGACAAATTACACATTTTATCTGCTACTTGAGTTGGTACAAATTAGAGAGTTTTTATGTGCATTCAAGTCAATAGCAGAGGCTGCATTGTGTGTATTATTCTATAGGAAAGGGAGCGGCGCCTCCATCTATAGGCCTCTGCTCTATTGTACTCCATGAGAAAACCTTCCAGACAAGGACACCCTCTGAGCGCAGGGTGAGACCAAAGACACCATCACTAACATATTCACTCCCTCCAAAGCCATTTGTGCAGCGGAGAAAGAGATTAATGTTTTGTGTCTGTTCAAACACAACGCTATTCACATATAGCGGAGTATGCACAGATGAAACATAACATGAACTGTAAAGACATAAAGAGTGAAAAAGAGAGATGTAATCAAAAAATGAAGCCAAGGTTCTCTTGATGTGGCATAAAAGCACTCAGTGCTGAAAAGAACAAAGGAGCCATGTGTACTGAGAGAAAGGAAAGAATGAGGAATGAGGAGGTCAGAGGAGAGGTAAGGCCTGTACAGAGAAACAGTAGAAGGAAGAGGGACAGATGAGGTTGGTCAAAGCTTGTCTGCATGAATGAGAGGGAAAATAAATGTCACATCCTTAGTTAAATAGAGTTCGGTTCGCTCACCTATAGACTATATGGTGAGAACTGGGTTAAAACACACAGCAGGGTCAGTGCTCTTGCCTCATTGCTGTCCATCAATTCTTGACCCAGGCAGATCCTACAGACACTTTGTAATTCAAGCTAGTGTGTGTGTGTGTGTGTGTGTGTGTGTGTGTGTGTGTGTGTGTGTGTGTGTGTGTGTGTGCGTGTGACCTGGTGGATGGCTGTGCTATGGGTGACTGCAGGGTATTTAGAGGTCACCTGTGCATTTAGTACACATGGCGGATGGTCATCCATCCATCCAGACCAAACTAGTTTGTCTCTCCAACAAGCTTCCTTCCCCCTCCTCATAAACCTCCATCTCTCTCTGGGGAACCCTGAACAAAGGATCTTTATCAGATCCTCTCATTCCCAAAAAGGGGCTTTATCAGATCCCCTCATTCCCAAAAAGGGGCTTTATCTGACAATGGACTTTCTTTCTACTCTCCCGCTCCACTCCCAATAGATTGACGTTTGTACCTTCAATCACTAGTTGTCATTCATCTGTTGTCTCCACTATGTTTTTTAAAACCTAGGTCGTACCACTCCACTATACCTGATGGAGAGGCAGTGACGCCCTCGTTATTGTAATCAAGCAATGAGCTGAACCCTGAAGGCTCCAAAACTGAGTCTGGAAAATAAAAGCACAACCAAAGTAGACTCTCAGCCAAGAGTGCCAGGGAGGTGCAGGGAGGTGCCAGGGAGGTGCCAGGGAGGTGCCAGGGAGGTGCCCAGCGCCTAAATGGGTCCCCACACACATTTAAATGTTAGCATAGAGTAAAATAAATCAGGTGTTAAATGTGTCCCCGTGTAGAGTGGGGACACTCTACAAATAAAATGTTATTTTAAGAGGCGGCTGTTTTGTACATCTGTAGTAGCGGTCCTAGTGGAGAGGCTGGTAGTTCTGTCACCCATGATTTGTGCATACCTCTCCCCCTCTCTGTTAGAGGATGTAAATCTAACCCCATTTGCTTCTTCCACTCCTGACCCCAAAATGGATTGGTGGGAAACTCCTAATCCTACCAGACCTCCTTCCACCATTTCTAGTTCAGTCATGTAGCTCATATCCAGGCCAATTAGTATCATTATTATTAGCCTAATCAAATAAAGAGGCTCCGAGGCTGCGTTTACACAGGCAGCACAATTCTGATATTTTTTCCACTAATTGGTATTTTGACCAATCACATCAGATCTTTTCACTTCAGAGCTGATCTGATTGGTCAAAAGACCAATTAGTGAAAGAAATATAATAATTGGGCTGCCTGTGTAAACGCAGCCTAATAGTCCTGCTCTAATGCAGTGGTTCAGTGCTGTATTTTACAATGCAGTGTCCTTGGGTGTTATTCCATTACTCTGTAATGACCATTATCACAGTCCAATGGCCGTGTAATGTTGGCTAACGCTGGTTTATTACGTTAGAACATTTAGTCCAGTAAAGATATAGAAACCCCATTAGAGACCATTACTGGCCAGCCAGTCTGGTGCCATAGATATTGATCTGAGAACCCTCAATATGACCACACTACCCTCTTAGGACTGATCACATCAATATCTCCACAGTATGACAAGCCACGGTGTGTGTCTGTCTGTAATCTCCTTCATTTTCCGTTTCCACAGGCGGCCCAGTCTTAACACGTCAAAGGCAGCCCAGTCTTAACACGTCATTGTCAATATGCATAATATGTCTATTAAGTAAACTATTATTACCCTCGCTCATATCATACGCATTTTTAGCTACTGAAGTATTTCTCTGCCATCAACCTGTATAGTATAG
>CM042412.1:30515977-30565977 GCA_023634145.1 Thymallus thymallus | reverse complement strand
TCTGAGTCGGAGGGGGACCAGTTTGAGGTAGGCTATACCTTCCAAAAGTGTTGAAAAGTACATATCTCCCATGTATAACACGGCAGTAATCCATCACATTTTCTCCCAGTAAAGTGTAACCTGTGTGTTTGCATATTTACGTCTCTGTCTCCTACCATGTTCCCTTTAACTCTGCTCCTGTTCTCCAGGACCCAGGGGTTCTGCCCAACACCCAGACGCGGATCCACCTGATGTCCTCCATTACCAACCACCCTCCAACACTTCATTACATGCTCTTTCATACTGGGCACATAATATGTGAGATACACAGATGAACTAAAAACGCTAGCACTGCAAACACTCAGAACAAAGCGTGCAGCAGTGCCTGGACTTCGCAGTCTCCCTCTTCAAGTCCCCCTTCTGAGACTGGCTGCCTGTTGAGAACAAGTGACAAGCCCCACCCACACAGCAACCACCTCCACTATATTCCACACACCAGAATTCACTATTTTAGTCCGTGATTGCCATGTGAGCCTGTGAAAATATTGCCAGGTTGGTTTTCACAGCTGTTTCACAAGGTGATCATTATTGTAAGGTATCTTTTGATGGTATTAATTAGTTCCACATTATTCACTGTTGTTTCCCAGGACCTACAATGGATACATACTGTATATATTCAACCACAAGGGGGTACTGATGAGCTATGCAAGAGATTTTAAATCATAATAGAGGACTACTGAAATTATATTATTTCAGTGTGAATATATATCTGTCAATAGCGTTGGAGTGAAGATTACATACCCATCTGTCCAAATATGTAAAAAAAAAAATAAAAAAAAATAAAGCTATTTCCAGGGGATGTACTTACTTTTTCACGACTGTACATATAGTTCAGGAGGCTGCTGAGGGGAGGACGGCTCATAATACTTTTCCCATATGAGTCGTCCTCCACTGATATAGCTATATGTTGTCATATTTAGGTGTCTAGCTATAAGTTACAACGGATGAAAGTGAGAGAGGGAGAGAGAGGTGGGAAGACTGTGGCGCCGGAGTTGAAGCCCATCAAAGTAACTAACTTATTTCGCCACTATGGCCTATTTATTGTCCTACCTTCCTAACCTTAATGCATTTTGCACTACATTTGCACACTCTGTATATAGATTTTCTATTGTGTTATTGACTGTACTTTTGTTTTATTCTCATGTGTAACTCTGTGTTTTTTGTCGCACTGCTTTGCTTTATCTTGGCCAGGTCGCAGTTACAAATGAGAACTTGTTCTCAACTGACCTACCTGGTTAAATAAAGGTGAAATAAAAAAATAAAAAGTTGTTTCACCATGACACATGATCGGTAAGTGTCCCAATTCAAACAACTTGCCGTGATAAGTTGTTTTGTAATGGTTGGTTTATTTGACCAGAGAGATTTTAAATCATAATAGAGGACTACTGAAATTATATTATTTCACTGTGAATAAGGGAAGTACACATTAAAATAAAAACATGACAGCCAGACAAGCCAGTGTATGAATAAAACGAATTTGCATATGAATGGAGTGGAAATTGGCTGACTTCGTGATCTGTAAGGTAAGTAATTTTAATGTGTCAAGCAGATTACATTTCCGAAACATAGCAACGTTTAAGACATGGATTTCATGTTGTAATGTTGACAGGGTACGCAAAAGTAGTTCGAAATTAATGTTTTCATTTTATTAGCTAAACAAAACTTTAAACAGCGAAATTGTCGCGGAAATAAACCACTGCGATGATGGAAATAACGTCATTTAGGCTGGAATGATTTCCAACATTCTAATCATTAGGTCATCACACCGTTGATATAGCAACGGACGATAATAGTTTATGGAATCCCATTGTGACGTAGAGGGGTCGTGACAGGCGTGACAGGGCCATAGGGATAGGGTTGTGGCCTAGGGCTGGGGTTTGAAACAAGGGTAGGGGGTAGTGATGGGGGAAAACATCGATACAGTTACATATCGGAATATTATTTTGGGACGATATTATATCGATATCTGACTCCAAGTATCTATTTTGTATTATTTTTGCTACTGTAAGTAGCAGTAACTAGCGCTAGTCGGCTGTACCTGCGCCAAAACTGGTATTTGTCATCCGATAGCTTGTTCTCCAGCACACATGCTTTCAGCACTTTTATTTCCCTGACTGATCATGCTCTCTTGTCTCTCTGCAGCAGACATACGGTGAGAAATATATGTGGAACATCAATTCGCAATAAAATCGCAGTATCGAATCGCAATACATATAGAAATATGAGAAACGCAATACATTTCGTATCGGCACCGGAGTGTCATGATAATATTGTATCGTGAGGTCCCTGGCAACTCCCAGCCCTAGGGTCTAGGGTCCAGGGTCTATGCCTGCGGTTTGAAACAAGGGTACAGGGGGTCCAGGTTCTAGGTTCTATGGCTTGGGCTGGGGCTAGGGCAAGAGCTAGTCCTGGACCTAGGACAGGGACCGGGTGTCTATGACTGGGGACCAAGGGCTGGGGGTCTATTACTGGGGACCTAGGGCTGGGGCTCTATGACTGGGGACCTAGGGCTGGGGCTCTATGACTGGGGACCTAGGGCTGGGGCTCTATGGCTGGGGACCTAGGGCTGGGTCTCTATGGCTGGGACCGGGTGTCTATGACTGGGGACCTAGGGCACTACGGTTGAATTAAATAGGGCTACACACAACACTACGGTTGAATTAAATAGGGCTACACACAGCATTACGGTTGAATTAAATAGGGCTACACACAGCACTACGGTTGAATTAAATAGGGCTACACACAGCACTACGGTTGAATTACATAGGGCTATGGCTGTAGTGAGGACATGTAACTGCACTAACGACTCAATCCTATCAGACTACTACTACTACAAACAGGCTTCTCCACCTAGCAGAACATATTCAGGATGTTAATACTATTAGACAGCAAGTCAGTAGAGGTTAACAGGTTTATGGTCTTTCACCTCAACACTATCATCTGTTACACGGTAGAGGGGGATGGGAAGAGGTAGAGGTGTAGAGGGACATTCTTTGTAGCTCAGTTGACAGTTAATAGAGCATGGCACTTTTAACGCCAAGGTAGAGGGTTCGATTCCCGGGACCAACCATATGTAAAATGTACGCACGCATGACATATATTATTATATTATACTGATTGGGTATGTACTGTATGTCAGACCCTAAACCCTCCGCATGTCACAATCTAATTCATCAGGCTCCAGCATCCTGCCATACACACACTACACCATCCTTTACAGGGGCATCAGCCAACCTTAGAATATAAACCACAGGGTTATGTAATATAATCAACTCCTTAAGTAAAAGTCACACACAGATGTGACTGTGTGCAGCCCCACTGGCACCACACATACAACTCAGTTAGTCCCAGACAGACACGAGGACTCCGGTCTTAGCCACACATGATGGAACTGTCACGTATTAGAGATTTACAAGGCAGGCATCCCTCCATTACCCACAGAACTAGCCATGCAGCACAAAATAACTGAATTAGGCCTGAAGGGTGGTGGGGTTGGTGAGGTCACACGCACGCACGGGGGGGGGGGGGGGGGGGGCTGGGGGGGGTCGTAATTGTTTGGGATAAATCCTCTATGCCAGCAGGATCAGCTGTGTCAAGCTTTCTCAAACTCCTCAACCTGCTAACGGTGGGGTTCAGGGAAACTGTGTGTGTGTGTGTGTGAGGGGCGGGACTAATATGTAACAATGCGTCTGTGACTGTTCCTGTTAAAATCCCACAGTTAATCAGGCAGAGGAAAGACAACTTCTTTTGTGTTCTCCTCTCTCAGCAGGGGGCCAGGAGGACCATAGAGAAACACACACACACACACACACACACACACACACACACACACACACACACACACACACACACAGTAACTTCTGGGTTGACACCATTGTCTAGTTTTTCAACATTTAAATAAATCCTCTTATCCTTCATCTCAACCTCTGTTTCCAACTCCTCAGCATTCACCTCTTCTATAGCTGTGTACGTATAGCTACAAATGAAGTCGGAGGTTTACATACACCTTAGACAAATACATTTAAACTCAGTTTTTCAAAATTCCTGACATTTAATCCTAGTAAAAATTCCCTGTCTTAGGTCAGTTAGGATCACCACTTTATTTTAAGAATGTGAAATGTCAGAATAATAGTAGAGAGAATGATTTATTTCAGCTTTTATTTATTTCATCACATTCCCAGCGGGTCAGAAGTTTACATACACTCAATTAGTATTTGGTAGCATTGCCTTTAAATTGTTTAACTTGGGTCAAACTTTTCAGGTAGCCTTCCACAAGCTTCACACAATAAGTTGGGTGAATTTAGGCCCATTCCTCCTGACAGAACTGGTGTAACTGAGTCAGGTTTGTAGGCCTCCTTGCTCGCACACGCTTTTTCAGTTCTGCCCACAAATGTTCTATAGGATTGAGGTCAGGGCTTTGTGATGGCCACTCCAATACCTTGACTTTGTTGTCCTTAAGCCATTTTGCCTCAACTTTTGAAGTATGCTTGGGGTCATTGTCCATTTGGAAGACCCATTTGCGACCAAGCTTTAACTTCCTGACTGATGTCTTGACATGTTGCTTTAATATATCCACATAAATTTCCTTCC
This sequence comes from Thymallus thymallus, assembly GCA_023634145.1. Taxonomy (NCBI): domain Eukaryota; kingdom Metazoa; phylum Chordata; class Actinopteri; order Salmoniformes; family Salmonidae; genus Thymallus; species Thymallus thymallus. The sequence continues at coordinate 30,561,348 of CM042412.1, read as the reverse complement.
TTGTGATGTCATCTATTTTGTGAAGTGCACCAGGCCCTCCTGCAGCCAAGCACCCCCAATACATGATGCTGCCACCCCCGTGCTTCACGGTTGGGATGGTGTTCTTCGGCTTGCAAGTATCCCCCTTTTTCTTCCAAACATAACGATGGTCATTATGGCCAAACACTTCTTTGTCCCCATGTGCAGTTGCAAACCGTAGTCTGGCTTTTTTATGGCGGTTTTGGAGCAGTGGCTTCTTCCTTGCTGAGAGGCCTTTCAGGTTATGTCGATATAGGACTTGTTTTACTGTGGATATAGATACTTTCGTACCCGTTTCCTCCAGCATCTTCACAAGGTCCTTTGCTGTTGTTCTGGGATTGATTTGTACTTTTCGCACCAAAGTACGTTCATCTCTAGGAGACAAAACGCGTCTCCTTCCTGAGCGGTATGACGGCTGCGTGGTCCCATGGTGTTTATACTTGCGTACTATTGTTTGTACAGATGAACGTGGTACCGTTTGGAAATTGCTCCCAAGGATGAACCAGACTTGTGGAGGTCTACACATTTTTTTCTGAGGTCTTGGCTGATTTCTTTTGATTTTCCCATGATTTCGAGCAAAGAGGCACTGGGTTTGAAGGTAGGCCTTGAAATACATCCACAGGTACACCTCCAATTGACTCAAATTATGTCAATTAGCCTATCAGAAGCTTCTAACGCCATGACATCATTTTCTGGAATTTTCCAAGCTGTTTAAAGGCACAGTCAACTTAGTGTATGTAAACTTCTGACACCCTGGAATTGTGATATAGTGAATTATAAGTGAAATAATCTGCCTGTAAACAATTGTTGGAAGAATTATTTGTGTCATGCACAAAGTAGATGTCCTAACCGACTTGCCAAAACTATAGTTTGTTAACATGAAATCTGTGGAGTGGTTGAGAAATGATTTTTAATGACTTCAACCTCAGGGTATGTAAACGTCTGACTTCAACTGTACCTGCCATGCTAATCCATGACTAGATAAAGGAGAGGTGCGGTCCGATGTAAGGTGTGTTGCTGACAGTGGTTAAAGTGTGGAGTCAGCCTCAGTCATGTCACACAACTATGACCAACTGGGTCAAGGTAAATAGAGATACAGTCTTAACCAGATCACAGAGAGAGAAGGGGGAGGGAGAGAGAGAAGGGGGAGGGAGAGTGAGAAGGGGGAGGGAGAGAGAGAAGGGGGAGGGAGAGAGAGAAGGGGGGAGAGAGAGTGAGAAGGGGGAGGGAGAGAGAGAAGGGGGAGGGAGAGAGAGAAGGGGGGAGGGAGAGAGAGAGCTACATGTACAGTGCTGTGACAAAGTAATTGCCCCATTATACTCAATAAATGGTTGTGCCACCTTTAGCTGCAACGACTCCAACCAAACGCTTCCTGTAGTTGTTGATCAGTCTCTCACATCGCTGTGGAGGGATTTTGACCCACTCTTGTATTCAGAACTGCTTTATCTCAGCGACATTTGTGGGTTTTCAAGCATGAACTGCTCGTTTCAAGTCCTGCCACAACATTTCAATTGGGATTAGGTATTGACTTTGACTAGGCCATAACTAAGCTTTTTAGCCATTTTCATGTAGACTTGGTTGTGTATTTTGCATCTTTGTCTTGCTGCAAAATCCCTCCACAGCGATGTGAGAGACTGATCAACAACTACAGGAAGCGTTTGGTTGGAGTCATTGCCGCTAAATGTGGCACCACCAGCTACTGAGTGTAAGGGGGCAATTACTTTGTCACACAGGGGCATTGGGTGTTGCATTACTTAAAAAAAAAAAAATTAAGTAAATTAAGTATGTAATTGTTGTGTTATTTGTTCACTCAGGTTCCCTTTATCTAATATTAGGTTTTGTTTGAAGAACTTTTTCACAGCACTGTATTTACAGTATGTAATGGATGACAAGACAAAGCACACTCATTACACTAACCCCAGTCAAATTCCCCATGCAGTTTTCCCTCACTTCCCCGTAGTTCTCTGAAAAGCCCACTGATTTCATTAGACATTCCCCATTACTATTCCAGAAAGAAGCCTGCTCCTCTGGCACTCAGGTCCTCTGCGACCCCAGGGGAGCTGTTGGCTGTGATTGGTCAAAACCCTGGACCTGTGTGTGTGTGTGTGTGTGCCCACTGGGGGCTTATGGAGGATCTGGAGAACACCTGCTACATATCTAAACTGGTAACTAAAGAACATAACAGAGAGAGGGAGAGAAAGAGAGAGAGGAGGGAGGGAGAAAGAGAGACAGATAGAGAGAAGGGGGTAGAGACATGATACTGTAAGACAGGAAGGAATGTGGAAGACGCAGAGCAGAGAGGAAGAGAGAGACAAAGCTCTGTGTCAGCCGGCGTCTGTTCAACGGAGAGGAAATACAGCGTGACTACAGTGTTAATACAACGTACAGCGCAGGCACAATACTGTACCAATGTGGGCAACATGTTGAGCTGTCACGGCGCGTTAGACAAAACAGGCGTGAGCAGGGACGCTGGTCTGGCTCGCATTGTTATGCTAACGCTTACACACACACACACACACACACACATGGCACAATATACACACACACACACACACACACACACACACACACACACACAAATATACACACACACACAAATATACACACACATGGCACAATATACACACACACTCAAATATACACACACACATACATTCAAATATACACACACACTCAAATATACACACACACACACACACACACACACACACGGCACAATACACACACACACACACACACACTCAAATATACACACACACACACACACACGGCACAATATACACACACACACACACACACTCCCAGAGGTCGTGTAACTAACTCCCTGATGCCCTCAGCTCGGCTGCCAGGACCTCTGCCACAATTCACAGGGCAAAGGTTAGAGGTCACCACAGCACACCCTGATGACACACCAAACGACCACCGACAAAGGAGTCACACACACACTCTCTCTGACTCACACACACATACAAACACAAGGACAGACGGCACAGATCACACAATTACAATCACATAATGAGAGGAGACAAAGCCGCAGCTTGAGAGCGGCTGTACCACGTCTCACATAGAAACACACTAACACTGTTCAAACAGGTTAGACTACAACAACATTACTGCCAAGGTCTGTTCACAACACAACAACAGACGTGTGTCTGCAGCAGAGCCACAATGAGCATTCCAGTGTTTCCCCTAGGATTTTTGTCAGCAGCAGTGGCAAAGTTAGCGTAGGGTGTGGGGAGGGGTTGTAGTAGTGGGAGTGGCCAATGGGCGGTCTCCGACCCAACATTTTAGAGGTCCTTCTCTTGGCCACAGAGACAACAGGTTGCCGTTTTAAAGCTAATTTCCTACAATTCTACACATTTTGCCATGGGGCTGACAGAAAATGTGCAGTTTTAAAGATAATTTCCTGGATTTCTACACATTTTGCAATGACTTATGCTGTCTGAGTGACTACATTTTTTTGGGAACATGACATTTTTGGAATTTTAGATTCTCCCTAACTGTCATTTTTTTATTTTGGTGGTTGTTAGTTCTCTTTAGTTCTCTCTTATTAAAAATATATAATGCCATAATATTTTCTACATACTTTATATCTGGTTTGTGGCAGCAACGATTTAGCAGCGGTAGCCCGCTGCTGCTAAAGGGATATAGGGGAAACCCTACAGTCACACTGTAGTATAGATTAGAATATAAAGCCCACAGACTCCTCCTGCCAGGACTGACTAGAAGTCACACAGTCACACTAAAGGCCACAGACTCCTCCTGCCAGGACTGACTAGAAGTCACACAGTCACACTAAAGCCCACAGACTCCTCCTGCCAGGACTGACTAGAAGTCACACAGTCACACTAAAGGCCAGAGACTCCTCCTGCCAGGACTGACTAGAAGTCACACTAAAGGCCAGAGACTAGTCCATAGAGTCAGGAGAGCAGTTTCATCTACCACTGCAGTCCAACAGTTCCAAGCACAACTTTCTAACATCTCAACAGCACACAACAGCCTGAACCCAACAAAACACTACTGTCTCTGTCACACAACAACCAGTAAAACCCTAACTCTAAAGCCGACCGACTCCAGTCTGAGTAGTGTGTTCTGTTCTACCTTGGCCGTCCTGGTAGGTGTGTGTGTTTCCCAGGGAGCCCTTGGTCTCGGGTCCTAGCAGTCCCGGTTTGGGCGTCCACAGAGAGTCCTGTCTCTGGTGGACCTTGGTGGAGAGCAGGCGGCGTCGCAGACTGCCCTCGGGCCTCCGGATGGGCCCTAAAGCATGGGGCTGGACTGGTAGGTTGTTGCCCATCTCGGAGGTGGTGTGGAAAGCCTTCTTCCCTCCCGAGTCCTCATAGCAGGCGGCCCTGTGCCAGCAGCTGACCACCGGCTTGGAGGAGAGGCACTGCACGTATGCGATCATCCTCTCTCTGTCTCTAAGACCCCCGAGCCCCCCACTCTAGACCCACTCGGCCCTCCCACTTGGGACAGGGGCTTGTGTGTGTGTGTGTGTTTCACCCCCCTCCAATGTTCTCTCTCTAGCCCCTAGACACTCAATAGGACTCCCCCTTCTCCCACTCCCCCCCTCTCTCTCCAGGAAGGATGAAGGGATGGGAGGGGCTGGTTTTCATGGTTTTTAGGTTTTTGCAACCAGCAGGGACCCTCTCCTCCCTCCAGACCACAATCTCCAAAGGCAGCCTCTCCCCCTCCCTCTCTCCTCTTTTTGTTCTGTCTTTCTCTCCCTCTCTCAGGGGCTTCTATTGACTTGCATTGATTTGCCTGACAAAAGGGAGGAATATGCAGTGTCAGATTACAAGCTCCATTTCCAAAACAAACACGGTGAATCTACCAGAATCCGGCACACCTCAAAAACATCAACATCAAATCCGACCAAAAACCCAGTCGGAAGTTTGGGTTTGAGAAAAAAATAGTTGGATTCCAATTCCAAAAAGACCACAAGAAATGTGCTGAAAAATTCTGAGGATCTGTAAAAAGTACTTGAAACAAAGGTCTCCACCCCCAGCAGGAAATAGCTGAGGTTAGAATATGGTTCTTCTCACGTCACAATGTTGACTTTCTCCAAAACGCTCCTCACTGGTTCTCAATACTCCAACGAAGTGTCTAAGTTACTCTCTTAAACACATTCAGGGTGTATGTGGATGAAGACACCCTCTAGAACAGAAGAAGAGATGAGGAAAAGAGATAAACCTGGTGAAAGAACTCTCCAGCACAAAGTGTGTGAAGGATGAGTATCATGAGGTGAGTTTTCCCCTCTCCCTCCTTTCCTTCTCTCTCCAACTGACCATCAGCTTTGCCCCTTGGCCTCTCCTCCCCTCCCCCCTCTCTCCTCCCCTCCCCCCTCTCTCCTCCTCCTTTATAGATCTAATCTGTAATTCCAGATTATCCAAGTCCTAGTCCCTTTACAGAGACAGCAGACACGGACAGCACTACAGATGGACGCCATCCTGCTGCTAATTAAGCCTGGTGTAACGGTAAGCCTGCCAGCGTGTGTGGCACCTCAGATGACACACAGTGGACCATCATTACAGGTGTGACCTGGAGGATGCAAATAGAACCAGATAAACACAGAACAATTGAGACAAACTGACAAAGATGGACAGAAACAGTTAAAGGTTGCGCCTCTTCTGCAACAATGGTACACCTGTGTGTTATTCTAGACTAGGACACTATATGTAGAGCTGTGTGTTATTCTAGACTAGGACACTATATGTAGAGCTGTGTGTTATTCTAGACTAGGACACTATATGTAGAGCTGTGTGTTATTCTAGACTAGGACACTATATGTAGAGCTGTGTGTTATTCTAGACTAGGACACTATATGTAGAGCTGTGTGTTATTCTAGACTAGGACACTATATGTAGAGCTGTGTGTTATTCTAGACTAGGACACTATATGTAGAGCTGTGTGTTATTCTAGACTAGGACACTATATGTAGAGCTGTGTGTTATTCTAGACTAGGACACTATATGTAGAGCTGTGTGTTATTCTAGACTAGGACACTATATGTAGAGCTGTGTGTTATTCTAGACTAGGACACTATATGTAGAGCTGTGTGTTATTCTAGACTAGGACACTATATGTAGAGCTGTTTGTTATTCTAGACTAGGACACTATATGTAGAGCTGTGTGTTATTCTAGACTAGGACACTATATGTAGAGCTGTGTGTTATTCTAGACTAGGACACTATATGTAGAGCTGTGTGTTATTCTAGACTAGGACACTATATGTAGAGCTGTGTGTTATTCTAGACTAGGACACTATATGTAGAGCTGTGTGTTATTCTAGACTAGGACACTATATGTAGAGCTGTGTGTTATTCTAGACTAGGACACTATATGTAGAGCTGTGTGTTATTCTAGACTAGGACACTATATGTAGAGCTGTGTGTTATTCTAGACTAGGACACTATATGTAGAGCTGTGTGTTATTCTAGACTAGGACACTATATGTAGAGCTGTGTGTTATTCTAGACTAGGACACTATATGTAGAGCTGTGTGTTATTCTAGACTAGGACACTATATGTAGAGCTGTGTGTTATTCTAGACTAGGACACTATATGTAGAGCTGTGTGTTATTCTAGACTAGGACACTATATGTAGAGCTGTGTGTTATTCTAGACTAGGACACTATATGTAGAGCTGTGTGTTATTCTAGACTAGGACACTATATGTAGAGCTGTGTGTTATTCTAGACTAGGACACTATATCTAGAGCTGTGTGTTATTCTAGACTAGGACACTATATGTAGAGCTGTGTGTTATTCTAGACTAGGACACTATATGTAGAGCTGTGTGTTATTCTAGACTAGGACACTATATGTAGAGCTGTGTGTTATTCTAGACTAGGACACTATATGTAGAGCTGTGTGTTATTCTAGACTAGGACACTATATGTAGAGCTGTGTGTTATTCTAGACTAGGACACTATATGTAGAGCTGTGTGTTATTCTAGACTAGGACACTATATGTAGAGCTGTGTGTTATTCTAGACTAGGACACTATATGTAGAGCTGTGTGTTATTCTAGACTAGGACACTATATGTAGAGCTGTGTGTTATTCTAGACTAGGACACTATATGTAGAGCTGTGTGTTATTCTAGACTAGGACACTATATGTAGAGCTGTGTGTTATTCTAGACTAGGACACTATATGTAGAGCTGTGTGTTATTCTAGACTAGGACACTATATGTAGAGCTGTGTGTTATTCTAGACTAGGACACTATATGTAGAGCTGTGTGTTATTCTAGACTAGGACACTATATGTAGAGCTGTGTGTTATTCTAGACTAGGACACTATATGTAGAGCTGTGTGTTATTCTAGACTAGGACACTATATGTAGAGCTGTGTGTTATTCTAGACTAGGACACTATATGTAGAGCTGTGTGTTATTCTAGACTAGGACACTATATGTAGAGCTGTTTGTTATTCTAGACTAGGACACTATATGTAGAGCTGTGTGTTATTCTAGACTAGGACACTATATGTAGAGCTGTTTGTTATTCTAGACTAGGACACTATATGTAGAGCTGTGTGTTATTCTAGACTAGGACACTATATGTAGAGCTGTGTGTTATTCTAGACTAGGACACTATATGTAGAGCTGTGTGTTATTCTACACTAGGACACTATATGTAGAGCTGTGTGTTATTCTAGACTAGGACACTATATGTAGAGCTGTGTGTTATTCTAGACTAGGACACTATATGTAGAGCTGTGTGTATGATATTGATCAGATTGTAGGGGGCATTAGGGCTTTAGCCTCCAGATGATGAGAGCTGTGACAGAGCTGCTGACCAGCGGAGGGGAAGAGATCGTGCTTGGTCAGGGAAACACACAGGCTTTATATAGGTTTAATTTAATTTACACCACAGCAATGATGACTAGGCAGATTATAAACATATAAAAGCATAGCCACACACACACACACACACACACACACACACACAACACCTAACCCTAATTCTAACCCTAACCCTAACCTATGCCTAAAATAACTTTTTTACAAGTGAGGACATGCAAAATGTCCTCAATTCTCTCAATTTTCCTTGGTTTACTATTGATGTGAGGACTTTTGGTACTGACAAGCACAGTAAGACATGTACACACACCCCCCCCCCCCCCCCCCCCCCCCACACACACACCCCCACACACACACCAGAATGTTGCGGGTAGTCTCTTCAAAAAGACTACTGACAACCTTGAACTGATGATAGGTTGAAAAAGGAGGAGAAGGCAGATAGGAACAGAAAGAGAAGTGAAGAAGAAGGAAGGGATTCACAGAAGTAAAACCATGAGGAAACACTAACAACACACAGCAGCTCCATCTAGTGGTACAATATCACATCGCCACCTCAATGATCCGTGTATGGAGTACTGTGGTAGAGAAACCAGACTCCCACTGAAAGTAATTCAACCATAACCTCATGTAGCAGAGAGTGTTTAATGGTCACTCCCAACAGTACCTATGTCTGTCTTTTCTAAAGTACAGTAAGGTAATTGTGAGATGAGGTTGGATGATCCAGGCACCAGGCGTTAGTTCAACCTTAGCCCAGTCACATGCCACCCTGCATGGGTAAAGGAAGAGAGAGGATCAGGGCAGGGCTGGATGACGGCACCAAGACCTGACTCGCCCAGACTGAGAAACTGATTCTGAGAAGACAGACAGACAGCCAGCCAGCCAGCCGCCATGGCTGTCGCTCCAGGAGTCTGAGCAGGAAACCAGTATTCTTATTCCATTGTCAAAGAATCTGAACAGCTTGTAAAGATGCACAAACAACCAGACTGAACAGTAAGAGATATGGTGAGGAGGGAAACGATGGATCAAGGTACCATATGGAAGTAGAGTCAGTGTGTGTCCTGCCAAAGCCACAGCAGATAGCCGGGTTCACAGAGCCATTAGCGGAGGTTATCATTTCCCTAGCGGAGACACACTGCCAACGCTAATAGCACAGCCAAACACCAAACCAACACACGCAACGCAGGCAGGCCAAAGAGCTTTTAACACAGGCACATCTGAGTGTGTACTTAACCCCTCCCTCTGTTCCCATTCTAGACCATGTAAGTACAGTACAAACAAACACACACACACACACACACACACACACACAGGGGGGTGTTGGAAAACACACACACTATCTGCCTCTCTCTGTCATATAGCTACGTATCTGAGATACACAATCACTCTCTCTGTGTGCATTAGGTTCAACAGGTTCACATCCCCAGTGGGGGGTATAGAGTGATCCCAGAGGGGGTATAGAGTGATCCCAGAGGGGGTATAGAGTGATCCCAGAGGGGGTATAGAGTGATCCCAGAGGGGGTATAGAGTGATCCCAGAGGGGGTATAGAGTGATCCCAGAGGGGGTATAGAGTGATCCCAGAGGGGGTATAGAGTGATCCCAGAGGGGGGTATAGAGTGATCCCAGAGGGGGTATAGAGTGATCCCAGAGGGGGTATAGAGTGATCCCAGAGGGGGTATAGAGTGATCCCAGAGGGGGTATAGAGTGATCCCAGAGGGGGGTATAGAGTGATCCCAGAGGGGGTATAGAGTGATCCCAGAGGGGCTATAGAGTGATCCCAGAGGGGGGTATAGAGTGATCCCAGAGGGGGTATAGAGTGATCCCAGAGGGGGGTATAGAGTGATCCCAGAGGGGGGTATAGAGTGATCCCAGAGGGGGTATAGAGTGATCCCAGAGGGGGGTATAGAGTGATCCCAGAGGGGGTATAGAGTGAGGCAGACAGTGGACACACTCACACATACATTAGTGGTTTCATCAGCACTAGGGGTCACTTGGACTAACATACACAGACACACACAGACACAGACACATAACAGAAACAGACACATAAGACACATAACAGACACAGACAGACAGACACACACAGACTAACAGCCTCACCTTTGACAGAACTAACTAAACAGTGGGGGTTCAAACAGACACAGACAGACAGACAGACAGACAGACAGACAGACAGACAGACAGACAGACAGACAGACAGACAGACAGACAGACAGACAGACAGACAGTTAGTGAGTCAGTCAGGGTTCAGTACTGCATGGGTATGTAACCACCCGGACCAGCATGCAGGGCGGCCGGGCTCTCACAGCCCTCTGGCTCTGAATGGGGATTATGGGTAGTCAGTCAGGAGGTGAGTGTGACTGTGTGTGTGTGTTTGTGTGTGAATACACCTCCCAGACAATGCTGTTAATGCCCACACTGTGAGGACCTCATCCACAGTGTGTGTGTGTGTGTGTGTGTGTGTGTGTGTGTGTGTGTGTGTGTGTGTGTGTGTGTGTGTGTGTGTGTGTGTGCACACGTGCGTGTTTGCCTGTGTGTGTGTGTGTGTGTTTGTACAGGGGGCTAGAACGGAAGGCTCAGTGAAAGGGACAATGGTTTCCAGGGAGACCCAGGGGGGCTGGGTGTAGGGAGAGTCAGAAAACACCTGCATGCTGTGTTCTGTTTATCCTGAGTCTGAAGAATCATCAGCTATTGTCTACAGGAGGACTATGGAAAACTTAGCCATTGTCGCTAACCAACTGTAGCGAACAGAACCTGTAGTCTACAGGACTCCATAGTGAGAACTTGTTCTACAGACCATTCAACAGAACTCAGAAGTCATCTATTGTCTTCGGAACTCAACCTCTGGTGTGTCTTAATATACATTTCTCTGCTGTCGAAGATTTGGCCAGATTTCCCGCCCTTTCCCTGATGTACGTAAGTGACAGCTCCCTCTGGTGTGAGAACGTCGATCAGCCCTCCTCCCCACAGACCAGAGGTCAGAACAGGTCTCCTGGAGTCATGACCCCTTCAGACCAACCACACTGGTGTCTGCTGGGATACTGGAAGACACAGCTGAGGAAGTCAACTAGTTAAAGCAGGCATAATATTAAACATTATATAGTCTAACCTATTCTCTGTAGCATCTTAAATGGAGCATGAAAGTAAATATAATAAATAAAGGCAAAGTCAAAGCTTATCAAATCAAATCAAAGTCTATTTGTCACATGCGCCGAATACAACAGGTGTAGACCTTACAGTGAAATGCTTACTAACAAGCCCTTAACCAACAATACAACAGGTGTAGACCTTACAGTGAAATGCTTACTAACAAGCCCTTAACCAACAATACAACAGGTGTAGACCTTACAGTGAAATGCTTACTAACAAGCCCTTAACCAACATTACAACAGGTGTAGACCTTACAGTGAAATGCTTACTAACAAGCCCTTAACCAACAATACAACAGGTGTAGACCTTACAGTGAAATGCTTACTAACAAGCCCTTAACCAACAATACAACAGGTGTAGACCTTACAGTGAAATGCTTACTAACAAGCCCTTAACCAACAATACAACAGGTGTAGACCTTACAGTGAAATGCTTACTAACAAGCCCTTAACCAACAATACAACAGGTGTAGACCTTACAGTGAAATGCTTACTAACAAGCCCTTAACCAACAATACAACAGGTGTAGACCTTACAGTGAAATGCTTACTAACAAGCCCTTAACCAACAATACAACAGGTGTAGACCTTACAGTGAAATGCTTACTAACAAGCCCTTAACCAACAATACAACAGGTGTAGACCTTACAGTGAAATGCTTACTGACAAGCCCTTAACCAACAATACAACAGGTGTAGACCTTACAGTGAAATACTTACTAACAAGCCCTTAACCAACAATACAACAGGTGTAGACCTTACAGTGAAATGCTTACTAACAAGCCCTTAACCAACAATACAACAGGTGTAGACCTTACAGTGAAATGCTTACTAACAAGCCCTTAACCAACAATACAACAGGTGTAGACCTTACAGTGAAATGCTTACTAACAAGCCCTTAACCAACAATACAACAGGTGTAGACCTTACAGTGAAATGCTTACTAACAAGCCCTTAACCAACAATACAACAGGTGTAGACCTTACAGTGAAATGCTTACTAACAAGCCCTTAACCAACAATACAACAGGTGTAGACCTTACAGTGAAATGCTGACTAACAAGCCCTTAACCAACAGTACAACAGGTGTAGACCTTACAGTGAAATGCTGACTAACAAGCCCTTAACCAACAATACAACAGGTGTAGACCTTACAGTGAAATGCTTACTTACAAACATGTAGGGTCACTAGTAGCTCTGAAACTGAATAGACTGGTCTGGTCCTTCATATAGGCTGTGAGTGAGGGTGTAGATAGGATATACTGTATATAGGTCTGGACCCAGTCACTAACATGGAGAGACAACACCTGACACCCAGCCATCCCAAGAGTGTATGGAACTCACCCAGACACATTCCTGGAATTCACACACATTCTGCACATACACCACACACACATACACACGTAAAAAGTGACCATCCCCAAACGTGTTACTTTATATCAATGAGCAAATGTGCATGTGCTTATAATCATACGTTTCAACGCACGCCTGCATAGTGCACACATGCCATCAACATACTCGTACACGTATGCCTGCCTACACACACCCACACTCATACACACGCCTCCATGCCTGAGATTCACAATGGACACCGGAGGGAGAAGTGGACAGACTGTTTTAGCTTCACTACACCTCACCCACTACCATCAACTTCAGTTACATTCTAAACCCAAAACAAGAGTTGCATCATGAAGTGCCTTCAGAAAGTATTCAGACTTATTGACTTATTCCACATGTTGTTGTGTTACAGCCTGAATTAAAAACGGATAAAAAACATGTCCTTACCCATTGATACACAATGTTAAACTTAACCTTTATTTAACTAGGCGAGTCAGTTAAGAAACAAATTCTTATTTACAATGACGGCCTACACCGGCCAAACTCGGACGACGCTGGGCCAATTGTGCGCCGCCCTATGGGACTCCCAATGACGGCCGGTTGAGATACAGTCTGGATGTCAACCCATAACATGATGCAGCCACCACCATACCCATAACATGATGCAGCCTCCACCATACCCATAACATGATGCAGCCACCACCATACCCATAACATGATGCAGCCACCACCATACCCATAACATGATGCAGCCACCATCATACCCATAACATGATGCAGCCACCACCATACCATAAAATGATGCAGCCACCACCATACCCATAACATGATGCAGCCACCACCATACCCATAACATGATGCAGCCACCACCATACCCATAACATGATGCAGCCACCACCATACCCATAACATGATGCAGCCACCACCATACCCATAACATGATGCAGCCACCACCATACCCATAACATGATGCAGCCACCATCATACCCATAACATGATGCAGCCTCCACCATACCCATAACATGATGCAGCCTCCACCATACCCATAACATGATGCAGCCACCATCATACCCATAACATGATGCAGCCACCACCATACCATAAAATGATGCAGCCACCATCATACCCATAACATGATGCAGCCACCACCATACCATAAAATGATGCAGCCACCATCATACCCATAACATGATGCAGCCACCACCATACCCATAACATGATGCAGCCACCACCATACCCATAACATGATGCAGCCACCATCATACCCATAACATGATGCAGCCACCACCATACCCATAACATGATGCAGCCACCACCATACCCATAACATGATGCAGCCACCACCATACCCATAACATGATGCAGCCTCCACCATACCCATAACATGATGCAGCCACCACCATACCCATAACATGATGCAGCCACCACCATACCCATAACATGATGCAGCCTCCACCATACCCATAACATGATGCAGCCACCAACATGCTTGACAATATGAATAGTGGTACTCAGTGATGTGTTGTGTTGATTTGCCCCAAACATAACACTTTGTATTCAGGACATAAAGTTGATTTCTTTGCCACATTCGTTGCAGTTTTACTGTAGTGGCTTATTGCAAACAGGAAGCATGTTTAGGAATATTTGTATTCTGTACAGACTTCCTTATTTTCACTCTGTCATTTAGGTTAGTATTGTGGAGTAACTACAAAGTTAACTCAATATTAGGAAGGTGTTCTTAATGTTTTGTCTACACTGTGATCACTAATACAATGGGCTAACCATAATAGCATAAAACCCATCTTAACTATTCCCTGCCTACATAATAGCCACTAGACAGCTTAACCCACATAGCAGAAGGGGCAGAGGAGAGCTTTCCCAACATCTGTACTGTACTGTGGACATCTGCACTGTCTTTGCTCTGACCAGACCACCACACCAGCTGGATTAATGAAACATCACACAAACAAAGTCAAATAGACAGAGATTTAATAAGAGTTTAAACAAGGCAACTAAAAACTACACCAAGCACGGACCAGTAGCCCCTTCTGTCTTTGGTGTTCACATAATAAAGGTCTGGATTGGTGAGAAGAGAGCAATATGGTCTTAGTTCCACTTGTTGTCCTAGCCTGGACAGAGCCGGCAGTATCATCTCGTTTCACTTGTCCTAGCCTGGACAGAGCCGGCAGAATCATCTCGTTTCACTTGTCCTAGCCTGGACAGAGCCGGCAGAATCATCTCGTTTCACTTGTCCTAGCCTGGACAGAGTCGGCAGAATCATCTCGTTTCACTTGTCGTAGCCTGGACAGAGCCGGCAGTATCATCTCGTTTCACTTGTCCTAGCCTGGACAGAGCCGGCAGTATCATCTCGTTTCACTTGTCGTAGCCTGGACAGAGCCGCCAGTATCATCTCGTTTCACTTGTCGTAGCCTGGACAGAGCCACCAGTATCATCTTGTTTCACTTGTCCTAGCCTGGACAGAGCCGCCAGTCTCATCTCGTTTCACTTGTCCTAGCCTGGACATTTGCCTTCAGTACTGTCTGGATTGGAACATCTGGTGACATCTTAGTTCTACAAGAAATTTGATTCACTTTACAAGGCAGACATGTTGCATACTCAACCTGGATCTTCTGGATTACTGGTTGTAAATGTTAAATGCTAGGATACAACAGCCTGGCGGGGTCTAACGTAAAACCCATCATCTCTTTGGCCACCAGTCCAGTCCATTCCCCTAACCCCTACACAACCACCCTCCAACATTTTACATTGGAACGAGCGATAAATACAGACTTATGAAACCAACCATTCCCCATAACATGCCAAGAGCTTACAGTAAATTAAAGAGCTGGGGTTTACCGCGGTACTGAGGGGTAAAGTCAAGTCAGGGCAGATAACCGCATTCTAACTAACATTACCAGCCTTACTCCTGCTCTGGGCTGGAATGATGTACAGCCCAAAACACCTCTTATCTTCAAATCTGGCAACCAGACGGCTCTGGCAACGTAAATGGCTCTGAACATTGAGACCAGGCTATGTGGAATCTATCTCCGACTACATCGATTTGCACAATTATGAAACGCCCACCTTCTATCCATGTTTGGCCTCTGTAGTTGCATGCCTTTTTTTGTTTGCTGAAATCGATACTTTTCCAATAAACATTAAACAAATACAACCACCGACTGTTCCCTTGTTGAGATTCAATTGGCACATGCGCATTTGCACTGAGTAGCCATCTTAGAGTAACAACAATGACCAAACAGTTAGTGGTTGTATTTGATTAACGTTTATTGAAAAAGTATGTATTTCAGCAAACAAAGAAAGGCATGCAACTACAGAGAACAAACATATATACCCGGTAAGCATTTCATGAATTACATTTCTTTAAGTATTGACCTTGGGGCGAATCGATGCCTGGTCTCGGCTCCACAGCGTTGGTAAAGTTCATCAGAAAATTCCTTCACCGTGGAGTAGAGTTTAGTTCTCTACCGCAAACCCAGAACGGTGGGCCCAGTCCAAGTAGACACAAAAGAGGAAGAGCTGCCAGAGGATGAGGTTTGACTTGCTGTAGAATAGATAAATCAGTAAAGTTCTACTATTAACGTCTGGTTTGCTGTCACAATGTAAAGTACTTTGGGGTTCTGTGACATGACAGTTGAAGTGGAGAGTACTTCACATTCTAGAGTACTTCACATTCTAGAGTACTTCACATTCTAGAGTACTTCACATTCTAATCAAAGCAAGATTAGATGATGGTGACCATGTTGCCACCTCGGCCAATCACAGCTCAGCCTCTTCAGATACAAAGATGGCAGACGCTGCCATCCAGAAACCTTTAACGACTGTCTGGGCCATGTTCCACAGGCGGTGCCAATGAGGTGGTTAGTGTGTGCCAACCAAGGTGCCACTAGTTTGCCAGTGTGACCTGTTTTACATGACCCAGTGCCTACTGCCAATCAAATCAATGCCTGTGCATGTCTGCTCTGCCTCAGGCTTTGGCAGTGTGTGTGAAAAAGAGAAAGAAAGAAAGAAAGAAAGAGAGAGAGAGAGAGAGATAATGCAAAATATATCAATTAGAGAAAGAGAAAGACAGAGATAGAGAGAATAGCAGAGAGCTGTGAGTGTAGAGCCTTTCTGTTGTCCCTCTGCCCTACCCGGCTGAGCCCAGCGCTGCCTGGCCAACACATGGCGCCACTCAGCAGCACTACAGCAACTGCTGTCCTCCCTCCCTGCCTCCCTGCCAGCTGCCCATGTGGAAGAGGAACACACACGCCACAGTCCACACTGCACTTAAAATAACCTCCATTCTACTTAACTCAGACATATTATTTAATACACATATACTGACCACACACACACACACACACACACACAACACACTCCATAGCAGACAGCACTTAAACATACTTTAAAGTTTAAACAGACACACACTGGACACACGTTCACATAATCATCCATAGTAACAGATCAAGGAATACATTTCGACTTGAGTTTACTCAACTTCTCTTCCCCACTTCCCTCTATAAAGGAGTAGATGGAGAAAGTGACAAAGAAAAAGACAGAAAGAAAGTCAACTCCCTACAGGAAAACGAAGGGAGATGTGGAGTAGAAAGGAGAGAAGGTTTCAGTCCGGAAAAGAGATGGGGTTAAACCTTCCCTTTGTCTTCGAACTCGGATGGAAAAGTTCCACACTCAGATTGCGTTAAGATAATCTTCCACACACACACACACGATTGGTCCTACCTTTCAGACAGAACATGGCTTTTCCTTAAGTTCCACAGACATCCACGGAGGATGGTGTTGAATGAAGTGGTAAGACCCAATCCTTGAGCTGCTCCCTAGTTTTCTCTCCTCTCTTTTTTTTTCTTTAACCCCTTCTTTCTCTCTCTTTCCCTCCCTCTCTCGCTCTCCCTCACTCTGCGCCCCTCTGTCAAAGTGCTTAGACGCAGACGCACGGACCCAGACACTCACACACTCTCCTCTCTCTCTCTCGCCCCATCTCTCTCTCGCCCTCCGACACACACACTCGCAGTGGCAAGCAGCCAACAAGTGCACCGCAGGAAACTGCTTTACAGACCCCACTCTCCCGTTCCCCTCTCTCCCTCTTCCACCCTGACAATCCCCCTCTCCCTCACCCTCCCCCTAACTGCCTCACTCACAAAGCTCCAACCATCCCATCCCCTTTTTGTCACATACACATTGAAGTATTTTACTGCACTGTTAGGAGCTGGTAACACAAACATTTCAATGCTCCCGCTATAACATCTGCTAAACTGTGTACGTGACAATTGGATTTGACACACAAACACACACCAGTTATTTGCGTACACACACACACACACACACACACACACACACACACACACACACACACACACACACACACACACACACACACACACACACACACACATTGGGGTTGGCTGGGGTGTGTGATTGTTCTGAAGTTGGCCCGTCAGCAGTTGGCAGGGGGCCCGGCTCGAGCCTGCCTATTGTGCTGTGATCAAACATAATCGCTTAATCCCCCCAACTCAACTGTTTGTTATCAAAACCAGGCAAGGCCGCTGCGGCGTCCCGGAACCTCAGCGCCCAGAGCCGGCCATACAGAGTACAGCCTTACTGACTCACTGACTGACCATGCTCACATGACTGTCTCAAAACCTTGGGATTCAACTAGTTATGTTTCACATTGACAGTTAATGTCAGCCTGAGTGTGTAAGGTGTGTCCACAGTTTACCCAATAGCCTAGGGTTATAATGTTTTCTGCCACAATCTTTTGGCTGAACATAGTGTGATATTGTGGAACTGTACAAATTCATGACCATGTTAGTTTATCAATGACTGATTCCATTTTCTGGCTGAGACACATACCTTTGACAGCTACTGTACCTTGGTGTGCTGTGACAAAACGTTCCCAGCTGGCTGTGGCATGTGAAAGCTGATCTGAGGAATGCCACACTCTCTAACCCTTCAGAGTAAGGGGACTGACTGGTCTATATCATGAGGCATAGGGGACATAAGAGTAAGCATCGTTAGGCCACCAAACATCCACACTTGCATCCTCATCGAGACAAAACAACCATCTATTCTCTAGCTGAGACCCTAGGAGCTGAAGATGCACCCTTGGGAGGGAACATGACCCAGTAAAATGTCCAATCTACAATAAGCACTAATCCAAGCACCCTAAACAGCCAGGAACAAAGATAAAACAGGTTAAAACAGTGTTTGCCCGTGGACTGAAAAGCTGACTGGACAAGACATTGATTTCCAATGAGAAACTCTAATGGCTGGGGAACCCATTAGCTGCTGTCTCTAACATGGTGGAGAGGTGAGCACCAAAGCTATACCAGCAGAATGTTATGTGAAGCTAAAAACTCGACAACACTATTCACAATTAATTAGTCAGTCGGTTTGGAGAAATGGAGACTAGTTTGGGTATTAGAAAATTAGCATTTAAACTAGTTTATCTTAAATGCTAATGTCACTCAACAATGAGTTTGCGCCCAACCACAATGGTAGAGAAGCACAATGGAACCTCCTAGAATCAGAATAGTTGAGAAGGCTTTTTGGGCATTCTTTGTGGAATGGTTTGTCACACCCAGCGGGGGATTCGGGGAGAGGAGAAATCAATGACTAAAAGCCCAAAACACTGTGCTCACATCACGACAATGTCAAAATGTTGTGTCCTATTTTGTAAAGAAGTGTGTGTGTGTGCTCACACAGAAAATGTCACATGAAATTGTCCAATGAGAAATGTCCTGTGTGTGCATGTGTTAATCCCACTGTGGTGCCGGTTACGATACGTCTGCCGGTACCGGGTGCTGTCCATTACCGTCTGATTTGTGTGTGTGAGAGGGCTCTTCTGCATGAGTGAGTGTGTGAAATGAGAATGCCACAAAAACATAACTCTGAAAATAACCCACCGCTGCAAACAGACCGACAAACACACCAGTAAAAAACCCACCAGTAAAACCCACCAGTAAAACACCACCCTGAACCGTAACACGAATGAGACACCATTTTCCAAAATGGCCACTGAACATGGGTCTGCTCAAACTCTTGAAAATTGCATCCTCCTAGAAAGTGCTCACTGATCTGACATGGCTGAATGGGGGAAGTGCTCACTGATCTGACATGGCTGAATGGGTGAAGTGCTCACTGATCTGACATGGCTGAATGGGTGAAGTGCTCACTGATCTGACATGGCTGAATGGGTGAAGTGCTCACTGATCTGACATGGCTGAATGGGGGAAGTGCTCACTGATCTGACATGGCTGAATGGGTGAAGTGCTCACTGATCTGACATGGCTGAATGGGGGAAGTGCTCACTGATCTGACATGGCTGAATGGGGGAAGGCAATAGGTTTGGAGGTGTGGAAACCATCTCTTCTAATCCAATCATGTCCAGATCAGTGGTTCACTAAAGGAATGGAGGAAGCAAGACATTCCAAAAGCCTTTAGCTGGTCGTCACACCATCTAACTCTGGTCATTTCCATGAGCACCAACATGTGGAGTTCATAGGAGCAAATTGGTGTCAAATGAAAGCTAAGAGTATATATACTATATATATATATAGTAGTAAAGACCAACTAATATCAACACTTATACTCAGTTTGGATCAGTGTTTCTGCCTTCTGTTTGTTTAAGAAACATTGCCTTGAAAAACCTAATTTCTCTCCCTCATGAGGGAGGATAATGAAAGTTCACAGAAGTAACAAGTAAAGTAATACCTACAAATTAGTTATAGTGCTTTTACTAATATCATATCAATTTTGTTTATGAATAATTAAGTGATTAAAATGTGAAATTCCGTTACCAAATCGGTAACAAAATTTGGTAACGGAATTTCTGCAATTGAATTGGCTACAATGGGAAATCATAGTAGTCATAAACCACAGTTGGGTTCACAAGTCTGGACAGAACAGTACAATACAGTACAGTAGAGTACAGTTCAGTACAAAACAGTATGGTACACTATAATGTATTGTATTATGCTCTACTGAACTCTGCCCTGCCCTGCCCTTGTGTACAGAGTTGTATGTTTTGATAAACTTTGAAATCTATGTTTTTTGTTTGCCGGTGCAATTCCGTTCCAGTGGAATTGCCACTCCAACGGCCCTGTATAACCAACAATGATTACCATGTCCCTATCTCAGACGTCTGTATTGTACTGTACTGTTACCAGAACGCACATTCCCAGATAAAACGCACAGTGTAGTATTTCTGTAGGGAACAATAACACTAATACAAACCGATAAGAGATGAGCCTTAGCTGGGCTAGCTTTAGCTGATACTTAGCTGATATAGCGCTCTGTTCAGTAACATAGCTTGTCACACAGAGAGAGTACCTGGCATTTGTATGATTTATCTGACCAGTTCTCTCTTGAAACTGGCATTTTATCTCAAAGAGGCTAACCTGGATAAATTCAGGCTAAATCAAGATAATAAATAGATAATCATAGAGGATTTATCATCTCAGTAAACCTGAATAAACCTAAATAATGTCATCCATGTTGTATGACATCATCAGATCAGACAGGCGGGACCTATCCTCTCTGAGACCTACAGACGTAGGATCTTAATTTGACCACCCTGTTG
Organism: Thymallus thymallus; assembly: GCA_023634145.1. NCBI lineage: Eukaryota > Metazoa > Chordata > Actinopteri > Salmoniformes > Salmonidae > Thymallus > Thymallus thymallus. The sequence continues at coordinate 30,540,449 of CM042412.1, read as the reverse complement.
CAGGATAACTTGTAGTGTTTTTAAGGTTTAAAAAGGCTTCCAGATGTAATTTCCACTTTGAAATTCCAGACTTGATTTTCCATTACGTAAAAAGTATCAACCCCTACGAAAATGTGTATTAATTATAATCCACATTTCCTGTTGCTGCAGGATTATTTTCCTGCTGTAGAAAACTGCCTCAAATTAAGATCCTACATCTGTACACCAACCAATGTTGGGGAAACATTGCAACAACATTAACCAACTGATTAATGGACTGCTCAATAATTTGCTAATATCAGATACAATTCATATATTAGTCATTTCTGAGACTAATTTAGATATTTCAATTGATACAGCAGTAGGGTATAACATTCATATAAGAAACAGCTTATGGGGAAGGTGTTGATGACAGCTTTGCACACTCTTGGCATTCACTTAGATAATTTGATATTATTGACAATAATCTTCCAACAGGACAACGACCCTAAGCACACAGCCAAGACAACGCAGGAGTGGCTTCGGGACAAGTCTCTGAATGTCCTTGAGTGGCCCAGCCAGAGCCCGGAATTGAACCCGATCGAACATCTCTGGAGAGACCTGAAAATAGCTGTGCAGCGACGCTCCCCATCCAACCTGACAGAGCTTGAGAGGATCTGCAGAGAAGAATGGGAGAAACTCCCCAAATGCAGGTGTGCCAAGCTTGTAGTGTCATACCCAAGAAGACTCAAGGCTGTAATCGCTGCCAAAGGTGCTTCAACAAAGTGCTGAGTAAAGGATCTGAATACTTATGTAAATGTGATATCTGTTTTTTATTTTTAATAAATTATCAAAAATGTTTAAAAAAAATGTTTTTGCTTTGTCATTATGGGGTATTGTGTCATTATGGGGTATTGTGTCATTATGGGGTGTTGTGTCATTATGGGGTATTGTGTCATTATGGGGTATTGATGTCATTATGGGGTATTGATGTCATTATGGGGTATTGTGTCATTATGGGGTATTGTGTCATTATGGGGTATTGTATCATTATGGGGTGTTGTGTCATTATGGGGTATTGTGTCATTATGGGGTATTGATGTCATTATGGGGTATTGTGTCATTGTGTCATTATGGGGTATTGTGTCATTATGGGGTATTGTGTCATTATGGGGTATTGTGTCATTATGGGGTATTGTGTCATTATGGGGTATTGTGTCATTATGGGGTGTTGTGTCATTATGGGGTATTGTGTCATTATGGGGTATTGTGTCATTATGGGGTATTGTGTCATTATGGGGTATTGTGTCATTATGGGGTATTGTGTCATTATGGGGTGTTGTGTCATTATGGGGTATTGTGTGTAGTTTGATGAGGGGAAAAAACAATGTAATACATTTTAGAATAAGGCTGTGTACCCTGATGAAGACATCTTGTCTCCTAGAGTGTGCGGCGTTCCACTCCGCTGGCCAGCACTTCACCTGAACAGGTGTACGTTTCTTTCGCCTCTAGAATAAGGCTGTAACATAACAAAATGTGGAAAAAGGCAAAGGGTCTGAATGCTTTCCGAATGCACTGTACATACTATCAATGCTAGTCTCTCTTGGCTAACAGTTGACGAGAGACTGACTGCATCACTTCTTCTTTTTATAAGAAACATTCATGTTGACTATGCAAATGGTTTGCATAGTCAACTTACACACAGCTCTGACACACACACTTACCCCACCAGACATGCCACCAGGGGTCTTTTCACACTTACCCCACCAGACATGCCACCAGGGTTCTTTTCACACTTACCCCACCAGACATGCCACTAGGGGTCTTTTCACACTTACCCCACCAGACATGCCACCATGGGTCTTTTCACAATCCCAAAATCCAGAACAAATTCAAGAAAGCGTACAGTATTATATTGCTCAAATAAACAGCAAACCTGGTTTAAAAAAAAACAGTAAAGCAACACCTCACGGCACAACGCCTCTCCCCTATTTGACCTAGACATTTTGTGTGTAGGTATTGATATGTAGGCTACGTGTGCCATTTTTAAATGTATGTAATTCTGTCCTTGAGCTGTTCTTGCCTATTAATGTTCTGTATTGTGTCATGCTCCATGTGGACCCCAGGAAGAGTAGCTGCTGCTTTCGCAACAGCTAATGGGGATCCTAATAAAATACCAAAACATAAGCCTATTACCCATAACCCCTTTATCACAATGTTGATGTCCCATAATACCAAGGTAAGAGGATGCCAGGGAACAGACAATAAGATATGGAGTTATGATTATGAAAAAGTGTTATGTAAGTTGAGTGTAATTCTAGCAAATGGCTCAGGGGAAAGCTTCAGTTTGGTTCAAATGGGAGTGATGCTCTTTAAATTGGTCTGTGGGAGCCATCGGGGGCTTAGGGCTTTGAAATGTCACATAGGACCGATCCAGGATCTGCTGGAGAGGTTAAAAGGAGGTTAAAACTGAGAGGGTTGACTTAGAGGGTTGACAAATAAATGTCCCCTTGGGGATCAATAAAGTATCTATCTATCTATCTATCTATCTATCTATCTATCTATCTATCTATCTATCTATCTATCTATCTATCTATCTATCTATCTATCTATCTATCTATCTATCTATCTATCTATCTATCTATCTATCTATCTATCTATCTGAATATGATCCCCAGTCAGACAAGAGGCAGAAAGAGAGAGAGAGAGAGAGAGAGAGAGAGAGAGATGGAGGGAGGGAGGGAGGGAGGGAGGGAGGGAGGGAGGGAGGTCATTACAGACCATGTATACTCAGCCAGCATCAGTAATATAATACAATACGGCACATGACAGCCCTGTTTAATTTATTCAGAAGACGAAAGCCTCATCAAATTTCACTGTGCTGTGTGTGTGTGCGTACGTGTGTTTGGTCCTAGGTCACGAGCCACATTGGCAGACGGCACATGTCTATCTCTTAATGACAGCTCAGTCTTGTAACATCAGACCTAGGCCAGGAGTAGTGGGCCAATGTTGTCTCACTATTGCTAAATTCTGGTAATCTGGAATTACAGGACAACTGGGCTCGGGCCATAGACCCCAAAATTAGTGTGTGCATGTGTACTGTATGTGATGTGTGCGCACGTGTGCTCGTCTGTCCAAAATCAAGAGACAGTTATGAGGGCATTATCTCAGGAGTTACAGCAGATCACTCCAACATAGAATATGAGCATAAAGACCTTTTTATAAACCATACATATTCCACTAATAACCTTTCATAACATGGTAGGACCTTCTTGTTTGGCATGTCCCCTGTCTGTTTGCCAGTTTAAAACATAGTTTATTTGGGTTAATGTGCTGTGCTGTCCCAAATCACGGTTCATTCAGATTGGTAAACCCAAACATTGACACGCATGCAAATCCCACATTAGCCTAGCCACTAACATGGTACTGTAAAACCCATATTACGATTTACATAGAAAACTCATATTACTGGCTGGCTGAAATGAAAAGGAGATTTGACTGGCTAACATGGAGAAGCTATGGGACTGTTCTTGTCCTTATTCTGGCTTGGTTCCTCCCAGGATGATGCAATAGACAGACATTGGCTTCTGGAACCTGAGTGTCCAGTCCTTCTGGACAAGATCCCTCTCTACTGAACATGTGGTGGTCCTTGATTGATTCATTAGTGAAGCCCAGTAAACCAAGTTGGGAATCAATGTAAATGATTGAGGTGATTGATTTGTCCATGTCCAGTGAGCTTTATTTATTTAATGTTATTTTTATTTAACCTTTATTTAACTAGGCAAGTCAGTTAAGAACACATTCTTATTTACAATGACAGCCTCCCTACAGGGTCAGCCATAGTAGTACGGCACCCCTGGAGCGAATTAGGGTTAAGTGCCTTGCTCAAGGACACAGACAGGTTTTACACCTTGTCGGCTCGGGTATTCGAACCAGCCCACCGCTCTAACCGCTAGTGGGGGAACATGGTGGCTATGGGAGTGATAAGGACAGTGATAAGGACAGTGATAAGGACAGTGATAAGGACAGTGATGGGGACTGGATGGGGACTGTGATGGGGACTGTGATGGGGACTTTGATGGGGACAGTGATGGGGACTGTGAAGAGTTAGGCCTAGTGGACAGATAAGAGATGAGTTGAAAGTATATGGGACAACACTATCAGCTCACTGTCGCCACCTACAGGCCCCTTGTGTAATGACACCTGTTGGTAATTTCAATTCTATTTGGAAAAGCAGCTGATTTATCAGTGCTCTCAACCTATGTTTAAGTAAGAAAGTACGTGCAAAACATTAGGCCATGTGTTATAATGTGTAACAATAAAAACCTATTATAGCTAGGCTCCTTTCATTATTCTGAGTTATAGTTAATCCAATGACAACAAGGGTGTGTCTCTCTGGCTCTGATTGGCTGAGTGAATTCACAATAGGGAGATCACACGGAACAGCACCAGAACTCTCCGCTCCTCTGTCTGCACCGCCTCCTACCCCTGCCATGGCAACCAAGGCAAACATCCAAGCGATCACCGGTGGCGACCGAGCTGTAATTGCTGCTTTGCAAACAGCAGCCCAGAGCCAGTCATTACGATCTATATATATATATACACACACGGTGCGTGGCCGCCTGTTGGCTTTAACTGGTCTGGCAGGCAGGCTGTAGTCACTGCCAGATGTTATAAATAAAGACACTTATTCTGACTGAAAGATATGCTGTTTTTTGCTGTTGTTGTTTTTCTGTCGAGACGCACTTTTAAAGGGATAGCGCGAGACTGTAGCAACAAAGACATTTTTCGACTTACATAGAGTCAGACTGAACTCATGGATACCATTTTTATGTCTATGCATGCAGTTTAAACTAAGTTTCTAACTAGCGTTAGCGCAATGACTGGACGTCTATAGCTGTTCCTCTACTTCTAGACGTCTAGTCATTACGCTCCAACGCTAGTTAACAATGGCTTGTGAAACGTACAGTTATGAATATAACTACAGGTCCCTGAAGGAGGCTCTTCAGTACCGCTCTTCAGCGAGCCCAAGTCCACTTACGGCGTGGGGCTAAATATGTTATACCTCATTCCCTCCTTCAGGGAACAGTAGTTATATTCAGTCGGTCACTCGGTATAACATACTATGGGGACATATCATGCAACAAGCCAGCTCAGAGGGTACCAAACTAGGAGGCCCACGGCAGCACACACAAGTTCCACCGGCTCCACAAAGGGGTTGTGAAGCCACCTTTTACCTGAATACTTAACAGAGAAGCCTGAACTATCAGAGCCCCACTACTTCACAGGGGAGGCATTTGAATGTAAACTTTATTTTTTACCAAAATCCGTTTTTTTGCAGAAATGCCTTCTGGAACATGTGAACTTAATAACAGTGTCATGTGCCTTAATAGCAAACGTGTATGCCATCTGTAAATATAAATACATTTTTTAAATTAAGAGCGTAGTTTAGCCACAGAAAAAGACATGAACCTTCCCACTAGCCATGATTGGCTGAGATAATGGATGGCCTGGACATGCAGAGGGATGAATTCGGATTGGTCTGCCAAGTAATACGCTTCAGTCTATAACATGAGCTGGTCAGTATGTGTAGGTAATCCTTTCTAACGTGGCTTATTTGAAAGATATCATGTAGTAGAGCTGCCACCACCGTCGCCCCCATACTTTCCCCCACAGCCAGGATAATATACAGTGGATGTGAACAAATTGGTCATAAAATGTGATTTTTGTGACATATGAAGATTGGGTGTGATTTCAGTTTTCTTCAGGTGAATAAGATTGGTCATTGACTCCCCATAGTATGTTATACCAAGTGGCATAAAAATGGTATCCATGAGTTCATCTGACTCTGGGTTAAGTAGAAAAAGGGTTTAATTGCCAAATCCCTTTAAGATCAGAGTGACAAGTTACAACGTACAGTATATTTGTAGCAAACAGAGTGAGTAGTTGAGCCACGAGCGCATAACCACTGCTTGCTCCTCATCATCTCCCTACAGTGTAGTGGTGTGCATCAGTTATATTTCATGAATTTTAGTAAAATGTAGTTATAAAAAACAAATCACTTGAATTTACCATCTCACAGTTGCTCTACAAAAACAAATCGAGAATAAATATATAAATCGCTAAATATATAAAATCGCTAATAATCGATACTTTCTAGATTATGAAAATCCAGTGCCATGATAAAAGAAAAAGATCCCAGACGGAACATGGACCAGTGAGCCGGATCAAAGTGGATCCCAAAAGTTGGATAACCTCCTTATGTAAGGGGGGGGGGGGGGAATCGAGACTACCTTTACTCCACACACAGAGACGCATACCAAGCTCTCCCTCGCCCACCATTTGGCAAATCTGACTATAATTCCATCCCCCTGATTCCTGCTTACAAGCAAAAACTAAAGCAGGAACAACCAGTGACTCGGTCAATAAAGAAGTAGTCAGATGAGGCTGATGCTAAGCTACAGGACTGTTTTGCTGCACAGACTGGAATATGTTCTGGGATTCTTTCGATGGCATTGAGAAGTATATGAAATTGAAATGAAATTTTCCCCCCGGGGGATCAATAAAGTATCTATCTATCTATCTATCTATCTATCTATCTATCTATCTATCTATCTATCTATCTATCTATCTATCTATCTATCTATCTATCTATCTATCTATCTATCTATCTATCTATCTATCTATCTATCTATCTATCTATCTATCTATCTATCTATCTATCTATCTATCTATCTATCTATCTACCTACCTACCTACCTACCTACCTACCTACCTACCTACCTACCTACCTACCTACCTACCTACCTACCTACCTACCTACCTACCTACCTACCTACCTACCTACCTACCTACCTACCTACCTACCTACCTACCTACCTACCTACCTACCTACCTACCTACCTACCTACCTACCTACCTACCTACCTACCTACCTACCTACCTACCTACCTACCTACCTACCTACCTACCTACCTACCTACCTACCTACCTACCTACCTACCTACCTACCTACCTACCTACCTACCTACCTACCTACCTACCTACCTACCTACCTACCTACCTACCTACCTACCTACCTACCTACCTACCTACCTACCTACCTACCTACCTACCTACCTACCTACCTACCTACCTACCTACCTACCTACCTACCTACCTACCTACCTACCTACCTACCTACCTACCTACCTACCTACCTACCTACCTACCTACCTACCTACCTACCTACCTACCTACCTACCTACCTACCTACCTACCTACCTACCTACCTACCTACCTACCTACCTACCTACCTACCTACCTACCTACCTATCTATCTATCTATACCACATCAGTCATTGGCTTCATCTATAAGTGCATCGATGACGTCGCCCCCACAGTGACTGTACGTACATCCGCACTGAGCTAAAAGGTAGAGCTGCCGCCTTCAAGGAGCGGGACTCTAACCCGGACACTTATAAGAAATCCCGCTACACCCTCAGACAAACCATCAAACAGGCAAAGTGCCAATACAGGACTAAGATTGAATCGTACTACACCGGCTCGGATGCTCGTCGGATGTGGCAGGGCCTACAAACTATTACAGACTACAAACGGAAGCGCAGCCGTGAGCTGCCCAGTGACACGAGCCTACCAGACGAGCTAAATCACTTCTATGCTCGCTTAGAGGCAAGCAACACTGAGGCATGCATGAGAGCATCAGCTGTTCCGGGCGATCGTGTGATCACGCTCTCCGTAGCCGACGTGAGTAAGAGCTTTAAACAGGTCAACATTCACAAGGCCGCTGGGCCAGACGGATTACCAGGACGTGTACTCCGAGCATGCGCTGACCAACTGGCAAGTGTCTTCACTGACATTTTCAACATGTCCCTGATTGAGTCTGTAATACCAACATGTTTCAAGCAGACCACCATAGTCCCTGTGCCCAAGAACACTAAGGTAACCTGCCTAAAAGACTACCGACCCGTAGCACTGACGTCTGTAGCCATGAAGTGCTTTGAAAGGCTGGTCATGGCTCACATTAACACCATTGTCCCAGAAACCTTAAACCCACTCCAATTTGCATAGCGCTCAAACAGATCCACAGATGATGCAATCTCTATTGCACTCCACACTGCCCTTTCCCACCTGGACAAAAGGAACACCTACGTGAGAATACTATTCATTGACTACAGCTCAGTGTTCAACACCATAGTGCCCTCAAAGCTCATCACTAAGCTAAGGATCCTGGGACTGAACACCTCCCTCTGCAACTGGATCCGCCCCCAGGTGGTAAGGGTAGGACACAACATATCTGCCACGCTGATCCTCAACACTGGGGCCCCTCAGGGGGGCGTGCTCAGTCCCCTCCTGTACTCCCTGTTCACCCACGACTGCATGGCCAGGCACGACTCCAACACCATCATTAAGTTTGCAGATTACACAACAGTGGCCTGATCACGGACAACGACGAGGGAGGGAGATCAGAGACCTGGCCGTGTGGTGCCAGGACAACATCCTCTCCCTACAACATAATCAAAACGAAGGAGATGATTGTGGACTACAGGAAAAGGAGGAGGACCGAGCACGCCCCCATTCTCATCGACGGGGCTGCAGTGGAGCAGGTTGAGATCTTCAAGTTCCTTGGTATCCACATCACCAACAAACTAGAATGGTCCAAACACACCAAGACAGTTGTGAAGAGGGCACAACAAAGCCTATTCCCCCTCAGGAGACTGAAAAGATTTGGCATGGGTCCTCAGATCCTCAAAGTTCTACAGCTGCACCATCGAGAGCATCCTGACTGGCTGCATCACTGCCTGGTACGGCAACTGCTCTGCCTCCGACCGCAAGGCACTACAGAGGGTAGTGTGTACGGCCCAGTGCATCACTTTACTTATCTATTGTTTACATAATACTTATTTTTTACTAAAACTGCACTGTTGGTTAGAGCTTGTAAGTCAGCATTTCACTGTAAGGTCTGCAACTGTTGTATTCGGCGCATGTGAAAAATAAACTTTGATTTGATGAAACCAGAGGAACAATATGGATACAGACACAGATCTGAAGATGACAAGATCGCAGCATGCACACACACACACACACACACACACACACACACACACACACACACTACCTACGGACAATGTCTTTTGTCTGTCTGGTCGAAGAGTTGACCGAATGCCATGCCAGTTGACCAAATGCCATGCCAGTATGCCCTGCCCAGGTCAGTGTTAATGGTGGCTGGTGTACATTAACACAATAGTGCAGTGCTGGTGTTTTTCCATCAGCAGGTAATGGCAAGGGTTGAGTTACAACCAACGTACCAAATGGCTCACTGACAACATTGACCTCACACACACACACACACACACACACACACACACACACACACACACACACACACACACACACACACACACACACACACACACACACACACACACACACACACACACACACACACACACACATGTAAGAGTACCTGTATCAAATCAGGATTAACTACACTGGAATAACTATAAATAGGATGTCATTCTTACCTCACCCCAGAAAACCTCTTCTCTGACATAACAAATCAATAACATATTGATAAATACGAAGGAGACAATAATATCAATATTCTACTATGTAAAACTAGCCTGTGCTCTCTCTACTCAATAATATGGAAAACACTGTGTTACACTCTCACAGACAGTCTCTCTCTCCCTCTCTCTCGACCGCTCTCCCTCCGTGGCACAGAACCACGCGCTCAGATCACCACTAGGATATGACGTCACCAGCCCATGACATCACCCACTCAGATCACCACCAGGCTATGACGTCACCAGCCCATGACATCACCCACTCAGATCACCACCAGGCTATGACGTCACCAGCCCATGACATCACCCACTTCCGGAAAGTAACTTTACTATCACAAACGTTATGTTCTTCTATCCTCGTGGATAGAATGTATCACCTAAAATACACCTAAAATACACCTAAAATGGATTTCCATTCAAAATCCTATCCTAAATCTAACCCTAACCTAAACCCTAAACCTAACCACTAACCCCTTACCCTAACCTTAATTGTAACCCTAAACCCTCAGCTTAAAATAGCCTTTGTTCTCATGGGGACGTGGGAAATATCCCCACAAGGATAGAAGAACCAACTCACCCACCCACACACAGTGCACTTTGACCCCCTGTGGCAAAGAGACAGACAATAATGGGCTGTAAGAAGACAGTGACCCACTTCTCTCTCTGTCTCCACATGTAAACAACTCTCTCCTTCACTTCCTGATGCTAGAACAGAGGAGATCATGGAAATCCATTCAAATGAGGCAGAGTGAAAGTAGAGAGATACAGGCTACATACAAACAGACTGGGGATATTGACCAGTGGCCACTGATATGTGAAAGGACTGGATAGGTTTCCACCATGTTATTTAAGACCTGTCATGTCCTGCCAGATCAGATATTAGTGCCAACATGGCGGATTGTTTGCCACTCTTCAGGTCTCACCTGTTCTTGTGCGATACTGCGGCTCATACACCCAGTCTTCATCATCCTTCTCCTCTGCCTCCCCTGGGTGCAGGTGTGTGTGTGAGCGGGAGTGTGTGTGCAGCTCTGACTGGCTGCGGAAGATTCGTTGGGTCTGTCTAGATAGAGAGGATACACTCAGCCAGCTCAGAGCTCTGGAGAGACCCCTCGGCTTCCTCGGCTTCTCCTTACGGAAAGACCCCGAACCTCTGTCCCTCCTCATCCTCACTAACTCTGGGAGACAAAAAAAATACTTTGAAAAGAACCAAGATTAGAGAGACTGAATCAAAAGTCCCAAAGTCGAACTGTAGAAGGAACAATCCAATTTCCTGTATGTGATAGTAAAAGTTTATTTGACACGACCGTTTAGTTCTGCTGTCTTGTTCTCCAGTAGTTCTACAGTCACTCTTTCCAATCAGAACTCTGACCCAGACAGTCTCAACAAATTCTGCTTCATTTCATCCTTCCATCATTGAGCCAAACCAGATAAACTCCTCTCTTCCTCCCGTCCTTTGTGTTGCAAAATCCAGGGCGCGCTTCCCAAATCCAAAGTGGCAATTAGGCAATCCAGTGATCTGGAAAATCACTGCTCCTGCTCTCCAGCACACACACACACACACACACACACACACACACACACACACACACACACACACACACACACACACACACACACACACACACACACACAAAATCGCCGGTAAAGACGGCGATATTCCTCTGGGATGTAACAGGGCAGGGCGAGACTTCCTGGTCACGTTCGGGTTCAAATCACAACAAGCCAACAGTCCTCCAGCTGTTTATCAGTGTTTCAGTTGATCTGTGTCTACCAGCAGACTCTCAGGCCGACAGTCAGCAGACGAAGGTTTATGCCGTTTCAGCTTCCTCCAATCCATACCCAGGTCCCAGGTCCCAGGCTGATTTGGTTAAATACACACACACACACTCACAGAGACCTTCTGTCGCACGTCATACCCTGACTCACGCCAGTCTGTGTGTAGTCAGCCAGAAGTGATGTCACTGGTTCTTCCTCCTCCTGTTCTCCAGGTCAGGGCTGGCTCAATAAGGTGTGTGTTGTCAAAACATTGAGAGAGTAGTAGCTCAGGTGGAGAGAGAGAGAGAGACATCGAAGAACAGTTGAGACCTCTTATCTGTTCTACTCCCACGTGGATAGCGAGAGAGAGAAAGGAGGAAGCGAGACAGACAGAGGGATTCACTTACCTGCTGCCCACACAGACAAAGAGAGGGAAAGCGTGGACACAGGCTAGCTAGGCAAACTGTCTGGAGTTACTGTGTGAGACGGCAAGTGTCATCCAGACATTCTGCTCCACTGGTAGTCCTTCTTGTTTCTACTGTGTGGGTTCTGAAGGGCTGGGACGCTGTGTGTATGTACTGTGTGGGTTCTGAAGGGCTGGGACGCTGTGTGTTTGTGGGGTTAGAATTACACCCAACCCCAGCCACTTGGTTGAAACACGAGAAGGCCCATCCCTCTCTCTTTCTTTCCCTCCCTCGCTCCACTTTGATCTCCGATCTGTGCCCCTCCCCTCGCTCGCCGGCATGGCAACCACAGGGGCTGGAGGGAGGGCTCGGGCTCTCCACCTCTCCACTCCTTTCATCCACCGCTCTCCTCTTTCCAGTTCTCTACCTCTCTCTCTCTGTTGTCCCCTGAGGTCAGTTCTCTACCTAACTCTCTCTCTGAGGTCCAGTCTGGAACAGAAACACACAGTCTACCATCAACCAACCAGGTTGAACAGACAGTGTGCAGAGCAGTGCACTAAAGCCACAAACCAGAAACAGAGAAGGTTACAGAAAAACAACAGGTGTGTTGTGTGACTAATAAGGTGGGGCCACAAACAAACCACGGAGCCGAGGTGTGTATGAGGCGGTTCAAGGGCCCTTCTTCTCCCTCCAAGATACCCACACTGTTCCTCCAACACCACAATGAGCTCCCAGGAGAAGGGAGAGGCGGTGTTGTTCTCCCCTACATGGAGTAACTGAATCCCCAGTCACACCTCTCACTGCGCACCTCCCTACTAGGACACACACACACCTCTGCCAAACCTCGTGGGGTGTTTTCTCCATTCATCTCTAGTGTTGGGTCGTCCGTTGCTCCCCTGTACTCTCAAAGAGTGTGATAATGCCACGTAAAGCCCTCCTCCCCTCTGTCCTTCCTCCCATTTTCATTTTCCCACAGTGACATAATCAATGGTGCCAGAACTTCTGGTGTACACACACTGAGTGACTGGGAGAACTAATCCCTGATAGGTCGCTGCGTGCTACCTGACTGTGTCCTGACTGTGTCCGGGTTCACCTGATAAAACACTAGCAATAACACCACCACCTTTATCGCTGGCCCACACACACACACACACACACACACACACACACACACACACACACACACACACAAGCTGGTGTTATAACATGCACGCACACAGGCACACACACACATACACATACACAGTCACACACATACACAATCACACATACACACACACGGAAACACACTGCTCACACGGTCGGTGAAACCAAAGGCCAGTCACACTCCTTTAATAATTAACCAGCCCCCACAGTGCTGGGATGACGGATGGAAGGATAAAAGCTGGGTGTCTTCAAAGTGTACCGATAAATACTAAAGAAATAAACAGGCCTGTGGATGTTTAGATACAAACCTAGCCTCTATTTCTGAATGAACTACAAACACTTTTTTAGTGTCCACCTAGTCCAGAGCAGCTGAGCCCAGAGCAGCTGAGCCCAGAGCAGCTGAGCCCAGAGCAGCTGAGCCCAGAGCACTACGAAAAGAAGATTCAAAATCGGCTGAAGATTAGCTCTGGAATCGCTGTGTTGAGCCTAGGTGTCCTATAGGTTAAGTGATGCGGTCTGAAGTGTCCGTGTATAGGCTGAGAGACCGTTGAGGAGAGTATTGATTTCATCTCTAAAAGACAGAGAGCTGTTTTAAGCAAAGTGCTGTTTGACCCCCAAGGGAGGTGAAAGGTCAGCGTATAAAGGTCAACTTTATTCCTGCTTCAACCCCCTTCCCCAAAAATACAACTGAAACCCACCACCCATATATAATTTAAATTACAACTGAAACCCACCACCCATATATAATTTAAATTACAACTGAAACCCACCACCCATATATAATTTAAATTACAACTGAAACCCACCACCCATATATAATTTGAAAGACCATTGAAGAGTGACAGCACAAAACAAATTATGAACCAGGAGAGTGGCAGAAATATATTAGCACAAAAACAATTATCAATATTGAATATTCGTATCAGTGAGTGGGTCAGTTTCCAGACGCTAGCTGCTACGTTATAGAGTGGTATCATGTTGGTGGGTCAGCTTCCAGACGCTAGCTGCTACGTTATAGAGTGGTATCATGTTGGTGGGTCAGCTTCCAGACGCTAGCTGCTACGTTATAGAGTGGTATCATGTTGGTGGGTCAGCTTCCAGACGCTAGCTGCTACGTTATAGAGTGGTATCATGTTGGTGGGTCAGCTTCCAGACGCTAGCTGCTACGTTATAGAGTGGTATCATGTTGGTGGGTCAGCTTCCAGACGCTAGCTGCTACGTTATAGAGTGGTATCATGTTGGTGGGTCAGCTTCCAGACGCTAGCTGCTACGTTATAGAGTGGTATCATGTTGGTGGGTCAGCTTCCAGACGCTAGCTGCTACGTTATAGAGTGGTATCATGTTGGTGGGTCAGCTTCCAGACGCTAGCTGCTACGTTATAGAGTGGTATCATGTTGGTGGGTCAGCTTCCAGACGCTAGCTGCTACGTTATAGAGTGGTATCATGTTGGTGGGTCAGCTTCCAGACGCTAGCTGCTACGTTATAGAGTGGTATCATGTTGGTGGGTCAGCTTCCAGACGCTAGCTGCTACGTTATAGAGTGGTATCATGTTGGTGGGTCAGCTTCCAGACGCTAGCTGCTACGTTATAGAGTGGTATCATGTTGGTGGGTCAGCTTCCAGACGCTAGCTGCTACGTTATAGAGTGGTATCATGTTGGTGGGTCAGCTTCCAGACGCTAGCTGCTACGTTATAGAGTGGTATCATGTTGGTGGGTCAGCTTCCAGACGCTAGCTGCTACGTTATAGAGTGGTATCATGTTGGTGGGTCCTGAATGTAACACATGCACCATCAGGGGGGGGTTTGATGCTTAGCAAAGGAATGCTAGCTGGTGACCCCCAACATGTTGCTGTGGATCCCTCTCTCTGGCCCAGTCAGAACATTCCACACATACAAACACCACAGGGACAGTTGAGAGGTGGAGGGAAGAGGAGAGGAGAGAAACGGAGGGAAAGGACAGGATAAGTATAAGTATACAAACATACTTCTCTTAAACCACATACACACTCATACCCCGTGGCTGTGAGAGATGACTCTGGGTAGGTGTCTAGGTGATGAGAGCACACAGGTCTGGTTGCCTGGTAACCAGACATCAGTGCAGAGTGCGTGCCATCGATATATCCGACCATTACACAACACACAGTACATGCCTAAATCTTCAAAGTAATCAAATAGCTTATGTCTTTAGTGAGTTGACCATGGCTGTGTATTACACTGTACATTTAACTGTATATTTACCTGTACAGCTAATTTAACCATGCTAATATTCACTTACCTGTTCATTTAACCAGTATGTCTATTAAGTAAACTATTATTACCCTCGCTCATATCATATGCATTTTTAGCTACTGAAGTATTTCTCTGCCATCGACCTGTATAGTATAGTTAACCATCCAACATCCGCCTGCCTGCCTGCCTGCCTGCCTGCCTGCCTGCCTGCCTGCCTGCCTGCCTGCCTGCCTGCCTGCCTGCCTGCCTGCCTGCCTGCCTGCCTGCCTGCCTGCCTGTCTGCCTGTCTGCCTGTCTGCCTGTCTGCCTGCCTGCCTGATATCTACACAGTGTTGGAGTCGAATCCATTTTAGAAAGTGACTAACTTCTTATTCAGGAATAACTAAAATAATGCCATACTAAAATAATGCCATACTATAATAATGCCATACTATAATAATGCCATACTATAACAATGCCATACTATAATAATGCCATACTAAAATAATGCCATACTAAAATAATGCCATACTATAATAATGCCATACTATAATAATGCCATGATGCAGACCCTGGAACATCTACATTTGAAAAAGTCTAATAGATTCATGTAATATAGCCCACACCATCACAATAAGTCCATTATTTATTTTAGATACGTCTAAAGAAACATGATATGAAGAAAATGTATATTTCAGATTAACAGAATAGCATACTCTGAGTTGTCCCTATGTTAGGTCCTGTGCCATATGGCTGTGGGCAACACTGGTTCATTTAGCAGAATTCCATGACATTATTTTAGTATGCCATTATTAGTATGAAGAATACAATTGAACAAAGCTGAATAAAACAGAAAGGATATTTTCTCCAAACTATTTGAGGGAGTGTTAACATGCTGCTGTTCTGTGTTGAGGTTAACAAAGAAACAGGTTCTCCTATATGCTTCATTTAGAGTTATTAATGTAACTTTAGTTGTGATACAAACGTTGGGCTTTATGTTTAGATTTTAATACATTCTAAGGCTGCATGATGTGACTAATGATGATTTGAAAAAAGTCTCGAAAGGCCTGAGCTCTGCTTTGTTTTTTGCATAGGCTGCACACACTTCATCAGTCTCTCACTCACAACTTGACAAGCACTTGATAATGCCTCAAATTTCCCGGCGGCATCTCCTTTGTGTGGCCGTAACGCCCCCTAAAAAAATCCATGCATTTTACGGCCAGTGGCTGTTGTGCCCTTGGGCTGAATATAATAATGATAATTCCCTTCACCCAGCAGCGTGCACAGAAGCACCTCTCACTCACATGGCTCTTTCAGATATATCTCAATTCTCATTAGCCAAAGCCGTCACGTGATCGGGTCCTTTCCACAGGCTACAAGTGAAGACAGACACGTCGGGGACGCAACTGCATCATAGCTGGGACCGAGAGACTGAAAAACAGCTTCCATCTCAAGGCCATCACTGTTAAACAGCTTCCATCTCAAGGCCATCACTGTTAAACAGCTTCCATCTCAAGGCCATCACTGTTAAACAGCCATCACTAGCACATCAGAGGCTGCTGCCTATAGACACAGACTAGAAATCACTGGCCACTTTAATAATGTTTATGTAAATACTGTATTCTATGCTATTATACTGTATCTTAGTCCATGTCGCTCTGACATATATGTATATATTCTTAATTCAATCCTTACTTAGATTTATGTGTATTGGGTATATGTTGTGTAACTGTTAAGATATTTCTTGTTAAATATTACTGCACTGTTGGAACTAGAAGCACAAGCATTTCGCTACACCCACAATAACATCTGCTAAACACGTGTATGTGACCAATAAAATTTGATTTCATGTGATAATATATCATTCACAAGTGATAGGCTAATATTGTCACCCATCAGACTTGATTTAATCTTGTCTTTACATATACTAAATAATATATGAGTGAAATTTGTTTTTATTTAGAATGAACCATTATCATGCAACTGTCTCGAAAACAGAGGCAGGGGGAATAAATACATCTAATTTATGTTTTTTAATAGCGAACGGAGGACACTTTTCCCGTGGTTCATTTTCATACCAGTCAGGTAGACTAGACTCCTGAGAAGCAAAGTGCTTAATACTAGGAAAGTTGAGTAATAAATATAGTAGGTCTAGCCTATAGAAAGCTGATGGATCCTCCTCTTTTTAATAGAGGCCCTCACTCTGTTCTCACGCAATTGCACAGCCTATAGAAATGTTGCGCAACATGAGCTCATGGTCTCATTAAGTGTTTGATTTGATTTTCGATTACATTTACATTGATGTCAGAGTGATTAGAGGGACAATAGAGTGCTGAGTACCAGACAGTTATCTAGTTTGGTAGACTACTAATGACCATCAGCAGCATCAGAGCTTGGAGAAGCCTAATTACCGTGACTAAACAGTCACTTGGAATTTGACTGCCATCATGACTCGTGACCGCCGGTGTGGCGGTAATACGGTCACCGCAACAGCCCTAGTGCAAACCTCCATTCCACAGTAAGTGCAGCTGCACACTGTGCCGGCCACAGAAATACAATTTTAATGAAAGCTCTAAATACAGGGTGTTAGGAGACGCCATAAAGGAAGGGTTTTATTAGCCTCCATCCCCAGGGGTTTAGACGTGTGTGTGTGTGTTTTCACGCATGTGGTTGAGTGTGTGTGTACTATCTAAATTGGGTGGCGGCTTGGAGGCCACATGGAGCACTCTTAATGGTTTAGGCCGGAGGTGTTGGTATTTTGATAGAAAGGGTAGAGGCTTTGGACCGGGGTACTATTTCCCCTCTATGTTGCTCCCTCTATCTCCCGGTTTGTATTGGGTTTAGTTGTCTGTTTGTACTGGGTTTAGTTGTCTGTTTGTATTGGGTTTAGTTGTCTGTTTGTACTGGGTTTAGTTGTCTGTTTGTACTGGGTTTAGTTGTCTGTTTGTACTGGGTTTAGTTGTCTGTTTGTATTGGGTTTAGTTGTCTGTTTGTATTGGGTTTAGTTGTCTGTTTGTACTGGGTTTAGTTGTCTGTTTGTATTGGGTTTAGTTTTCTGTTTGTACTGGGTTTAGTTGTCTGTTTGTATTGGGTTTAGTTGTCTGTTTGTATTGGGTTTAGTTGTCTGTTTGTATTGGGTTTAGTTGTCTGTTTGTATTGGGTTTAGTTGTCTGTTTGTATTGGGTTTAGTTGTCCGTTTGTACTGGGTTTAGTTGTCTGTTTGCACTGGGTTTAGTTGTCTGTTTGCATTGGGTTTAGTTGTCTGTTTGTATTGGGTTTAGTTATCTGTTTGTATTGGGTTTAGTTGTCTGTTTGTATTGGGTTTAGTTGTCTGTTTGTATTGGGTTTAGTTGTCTGTTTGTATTGGGTTTAGTTGTCTGTTTGTATTGGGTTTAGTTGTCTGTTTGTACTGGGTTTAGTTGTCTGTTTGTACTGGGTTTAGTTGTCTGTTTGTATTGGGTTTAGTTGTCTGTTTGTACTGGGTTTAGTTGTCTGTTTGTACTGGGTTTAGTTGTCTGTTTGTATTGGGTTTAGTTTTCTGTTTGTATTGGGTTTAGTTGTCTGTTTGTACTGGGTTTAGTTGTCTGTTTGTACTGGGTTTAGTTGTCTGTTTGTATTGGGTTTAGCTGTCTGTTTGTATTGGGTTTAGTTGTCTGTTTGTATTGGGTTTAGTTGTCTGTTTGTATTGGGTTTAGTTGTCTGTTTGTATTGGGTTTAGTTGTCTGTTTGTATTGGGTTTAGTTGTCTGTTTGTATTGGGTTTAGTTGTCCGTTTGTACTGGGTTTAGTTGTCTGTTTGCACTGGGTTTAGTTGTCTGTTTGTATTGGGTTTAGTTGTCTGTTTGTATTGGGTTTAGTTGTCTGTTTGTATTGGGTTTAGTTATCTGTTTGTATTGGGTTTAGTTGTCTGTTTGTATTGGGTTTAGTTGTCTGTTTGTATTGGGTTTAGTTGTCTGTTTGTATTGGGTTTAGTTGTCTGTTTGTATTGGGTTTAGTTGTCTGTTTGTATTGGGTTTAGTTGTCTGTTTGTATTGGGTTTAGTTGTCTGTTTGTATTGGGTTTAGTTGTCTGTTTGTACTGGGTTTAGTTGTCTGTTTGTATGGAGGGGATGTAAGCATCTGAGTGCAACATTAACATTTTTAATGAACACATTTGTCTCTCTGCTGTCATTTGTCTCTCCCTCCATCCCTGCCCCCCATCCCATCTCTCTCTCCCTCCATCCCTGCCCCCCATCTCTCTCTCCCTCCATCCCTGCCCCCCATCTCTCTCTCCCTCCATCCCTGCCCTCCCATCTCTCTCTCCCTCCATCCCTGCCCTCCCATCTCTCTCTCCCTCCATCCCTGCCCCCCATCTCTCTCTCCCTCCATCCCTGCCCTCCATCTCTCTCTCCCTCCATCCCTGCCCTCCATCTCTCTCTCCCTCCAACCCTGCCCCCCATTTCTCTCTCCCTCCATCCCTGCCCTCCATCTCTCTCTCCCTCCATCCCTGCCCTCCCATCTCTCTCTCCCTCCATCCCTGCCCTCCCATCTCTCTCTCCCTCCATCCCTGCCCCCCATCTCTCTCTCCCTCCATCCCTGCCCCCCATCTCTCTCTCCCTCCATCCCTGCCCTCCCATCTCTCTCTCCCTCCATCCCTGCCCTCCATCTCTCTCTCCCTCCATCCCTGCCCCCATCTCTCTCTCCCTCCATCCCTGCCCTCCCATCTCTCTCTCCCTCCATCCCTGCCATCCCATCTCTCTCTCCCTCCATCCCTGCCCTCCATCTCTCTCTCCCTCCATCCCTGCCCCCCCATCTCTCTTTCCCTCAATCCAGAGTTGGCCAGAACCTGTGTAATCAAGGGTGCCACGTTTCTATAAAACAAAAGTGTTCAGCTCTTTAAAACACAACAAGGACAACAACACAGCTTTACCAGGAGAAAAATCAGAAAGTCGTGGATAACAGTTTAGACCGTAAACAATATAGGTAGTATACATTGGAGAAAGGGTAGGCCTCTAAGAAAATGAGAGAGCGGTATTGGAGGAAGAAGAGGAAATCAAGAGAGAAAAAGATTGAGTAGCGAGAATAAGGCATGACAATATAATCTCTAACAGCAGCCAAACAGACTGACCACCATGACCTCTGACCTTCCTTCTAAATCAGAGAGTCCAAACCTTGTCCTTCCTCTACTTGCTTTCTCCTTCTCTCCATTTCCCCCCAACACTCCATGACCTTGGAGAGCAGGTGTTTCTGTAGAATGCAGTGAGGTCAGCATGTCTGTATTACAGGGGTCAGAAGTAGAGCTATTCATATGGTGAAGAGAGACAGAGTCATATGTATCCTCGTATTCATCCTCTGCTGTGTCAAATGTGTCACTACTCCACCCGCGTTCATTGACAGATCCTGGATCAGCTGTGACAGCTCTGCCACGTCTTAACCCAACCCTCTAGGTCTGTCATCTGGTTTAATCTGGTATGCAAGTCATTATACATATATAGGCCTGTATAAAACCCGGACTGGCCTATGGACACACCTAAACGGGTCCCAATAAAACCATTTCTACATAAAAGCCACATTGGTTGGTTTATACAGCAGTAAAACAAAACACAACAAGAAAACCTTCATGGATCACGTGTTTTTAACAGCC
The DNA here is from genome assembly GCA_023634145.1 of Thymallus thymallus. Classification (NCBI taxonomy): domain Eukaryota; kingdom Metazoa; phylum Chordata; class Actinopteri; order Salmoniformes; family Salmonidae; genus Thymallus; species Thymallus thymallus. The sequence goes on along the minus strand of CM042412.1, from coordinate 30,519,793 downwards.
TGGGAGAGGTAGAATGCTGGATATGATACTAAACACCACACAGACCTCTCTCTCTCTCTCTCTCTCTCTCTCTCTCTCTCTCTCTCTCTCTCTCTCTCTCTCTCTCTCTCTCTCTCTCTCTCTCTCTCTCTCTCTCTCTCTCTCTCTCTCTCTCTCTCTCTCTCTCTCTCTCTCTCTCTCTCTCTCTCTCTCTCTCTCTCTCTCTCTCTCTCTCTCTCTCTCTCTCTCTCTCTCTCTCTCTCTCTCTCTCTCTCTCTTCTCTCTCTCTCTCTCTCTCTCTCCTCTCTCTCTCTCTCTCTCTCTCTCTCCTTCCATCACTCCATCTCTCGTCTAGGCTGTTAAAACCCCCATCTCATTATTAAGGTGGGAGCCAAGGTATTGTGAGTGTTAAACGTGAAGATGAATACCAGAGAGGGGAGGAAATATTTTATTGAAATTCACATATTATGATTCTTCTCACTGTAGCACTGTGCGATGTTAACCCAATCAAGCTTTGACAAGTATTACTCCAGTTTAAATGTATTTCCACTTCTGTTCTGAGTACTGCATTTCTTACTGAACATATAGAGCAAGACACTTAAAAAAAAAAATCCCTCCTATTAGCATTTATCCACTTATTTCACATACGTCAACCTGTTTGGCTAAGTGAACAAAGGTTAATGTAATTCACAAGACAGATCACCCTTCCAGGTGACAGAAATGTGACAGCTGGGGTCAGACCGTCACCAGTGTGTGCATGTGTGTATGCATTTGTGGGGGTGGTCACTTCAGCGGACTCCCATGTGGCTTTGCAGCGCTGCAATGTGTCATCCATGCTGACAGCATTACCCAGGGCGCTGTGGGGGTGGGCGTGACAGACCGGTGACTGACAGGTTGGGGGCAGAGGAACCACTCAGTGAATTAGCAGTCCCCACAGGGTCCAGGAGGTCCCAACAAAACATAAGGGACCTTATGGGGACCTCATCTGGTCCTACTTGATGCACTCAAACTGCCAATAACTGTGAGATGTTGGGGGCTGCGTGAGTTTGAAAGGTGTAGCAATGTTTACCAGACCATCTAAAGTGGTGTGAGTGTGGAAACTGAACAGATGCATATTAAATATGCTTTACTGTACAGTTAAGTTAAAGATGGACTCCTTCTTAAGGAAGAGGGAGAGAGGGATGAGAGCAGACAAACAGAGCATGAGAAAACGGGCAAATGGGAGAAGAAAAATAATTAACAGATCATCTCCGGATATCCCTTTATTAGAAGGGCTGCCTAGCAACCCCAGACCTCAAGAGAGCAGGCCAGAACAGGTCCAAGCAGGATGCTGTAGCTCAGCAACAGCCCTCTTGTGGGGGGAAGAGAGTCACTGTGGCAGTGGCTCCTGGATCCCTTGGGGCCTCCAGCTGTGTAGGCCTGACTGCTCTACTGCTCTCAGAAATATATGTTTAAAATGTAGGGCTACTTACTAGGAGAGACAGAAATACATACAGGACAGAATGCGTTCAATGAGAGAGGGTTGCAGGTCATTGGGAAACCTTTATGAAACACAGGAGAATATCCACTAAAACCATCCATTCAGTCACAAACCACAAAACCTATCAGATAAATAAAATCAACAATTTAAAAGACCTTGAACAGACCACACAACCCACAGCTATGTGGGGAACACTCCACCAAATCTCCAAAAACAAAACCTATTTGGCGCGAAGTGAAACTGTAATGGATGTCATTTACCACATGGGGGCGCCATATACCAGCCAATGAGAGTCTGTAATGATCTGTTCAGCCGGTTGTCTCTGAGAACTCTGGGTCATTACCACATGGTGAAATGGGCCGGAAAGAAGGCTGTGTGTCTCCCTGTTATCACACTACAGTAAATAAACACGACCATTCATTTACCAGGCAGTAGAACAAACAAGACACACATACTGGTTTAGAAATAAATAGGTAAATCAGATTAAAATGGATCTAATTAGATAGGCAGTGATCGTGGAATCCTGCCATAGCTGGCTGACTGTACAGCCAGAGGGGTTGTTAGAGCTGAGCCTGAGTAAAACAAATTGCAGTCAACTTGAGGATTCATGGAAGTTAACACTCCAATCCCCTCCATTCCTCAGTCCACATCCTTCAAGTGTGTTATTCCATGTGTGTGTGTGTGTGTGTTTGTCTGTGTGTGTGTGTGTGTGTGTGTGTGTGTGTGTGTGTGTGTGTGTGTGTGTGTGTGTGTGTGTGTGTGTGTGTGTGTGTGTGTGTGTCTTAATACCGTTACTCCATACAAAAGCTGGGAGCTTAGCTAAGAGAACCATTCAGTGGAGTCACAGACGGCGCCTCTTCTGCGTGTGTGTGTCCAGTGTGTGTGTGTGTGTGTGTGTTGAGTCTCAGATGGCGCCTCTTCTGGGAAGCAGCTTAACTAAAGAGACAAAGGAAGGTGAAGCAGGTGTTGACCCCTGACCTTTCTCTCCTGACCCCAGGAAGCAGTGGTTCCCCATGTATCCCTAAGCCCAAACAGCAAGTAAGGCTTTATCATTGTGTGTGTGTGTGTGTGTGTGTGTGTGTGTGTGTGTGTGTGTGTGTGTGAGTGATTCCATAGGATGTTGTCATTAGTGACTGCAGAGAAAAATGCATTTAAAAACCTTTTCTCGCGCATACACACACACAAACGCAAGACTTCAATACTCACCAACTTACATAAGTGTGTAAGTAGGGACTAGGCCTGCGGAACATGTGTATGTCCGGATGTGTGTGTGTGTGTGTAGAAGCATGTGAGTGAGTACCTGTGCATACAAACGTATGGCTGAGTGTCTGAGTCTTCCTTCTCTTTACTGTAGATTTATGAGCTGAGGAGTTTGTCAGTCTAAACGAGGATGAACAGGGAGAATGGAGAGATAGAGATATTGTACAGTGATGAGAGAGAGAGAGAGAAAAACAGAGGGGAAACCGTGCAAGACAAATGAGCAGCAGTAATCCCTTTGAAACAATCTGCATACACGCACAGTCTCACGCACACATGAACACACGTACTGGAGCGCACACTGGAGACTGGGGCCCGGGGGAGAGGGTGTGGTCCCCTCAGTAAATTCCTGATCAGTCACGCTTGAGAGGAACCAGTCAAAAAAGATTTGGAGTGGTTGAAAAGAGTCAGGTTGCAGACTTTCAGCTCCACAAGGCTTTACACTGGACTGACCCTTAAGCCTGTTGGACTACACCAGCATTAACCCCTTACAGGTAGCCATAACCTACACAACCTTAAAAGGACTAAGAGAGTGTGTAACCTCGTACTGTTACCTGTTCAACAGAGGGCCGGCCAGTGGAAGAGATTAGGGACTGGACTGAAAGTCACTATCCTCCACTGACCAAGTTCCATTTTGATCAAAACAGTGTCTTGCTACAACCAAGGTAACCTGTCATCAGGGCTGTGACGTTATTGGTCAGCCTAAAGAAAGATAAAATAATATCTGTACGGGGTCTGCGCGGGTCGTTACGGGGTCTGCGCGGGTCGTTACGGGGTCTGCGCGGGTCGTTACGGGGTCTGCGCGGGTCGTTACGGGGTCTGCGCGGGTCGTTACGGGGTCTGCACGGGTTGTTACGTGGTCTAACCGGTTATTGTATTTTAATGACAGTCTTCATGCATAAACGTTGGTTACATGGTTATTTGGTAACAGCGCCAGCCCTACCTTTTATATTAGAACAGTTCAGTGCTCAGGTCTTTCATTCTTCTACAGGAAACCTCAATGTTGACATTAGTACTAATCACACAGTTCTCAGCCCAGGTCACAGTGTTAATAGACAGCCGGTGAGTCAGTGCAGGAGCTCCCTGTTACGCCCACCAGG
>CM042412.1:30508477-30510977 GCA_023634145.1 Thymallus thymallus | reverse complement strand
TATATAAATTGTACTTCACAAAACGTACATGCCAAACAGAGTATACGATCCACATACAGAGCCTTCGGAAAGTGTTCAGACCCCTGGAGTTTTTCCACTTTGTTACGTTTCAGCCTTATTCTAAAATTGATTGAATAAATAAAAATTCTAAGCAATCTACATACAATATCCCATAATGACAAAGTAAATGTGTTAAAAAAATAAAACAGAAATCCCTTAATTAGATAAGTATTCAGATCCTTTGCTATGAGACTCGAAATTGAGCTCATCCTGTTTCCATTGATCATCCTTGAGATGTTTCTACAACTTGATTGGAGTCCACCTGTGGTAAATTACATTCATTGGACATGATTTGAAAAGGCACACACCTGTCTATATAAGGTTCCACAGTTGACAGTGCATATCAGAGCTCCGAGACCAGATTGTGTCAAGGCATACGATCTGGGGAAGGGTATCAAAATATGTCTGCAGCATTGAAGGTCCCCAAGAACACAGTGGCCTCCATTCTTAAATGGAAGAAGTTTGGAACCCCCAAGACTCTTCCTAGAGCTGGCCGCCCGGCAAAACAGCAATCAGGGGAGAAGGGCCTTTGTCAGAGAGGTGACCAAGAACCCGATGGTCACTCTGACAGAGCTCTAGAGGTCCTCTGTGGAGATGGGAGAACCTTCCAGAAGGACACCCATCTCTGCAGCACTCCACCAATCAGGCCTTTATGGTAGAGTGGCCAGACAGAAGCCACTCCTCAGTAAAAGCCACATGACAGCCCACATGGAGTCTCAGACCAGGAGAAACAAGATTCTCTGGTCTGATGAAACCAAGATTGAACTCTTTGGCCTGAATTCCAAGCGTAGCGCCTGGGGAAAACCTGGCACCATCCCTACGGTGAAGCATGGTGGTGGCAGCATCTTGCTGTGGGAATGTTTTTCAGCAGCAGGGACTGGGAGACTAGTCAGGATCGAGGGAAATATGAAGAGCAAAGTACAGAGAGATCCTTGATGAAAACCTGCTCCAGAGCACTCAGGACCTCAGGCTGGGGAGAAGGTTCACCTTCCAACAGGACACACAGGCCCTCAGGCTGGGGAGAAGGTTCACCTTCCAACAGGACACACAGGCTCTCAGGCTGGGGAGAAGGTTCACCTTCCAACAGGAAGGTGAACCTCAGGCCCTTCTTATGAACAAGTCTTATAAATGGAATTATTCTATAGAGATAGAGAGATATTATATTACAGTTTATCAGCGTTCACTCAATATGTTCCTCCTGTTGGTGATGCTTACTATGCAAATATTACATGTAACAAAATGTTTTAATTAAATAGATAACAATTACAAATATATATGTGAAATTGAATCAAACAATAATGTTTGTTAATGCTAATGTTATGTATAATATTTAATAATGTTTCCATACGGACTTCCTGACCGGCAGGACACAATTTGTGCGACTACAGAGCTGTGTGTCAGAACGGACAGTGAGCAACACAGGGGCCCCCCAGGGAACGGTCCTGTCCCCCTTCCTGTTCACCCTCTACACCACGGACTTCAGATATAACTCTGAAACATGCCACCTACAGAAGTTCTCGGATGACTCTGCTATTGTAGGGTGCATCAGGGGTGGGCAGGAGGAGGAGTACAGGAGCACAATCAGTGACTTTGTGTTGTGGTGTGAGCAGAACCACCTTCAGCTCAACATCAGCAAAACAAAGGAGATGGTGGTGGACTTCAGGAGAACCAAGGCCCAACTGGCTGCAGTCCCTATACAGGGGATGGATGTGGAAATGGTTGGGTCATACAAGTTCCTGGGAGTCCATATGGACAACAGGCTGGAATGGGCTGGTAACACGTGGGCTCTGTACAAAAAGGGCCAGAGCCGACTCTACTTTCTGAGGAGGCTCAGGTCCTTCAATGTGTGCAGTAAACTACTGCATACCTTCTACCAGTCTGTGGTATTTTTTGCAGTGGTGTGCTGGGGCGCCAACATAAAGGCCATTGATGCTTCTCAGGAAAATAAGCTGATCAGGAAGGCTAGCTCTGTTCTGGGGATTAGCCTTGACACTCTAGAGGAGGTGGCGGAGAGACGGATCCTGGCCAAACTGCTGGCCATCATGGACAACGTCACCCACCCTCTGCATGCCATGGTTATGACGCAGAGGAGCACTTTCAGTCACAGACTGATCCCACCACGGTGTGCCAGAGAGCGTTACAGGAGGTCCTTCCTGCTGGCGGCTATTAGACTTTTTAATGCCTCACCGGGGTGCCGTGCCGTCAGCAACCTAGACCTGGAACTGTTGGGGTGTTAGGACATAGTTTAACAATTAACAGACTGGAAGCTTTAAAAGAAGGGTGGTGCTTGAAATCATTGTTCTTCCTCTGTCAACCATGGTTACCTGCAAGGAAACACGTGCCGTCAATTAACAGACTGGAAGCTTTAAAAGAAGGGTGGTGCTTGAAATCATTGTTCTTCCTCTGTCAACCATGGTTACCTGCAAGGAAACACGTGCCG
>CM042412.1:30252147-30508277 GCA_023634145.1 Thymallus thymallus | reverse complement strand
AACTAAATATTTCTAGAATATTTTTATCTGGACACTTCAAAGTCAGATTAGGATATAGGTCAAGGGACTAAATAAAGTGTATTTCTACTTGGAATGTTCCGTTATTGTAGGCTACTACTTCCACCATGTTTAGTCTTAATCTGTGGTTGTTTAGTACACTACCTTACTCACTCTGTTCAGCACATGGCCTCACATGTCAATCCTTAATGAGATGGGTGGGGCTAAGGCTTAAGAGAGTGGGAATGATGCTGAATGTGTGTAGACACAGAGGAACTCTCCAGTAGGTCTCAAAACATTCAAGGCCATTTTCTCAAAAGTGGGGGTTACACATTTCAAAGCAGAATTACTTTCCCATTGTTCCTCAACTGCAGTGTATGAGTCTCTACTTCTATCCAATGTAAAAAACACTGTTTCAAATGTTGCTACTGTAAGGGCTGATGCATGCTTAGCTAATTAATATGTTAATCTGCAACAAGAGTTACAACTGCTTCCGGCAACTGGATTGCGTCACGAGGCTGGGACCAGCCTGCACGCCAACGATAGGCTGAGTAAGTTTAACCCACACTCAGCCTCTACTCCGACAGCAAGGAGCGGGAACGATTCTGTCGGAGTATTTAAGGGAAGAACAAAGGATAGGTCTCTCTCTCTCTCTCTCTCTCTCTCTCTCTCTCTCTCTCTCTCTCTCTCTCTCTCTCTCTCTCTCTCTCTCTCTCTCTCTCTCTCTCTCTCTCTCTCTCTCTCTCTCTCTCTCTCTCTCTCTCTCTCTCTCTCTCTCTCTCTCTCTCTCTCCTCTCTCTCTCTCTCTCTCTCTCTCTCTCTCTCTCCTCTCTCTCTCTCTCTTCTCTCTCTCTCTCTCATCTCTCTCTCTCTCTCTCTCTCTCTCTCTCTCAGCTCTCTCTCTCTCCTCTCTCTCTCTCTCTCTCTCTCTCTCTCTCTCTCTCTCTCTCTCTCTCTCTCTCTCTCTCTCTCTCCTCTCTCAGCACTGCTTGCTGTTTGCCCTGCGTGGTGTCACAGTGAGCCTGTATATACGAACTTCATATGTACCATTTAAGGGTTTGCTAGAATAAAATACATAGATGATTTAAACGCCGTAGTAATCCTTTTGTTCCAATACCAGATTTGAATTGACGCGACCTTAACACTACATAAGACCGAACGAAGTGGTGGGTCACATATACTGGGGAGTAACACTGTTGCAGATAGACATGGAACGTATAGAAGAGACATGACATAGAATCATATCAGTTCTATGCATTCATGCGTAAAACGTACAGTAAATATTCTGTAATAGTGTGCTCTAGTGAATAAACCCAAAGGGAGGGGGTGTTTATGGCTGTTCTTCCCAAGAAACTAAAGCACTTACCTGAGTTATACAGATGAAGATTGGTAGGGGTCAGGTAGGGGTCAGGTAGGGGTCAGGTAGGGGTCAGGTAGGGGTCAGGTCCAAGAGGAGCATGAGGAGAGAAAAGAGTAACAGTTAATAGACGTAGACTAGCAGGATGTCATTTTTATGATCTCCTCAACAAACGTTTGGGTCCATGTCAATCTGAAACTGTCCTCCGGTAAGTGTCATTTACGGAAACAATCAGTCAGATGTTTCCCTGGCATTGTCTGGACATTGGTCAGGAAGAAGGGAACAGAGGAGGTAGCTTTGACAGGCTGAGATGGGCACAATGAATGATGTGTTATCTGTGTTATCTGTGTGTGTGTGTGTGTGTGTGTGTGTGTGTGTGTGTGTGTGTGTGTGTGTGTGTGTGTGTGTGTGTGTGTGTGTGTGTGTGTGTGTGTGTGTGTGTGTGTGTGTGTGTGTGTGTGTGTGTGTGTGTGTGTGTGTGTGTGTGTGTGTGTGTGTGTGTGTGTGTGTGTGTGTGTGTGTGTGTGTGTGCGCGCGTGTGTATCAGTCAGCAAGAAATAAGACGACACACCGTCAGAGCATGTGCAGACCAGCAGGCTTACATTTTCTCTCTAGTTCAGGCCGATATCCCCACCTGCTTCAAGATGTCCCCTATCATCACCTGCTTCAAGATGTCCACTATCATCACCTGCTTCAAGATGTCCCCTATCATCACCTGCTTCAAGATGTCCCCTATCATCACCTGCTTCAAGATGTCCCCTATCATCACCTGCTTCAAGATGTCCCCTATCATCACCTGCTTCAAGATGTCCCCTATCATCACCTGCTTCAAGATGTCCCCTACCATCACCTGCTTCAAGATGTCCACTATCATCACCTGCTTCAAGATGTCCACTATCATCACCTGCTTCAAGATGTCCCCTATCATCACCTGCTTCAAGATGTCCCCTATCATCACCTGCTTCAAGATGTCCCCTATCATCACCTGCTTCAAGATGTCCCCTATCATCACCTGCTTCAAGATGTCCCCTATCATCACCTGCTTCAAGATGTCCCCTATCATCACCTGCTTCAAGATGTCCCCTATCATCACCTGCTTCAAGATGTCCCCTATCATCACCTGCTTCAAGATGTCCACTATCATCACCTGCTTCAAGATGTCCCCTATCATCACCTGCTTCAAGATGTCCCCTATCATCACCTGCTTCAAGATGTCCCCTATCATCACCTGCTTCAAGATGTCCCCTATCATCACCTGCTTCAAGATGTCCCCTACCATCACCTGCTTCAAGATGTCCACTATCATCACCTGCTTCAAGATGTCCACTATCATCACCTGCTTCAAGATGTCCCCTATCATCACCTGCTTCAAGATGTCCCCTATCATCACCTGCTTCAAGATGTCCCCTATCATCACCTGCTTCAAGATGTCCCCTATCATCACCTGCTTCAAGATGTCCCCTATCATCACCTGCTTCAAGATGTCCCCTATCATCACCTGCTTCAAGATGTCCCCTATCATCACCTGCTTCAAGATGTCCACTATCATCACCTGCTTCAAGATGTCCCCTATCATCACCTGCTTCAAGATGTCCCCTATCATCACCTGCTTCAAGATGTCCCCTATCATCACCTGCTTCAAGATGTCCCCTATCATCACCTGCTTCAAGATGTCCACTATCATCACCTGCTTCAAGATGTCCCCTATCATCACCGTGCCCAAGAAAGGGATAGTAACTGAACTGAAGGACTACCGACCCATAGCACTCACTTCCGTCATCATGAAGTGCTTCAAGAGATTGGTCAAAGACCACTTCCTCCCTTCCGACACACTCAACCCTCTCCAATTCGCCTACCGCCATGACAGATTCACAGAGGACACAATCGCCATTGCACTACGCACTGCCCTCACCTACCTGGACAAAAGGAATGCATATGTGAGGATGCTGTTCATCGACTACAGCTCAGCCTTCAATACCATAGTGCCCTAAAACCTGTGTAAAAACTATATAATAATATGTATATATTATTATTTATATTTCTATTATTATATTTTAGATTCAGAGTGTAATACATGTGGAACGCTGTACTCTCTATCAGCCAGTGTATGTAGGAAGTAGAATAAGATCACTTCCCCAGTATATTAACTTCTCATTGCTTTCAGTTGGAATCATGATAACATACATACAGTTATGTTGTAATAATAACTGACTATCACATGGTCTTTCTTTAGGGGAGAGAGAGAGAGAAAACAAAGGCATGAGGAGAGAAACGGAGAGGGAGATGAAGAAACAGAGAGGGAGATAAATAAATAAATACAGAGAGAGAGAGAGCGAGAGAGTAAAAAGAATGAGAAGAACCATGGGGAGAAAAGAAAGACCACAGTGAGCTCCAAAGGTATTGGGAAAGGAACACATTTTGTGTTGTTTTGGCTCTGTTGTTTTGGCTCTGTTGTTTTGGCTCTGTACTCCAGCACTTTGGATTTGAAAGTATGCAAAAGGTGAGGTGTAAATGTAGGTTAAAGTGGACTCTAATTTGAGGGTATTTTCATTCTCCATATCAAGTGAACCGTTTAGAAAGTACAGCACCTATTGTACATAGTCCCCCCCCCCATGTGTATTAAAGTAGTCAGAAGTTTAGTATTTGGTCACATATACTTAGCATGCAATGACCACATCAAGCTTGTGACTCTACAACTTGTTGGATGTATTTCCTGTTTGTTCTGGTTGTATCACATTATTTTGTGTCCAATAGAAATTAACAGTAAATAATGTATTGTGTCATTTTGGAGTCATTTTAAAGCTTCTACATTAATCTGGATGCTTCCATGATTACGGATAGTCCTGAATGAATCGTGAAGAAAGACGAGTGAGAAAGTTACAGCCCCAAGACATGCTAACCTCTCACCATTACAATAACAAATCTACTTCTCCTCCATCACACAAAAGAGATATCAGCAGTGTGTCTGTAACACACACACACACACGAGAGATATCAGCAGTGTCTGTAACACACACACACACACGAGAGATATCAGCAGTGTGTCTAACACACACACACACACACACACACACACACACACACACACACACACACACACAAGAGATATCAGCAGTGTGTCTAACACACACACACACACACACACGAGAGATATCAGCAGTGTGTCTAACACACACACACACACGAGAGATATCAGCAGTGTGTCTAACACACACACACACACACGAGCGATATCAGCAGTGTCTGTAACACACACACACACACACGAGAGATATCAGCAGTGTCTGTAACACACACACACACACACGAGAGATATCAGCAGTGTGTCTAACACACACACACACACACACACACACACACACGAGAGATATCAGCAGTGTCTGTAACACACACACACACACGAGAGATATCAGCAGTGTGTCTGTAACACACACAAGCGTTGGGCAATATTTGGGAAGACTTCTTCTACGATACGCTACTCAAAATATGGCAATATCTAATATAATAAATACATCTGTGATATTAGTCATATTCTCATAATAGAATCTTAGTATGGAAAAAAATAAGCCTTAAGGTTAATACATTTAGACTTCATGCCTAACTGATAAGACTGAACCGTTTTGATTTGTAAAGTTCAAATATAATATTGTCTTAAACATCAACATATATTGTCAACTTTAAATATCACGATATTTGATGTAACTATATATCGGCCCAACACACACACACACACACACACACACACACACACACACACGCACACGCACACGCACACGCACACGCACACGCACACGCACACACACACGCGCTTGCCCCTGAGAGTGAGACCTTCAACAGTGAGTCATTCAGGTTTATTGTCAAGACTCCATCAATGCAGAGTCTATCTATGCTACCTATGTGTTAGAGCTACGGTTAACCAACCATATCATCTTAATTAGTTACGTTTACCAAATGAATAAGGAAAAGCACAAAGGTACCGTATTGTCCATGACAGTGTTCAGAACAGAACGATGTGTGCTGTTCTGCAGCGGACAGTCATCCCATCTCAAGGCTGTCACCATGAAGACCAGAACATTCACTGCAACATGGTAGCCAGATCTTTAAGGCCAAAGAAATTAAAATGCAGTCCTACGACATGACTTGAGAAAAAGTTATATTAGCATACAAGTAGAATATATTATTCTAACAAATATAAAATAAATATCATAATATCATATAGCCTTAGATAGTAGGCTAAAATCTGAAAGCTATGAGTGTTAAAAGGTGTCTATAACAGAACATATATCAGAAATGGATTAAATGTCTGATTGTAAATGAAGGTGAAAGAGTGTCTTCCTTCAAACTCAACGTTGATTAAATGTCTGATTGTAAATGAAGGTGAAAGAGTGTCTTCCTTCAAACTCAACGTTGATTAAATGTCTGATTGTAAATGAAGGTGAAAGCCTACCTCCAATGTCAGGTGAGTGTCTTCCTTCAAACTCAACGTCATCTCTATGCAAATCCATCCACTCACAAAGAACATTACACCTATTCTAATAGCAAAGTTAATATTACAGCGACATCAATGTAACTCCATTTAATAGGAACATGACTGCATACTACCAGCAGCACTACATATGGAAGCTCACAGGCTTGTGTCTCAGCATCACTGACAGACGTCGGCTAAGGTGCTAAATCTCATTTCCCCCTCTCTCGCTCTTCCATCTACCTCTCCCTCTGGTTCACACTTTCTCATGCTGACTCTCTGTCTGTGAACATTTTCATTTACATCTCTGATCCAATGCAAAACATGCAACATTCTGGTGATGTTGTGAACATGTGCTAACAAGCACAGTAGCACACACACAACAACAACATTAACGTATACACTTCCTACCTGCATAGGGGTTCTTCCTTTTCTTGTGGCCCCAAACCTTGATCCCTCTAGCAGGCATGACAGTGTCTACTAAGCCCCCCACCCCACACACACACACACACACACACACACGCATGTACTGTTAAACTCCAGCTCACTCACACACACACACGCCAAGTTGCCTCAAACACTGTAATGTTGCAGAGTTTCCCTCCAACAGACACTCTTTCTCCCCCTCAGTGCTCAACACAGACACACACACACACACACACCCTCTCCACCTCTATACCACCTCATCGCACACATGCCGAGATCCCAAACACACTTCACTGACACACACAGGCCAATCAACACACAGAGGGGTGTGTGTGAGGGGGGTGGGACATTCAAGAGGACCTGACCAGTGACCCCCAGTCCCCAGGTTGCTATCCGCTGTTGTCAAGGGGATCAGGTGTAGCTCGTTGCCTCCTTAATTGGGTTATGGAGGTTGAAGGGGTCTCCCCTTCACTCCTTTCAATTATAAGAGGCACGTCCCCCTCCGTCCCCCGTCCCCCCAACCTCACACTCCTCTAACACTTTTCTAATTAGGTTAGTGTGGGTTGTGTGTGTCTGACAATATCAAGGATAAGCAGGTTTTTTTGGCGGTCAAGCGTTGGTCAACCAAAAGTAGATCCTCTCTCATCCTCTCATCCTCTCATCCTCTCATTCTGTCATCCTCTCATTCTGTCATCCTCTCATCCTGTCATCCTCTCATCCTCTAATAAAGTGCTTCCTCTCCTCCTCTGCCACAACAGACAGACCATCTTTCATATCAGACAGAGTGCTCTCACACTGATCAAATTAGACGGTTTAAAACTGCACTCCGTCTCAGAGAACACCACTCATTGTCCGACTCAGAAAATCAATCAAAGACACCAGCAGACCCCATGTCTCATTAGATATGCAGAGATTCAGAACAGACAGACAAGACAACTTCCTAAAGCCATTGAGGGGAAACGCCACTCAAAAACGGTTGCAGAAAAATGTTGGTACTGTATCATGATGATGTGTCCGGTGACACTTTGCTTCTTGAAAGTCCAATATCTTGAAAACCTGACTGCTGACGTGCAAAACACTTTGGGACTGTATCAACAGTGGACTAGTGAAAGACATTTCAAAAGATAGTTTTTGAGTGGATTTTCCCTTTAACAGGAAACAACAGTGAACACGTGTCACATCCTGTGCTGGGTAACAATCACGGAAAGCTGTGACAGACAGGGAGAAAGGGGGATTTGAGCTATCTGTTTGGCCGAGACAGCTGTCAGATTAAGAGCACTTCCTCTTTTGAGTGTGTATGGGGTCTGGTGTTCTGGTGAGAGGCAGAGGAAACAAGTTTAGGGACAGGAGAGGAAACAGGTTTAGGACTGGGTGGACAGGATGTCAGTGATAGGAGCAGCCAGTCAGGTCCGTTACCCAGAGCAGAGGGAATGTAGGGAGATGTGTCACTGGGGGAGAGGGTGAGGCATTATGGTATGGACAACTAACTAGACTGTCTGGACATCAAACTGAGGAGTGAGAAAGAAAGAAGGAAAGAAAGGAAAGAAGGAAAGAGAGAGAGAGAGAAAGAGAGAGAGAGTTATCTGCTAATTCACACCATCACGGTTGTCTTTCACACTGTTCCCAGTACTAATAACCACACTACTGTCGCCTCACACTCATTCACACGATCTAAGGGCTGTTCATCCCTCTCTCTCTCTTTCAGCTGTTCATCCCTCTCTCTCTCTTTCACCATTTTCTATCATTCTTTACCCTCCAGTCTGTCAATCTCTCGTTCCCATTATGTTGGATCCCTCTTTCCATACTTCTTCAGGCTCCTTTACTAACCCTTCTCTTTAGCTGCGACTGTCTCACACTCCTCCTTTCTCACATTCACTTGCTACTTCTCCGTCTGTCGTTGTATGCCAGAAGTCTGGTACGTGCAAAAACCAGGATGGAGTTGCAACGACTGTGCGAACACACACACACACACACACACACACACACACACACACACACACATTCCAACAGGACACACTCATAGCATGCAGACAGAATAAGGACTTCCTCTCTTTTCTCCTTCTTCCTCTCCATCCTTTTCATTCGGCCGTTTCCCACGTCTTTCTACTGATCCCTCAACAAAAAACAGCTTAGGGAGACGGATACACTCATATAACACACACACACAACTTGACAGACACAAAGACACTCATTCACTAAAGTAAGACAAGAACACAGACAAAGACAAATACAGCCTTAGAATACATTATAGAAACAAAAACCATGGACCATAACAAACACATGAAGAGTATGAATACATGTTGGGGTATGAATATGTAACACACACACAAACACACACACACACACACACACACACACACACACACACACACACACACACACACACACACACACACACACACACACACACACACACACACACACACACACACACACACACACACACACACACACACACACAGTGAGTGACAGCCTTTGAAGAAGGCTGTGGTTGGGAAGGCATGAGTCAACGCGCAGGGGAGAAACCACTGCCACATGGGTTTTCCTGTGTCTCCACTAGCTACTTTACACTCTCGCAGTGTGTGTGTGTGTGTGTGTGTGTGTGTGTGTCCTAACCAATTGATGTTTAATTAACAGGCGTTAGTAGCATGAGAAACGTCGTTGGTGTCCTAAATCACTCAAAATACAAACACTCTCTCACACACACCGTTTTTCAGGCTTTAGGCTGGACTACAGAATAGAAGGGTGGCACCATGGTAACCACAGGGAATGCTGGGAATGACCCCATGCAAGACCAAACCTCAAATGGAGAAGACTGTTTGCAGTGCGTGATTTTATGTGTCAACTGTAAAAGATGGGGCAGGTTTTACATTTCATCATGAAGAATGAAACATAACGTCTCAGAAGGGTTTAAAATGCTCATTAAAAACAGGTTTGTAAGACTACAGATTCTCCCACCCATGCACGCAAAAACACACACACACACTATCCTGCCTTAAGCACAACCTGTTCTAACTTTGTGGCACCAGTGATACTGACTCAGTTTCATACTTTTGAACACAAAGGCAAATCAAAGACAATCATGCTGTGTAGTTCGCTCTCATAACCTGATCCGCCTTCGCTTCAGGAGATCAGCCGAGAGAGAGTTGGTAGAGGGATCCACTTACACTTGAAGTGGAGTGAGATCGTGAGTAATGAGGTAAAGGGTAAAGTCAGAGACCAGCGCACATGACATGACTGGGAGATCATCGAAGGAAAGACACACCCTCGGATTCCACCTGTAATACAAAGTCACTATTTTATTATGTGTGTGACACAGCATTGACACATCACCTCAGACCAGACAGGGACACGCAACAACCCACTGATAGGGACGCAAACAGAATTTGACGCATCACCCCCTCAGCTATAGAGACAGACCGCCACTAGACAGAGACTTGACACAGAGCATCAAAAGCATCAGAGAACAGCTGAGACACAGTGCAGGACTGTGTGGTGTATGTGAAGCATCAGAGAACAGCTGAGACACAGTGCAGGACTGTGTGGTGTATGTGAAGCATCAGAGAACAGCTGAGACACAGTGCAGGACTGTGTGGTGTATGTGAAGCATCAGAGAACAGCTGAGACACAGTGCAGGACTGTGTGGTGTATGTGAAGCATCAGAGAACAGCTGAGACACAGTGCAGGACTGTGTGGTGTATGTGAAGCATCAGAGAACAGCTGAGACACAGTGCAGGACTGTGTGGTGTATGTGAAGCATCAGAGAACAGCTGAGACACAGTGCAGGACTGTGTGGTGTATGTGAAGCATCAGAGAACAGCTGAGACACAGTGCAGGACTGTGTGGTGTATGTGAAGCATCAGAGAACAGCTGAGACACAGTGCAGGACTGTGTGGTGTATGTGAAGCATCAGAGAAGCCAAATAAGAAGACGTGGTAGTTATGGCTACTGTACTACGTCACAAGACACACATTATAGAGAGAGAGAGCGGCAGGTAGCCTAGCGGTTAGAGCGTTGGGCCAGTAACCGAAAGGTAGATGGTTTGAATACCTGAGCTGACAAGGTGAAAAACCTGCCGATGTGTCCTTGAGCAAGGTACTTAACCCTATTTTGCTCCAGGGGCTGACCCTGTAGGTAGGACGTCATTGTAAATAAGAATTTGTTCTTAACGGACTTGCCTAGTTAAATAAAGGTTAAATAAAATAAAAATAAAAGAGAGACAGAGAGAGAGAGTTGAGATTCAGTTACCTACATGAAGAATCCCTTTGGACAGGTTGTAGATACATGCCGCAGGGGGAAATGGGATACCAGCCAGAGAGCCAATAAAAGACAGGGACACAGAGAGAGTGGCCGGGACGGGGGGGGACGGACTGATACAGTATCATCACACACAAACCAGGTATAATATTCCTCTGTGTGTGTGTGTGTGTGTGTGTGTGTGTGTGTGTGTATGTGTGTGTGTGTGTGTGTGTGTGTTAGTCTACTCTAAGCCCATTTTAAATAGGCTTGGTGACAAGGGTGCCACAGCGAAGTCACAGACAATGTGTGTGTGTGTGTGTGTGTGTGCGCGCGCATGTGCGTACATGTGTGTGTGACAGGTTGTCTTGGGCAACAGGGGTGTCTGGTGGACCTCAACTAACACAATGAGGCTACTGTGTGAGAGAGACTGATGAGGAGGAGAGATAGAGAATGAAAAAGAGAGAGACCTGTTCTGTCTATGAGCAGCTGCAGACTAAACTGCTAGCATAGCATATGGCTAGGCTACAGATCCAGATACTATGGAGAGAGACATCAACTGTTAGCATAGCATATGGCTAGGCTACAGGTCCAGATACTATGGAGAGAGACATCAACTGTTAGCATAGCATATGGCTAGGCTACAGATCCAGATACTATGGAGAGAGACATCAACTGTTAGCATACTGTAGCTACCACACAGAGAGAGCTAGCGAGCTAAGTTTATAAACCGCACTGACTGATGTTCCCCAGGTGTGGGCCGAGTGGCTCCTGTTTTATGTTTAGCCCAACTGTAACCGTAAAACCACACATGGCATCACTTAGTGCAGCCATTGAAGACACCTCAACACCCCACCCTGACTAAGGAGAACAGGAGGAGAGGAACAGAAGAATTCCTTACAGAACCCAAAACACACGGTCATACTAACCCAATTCAAAAAGGAAACTTATCAAGGAGAGGGAAGTGGAGGGGGAGGAGGAGGAGAGGGATGAGGAGGGGGAGGAGGAGGAAGAGGGATGAGGAGGAGAGGGAAGTGGAGGGGGAGGAGGAGGAAGAGGGATGAGGAGGAGAGGGAAGTGGAGGGGGAGGAGAGGGAAGAGGAGGGGGAGGAGGAGGAGGAGGCGGAGGAGAGGGGGAGGAGAGGGAAGTGGAGGAGGAGGAGGAGAGGGAGGTGGAGAGGGAGGTGGAGAGGGAGGAGAGGGAGGTGGAGAGGGAGGAGAGGGAGGTGGAGAGGGAGGTGGAGTAAGAGGAGAGGGAGACGGTGAAGACCTCAACTGGTGCTGTATGTGACCACCTTCCCCCAAATTACCTCCCCTCACCAACCACATAAAAGACCTACTGGGTGGGTCCCATATGGTGCTGAGACAGTGTGTGATTGTGCCTGTGTGTGTGTGTGTGTATGAGAGAGAGAGGGGTAAGGCTCTCCATGACCCTGCTGCCCTCAGCCCAAACGAGCCGCATAGCCAGCTGTTCACTGAAGAACCTAACCAACACACACACAGGGCAATTAAGACACCCTGTTATGTCGTTAGTGACTGTTTACCATAAACTCTCCTCTCCTCTCAACTTCTCTCTCCCTCCCCCCTCTTGGTTTCTTTCTACCTCTGTCTTGTCCTCTGTTTTTCTCTATCCCCAGCTCTCCCTCCTTCATCCATCTACCTTATCCTCCTTCTGTCGCTCATTCTCCAGTGTTGATGAAGTCAGTGGAGTGAAGCATTTAGTAGAATAGAAAACTTCTCTGTGCTTCTGTTAGCCTGCCAAGAGAAATTAGTCTCTTTTTTCAACCTTTTGACTGACCAGACTAAAGTCTGGCTGCCCATTCCTCCACACTGGGAGCTGAATAGAGGGTTGGAAGGACCATGAGACAGAGACACAGAGTATTAAAGCTAGAGGTCAAAGCTTGCTGAAGTTGCCCTCGAGGCGAAACAGAGACGCAGGAACAAGCTACGAATTCATCAACAAGTTTGAAATTGAAGTATTCACTGAAAGTCTGTCTGTCTGTCTGTCTGTCTGTCTGTATCATTTAAATCCCTGTTTCAGTGAATACTTCAATTTCAAACATGTTGATGAATTCGTAGCTTGTCAAGTCCAGTCATGCCTGATTGACAACACCTGCAACTGACTCATGTACACTGAAAAAATATATAATTGCAACATGCAAAGTGTTGGTCCCATGTTTTGTGCACAAATGTGTTTACATCCCTGTTAGTGAGCATTTCTCCTTGGCCAAGATAATCCATCCACCTGACAGGTGTTGCATATCAAGAAGCTGATTAAACAGCATGATCATTAGACAGGTGACCTTGTGCTGGGGACAATAAAAGGCCACTCTAAAATGTGCAGTTTTGTCACACAACACAATGCCACAGATGTCTCAAGTTGAGGGAGCATGCAATTGACATGCTGACTGCAGGAATGTCCACCAGAGCTGTTGCCAGAGAACTGAATGATAATTTCTATACCATAAGCCGCCTCCGTCGTTTTAGAGAATTTGGCAGTACGTCCAACCGGCCTGACAACTACAGATCACGTGTAACCACGCCAGCCCAGGACTCCCACAACCAGCCTCTTCACCTGCGGGATCATCTGAGACCAGCCACCCGGACAGCTGATGAAACTCTGGGTTTTCACAACCAAAGAATTTCTGCACAAACTGTAAGAATCCGTCTCAGGGAAGCTCAGCTGCGTGTTCGTCGTCCTCACCAGGGTTTTGACCTGAATGCAGTTTGGCGTCGTAACTGACTTCAGTGGGAAAATGCTCACATTCAATGGCTACTGCCACACTGTACCGGATAGGTGTCAGGCAGCGTGTATGGCGTTGTGTGGGCGAGCGGTTTGCTGATGTCAACGTTTTGAACAGAGTGCTCCATGGTGGCAGTGGGGTTATGGTATGGGCAGGTATAAGCTACGGACAATGAACACAATTGCATTTTATCGATGGCAATTTGAATACACAGAGATACCGTGACGAGATCCTGAGGCCCATTGTCGTGCCATTCATCCAGCATGATAATACACGGCCCCATTTTGCAAGGGTCTGTACACAATTCCTGGAAGCTGAAAATGTCCCAGTTATTCCATGGCCTGCATATTCACCAGACATGACACCCATTGATCATGTTTAGGATGCTCTGGATCGACGTGTGACAGTGTTCCAGTTCCCGCCAATATCCAGCAACTTCGCACAGCCATTGAAGAGGAGTGGGACAACATTCCACAGGCCACAATCAACAGGCTGATCAACTCTATGTGAAGGAGATGTGTTGAGCTGCATGAGGTAAATGATGGTCACACCAGATACTGACTGGTTTTCTGGTACTCAGTAATGTGTTGTGTTGGATTTGACCCAAACATAACACTTTGTATTCAGGACAAAAAGTTAATTGCTTTGCCAAATTCTATGCTGTATTACTTTAGTAACAGGATGCATGT
Organism: Thymallus thymallus; assembly: GCA_023634145.1. Classification (NCBI taxonomy): domain Eukaryota; kingdom Metazoa; phylum Chordata; class Actinopteri; order Salmoniformes; family Salmonidae; genus Thymallus; species Thymallus thymallus. The sequence goes on along the minus strand of CM042412.1, from coordinate 30,494,363 downwards.
TTAAGAATATGTTTTACTCTGTACAAGCTTCCTTCTTTTCACTCTGTCAATTAGATTAGTATTGTGGAGTTATTACAATGTTGTTGATCCATCCTCAGTTTTCTCCTATCACAGCCATTAAACTCTGTAACTGTTTTAAAAAGTCACCATTGACCTCATGGTGAAATCCCTGAGTGGTTTCCTTCCTCTCAGGCAACTGAGTTAGGAATGACGCCCGTACCTTTATAGTGACTGGGTGTGTTGATACACCATCCAAAGTGTAATTAATACATTTCACCATGCTCAAAGGGATATTCAATGTCTGCTTTATTTTACCCATCTACCAATAGGTGCCCTTCGTCACGAGGCATTGAAAAACTTCCCTGGTCTTTGTGGTTGAATCTGTGTTTGAAATTCACTGCTCGACTGAGGGACATTACATATAATTGTATGTGTGGGGTACAGAGATGAGGTAGTCATTAAAAAACAATGTTAAAAACTATTATTGCACACAGAGTGAGTCCTTGCAACTTATTATGTGACTTGTTAAGCACATTTGTACTACTGAACTTATTTACTCCTGCCATAAAAGGGGTTGAATAGTTATAAACTCAAGACATTTCAGCTTGATATAAGTGTATAAGCTACTGCATCAATTAATACTGTATTTGTTCATGTCATCACACAGCATACGAGTCATTCATGATTTGAAATACAAATAAAACATTTAGTTTTAAAATAAAATAACAAATCAACCATTGGATAATTAGCGTAAACAATAAATAGGCCTAAACTGTTCATCTCGGAAACTGCATGCAACAAATTCATGCAACTGTTTTAATTCTTTCATGTAATTAAGGCTTTACAAAAAAAAACATTACAACAGACTCTCTGGTACGCTTATCATTTCTTTAGTGTTTTCTTCATTGTAAGTATATTGTAATCTAACTGCACCTGTTTGGAACAGTTAATATGCACGAAGCTCTGGCTCCTTACCTCTTTTTTCTTGATCCAGTATTTTCCACAACTAGTCAAATGTATTCCACACATCAGACTTTCACTTTACCTCCTGAGCAACCAGTAAACATTCCCCTGTTTTGAGTTAATTTGTCACGTCCTCTGCATCCATTTTGCTGTCGCATGTGTTACGGCGTTCAGAGTTTGTTATAACCAATTTATTGACGTGATTATGATATGCTATAGGTCAGGCCCTATTGGTCACGTGCATGCGATGCATACATGTGTCACGTAAAGAGAGGACGGGGTTGAGGGAATGTTTTCCTAAACAAATGAAATGTCAGAAATGGCTGTAATTATGTTGCAGCTTCAGCAACACGGTCAGTACCATAAATACTGTGGATGTTCTGTGGTGGTGCTGCAGCAGAGACAACGGATGCTAGTTATACAGTCACTCGCTGTTCTGAGGGGAAAACAGGGTGGGGGCACAACTCTATATTAGAAAGGTGTTCTTAATGTTTTGTACACTCAGTGTGGATAGCTAGCTTAGACAGACAGACAGATCTGCTAACATGAGGAGGCTGGAGACACAAGGCTTGTTTATAGGGACACTATATCATGCTACCGTTGAGTTCCTGTGTGTGTGTGTGTGTGTGTACATACGAGACAGGATGGGAAGCAGTACCAGGGCATAATGGCACACACACACACTGACCCTGACAAGCAGGAAACCATCCATCCGTCAGTCCACATGGCAGACAGTGTGTGCTCCATTGTCCTACATATTTATTTATGACAGAGAGAGAGAAAGGGAGGGGGAATAGTGGAAGTCAGGGGAAAAACAAACAGAGTGGGATGGAAAAAAGAAAGACAGACAGCCAGCAAGAAAAAGAGAATAAAAGATGAAGTGATAAAAGAGAGAGGAATTGATCTTTCTCATTACCTCCAGTCTCAGAAACACAAAAGAGCCAGCCCCATCTCCACACCTCCAGGGTCTAGAGGCCCCAGAGGACCACAGCTCCCCCAGGATCAGGATCCTGTCCTGGGCTTATTAACCCGGCTCTCCTCCCTCCTACTTCTTCACCTCTGGACCAGGCACAACACTCTCCAGTCACCCCTAGGGGATATTTTCATTGACCCCTTTATTAAATGATTTATTATTACTGCACAGTAGTATGCACACTCACTGGACTCTTCCCACACACACACACTACACTGACACGCTAACACACATACACACTAGATATGCTCAATTGTGTTACTGTTTCCATTATTTTTTTGTTAATCTTTTCTAACTCTGCATTTTTGGGAAAGGTCTCGTAATCAAGCGTTTCACTTTTCACTGTAAGGTCTACACCGGTTGTATTCAGGCATAGAGCGATTTCTGGGGGTTCAGGCACACACACACACTCTCTCTCACTGAAGGGGATCTAGGCTGGGCTGAGTGCAGGGGTGGTATGCCTGGTAGCCACAGGTCCTATAGAGAGGGAGTTAAGATAACGGATGGGGAGGGGAGGGGGAAAGGGCTGTGGGAAGGGTTTGATGTGGTGTGGAGAGGAGAGATGATGGGGGAATTGAGTTCAAAAGGTGAAAGGGTTACACTTACTGGCGCGTGCGTGCGCGCACGCACGCACGCACGCACGCACGCACACACACCAGGTGAGACCAGTAACTTAATACCAATTAAAAAATTGACCACCAACCAGCATTAGGCTCAATTCCATTTGGTTTCCTGACACTTTCTTAAAGGTTCAGTTTCAATACAGGACACTTCAGTTTCACCTTAGGACAACTCCTGAGTTTAGTGGAATTGACCCTGATTCTACACAGGAGGAAACACCTGTAGTCAGAGAGTCCAACTCAGACAAACAACAGAAACCTCCGCTGAGGCAGAGAAAGAAAGAGTGGGGGAGAAAACAGCTGAAATAAAGAGCCAGCTGAGGAATGCTCAGGTTTTTATTTGTAGTCAAACCCATTCTCATCCCACAGAATAAACCAAGAGGATAAAACGCCTGAGAGACACAGAAAGTCTGGCCAAGTTCAACGCACGTACGTACACTACCGTTCAGAAGTTTGGGGTCACTTAGGAGTGTCCTTGTTTTTGAAAGAAAAGCACATTTTTGTCCATTAAAATAACATCAAATTGATCAGAAATACAGTGTAGACAGGTCATTCTCATGAAAACATTGTATAATAATAACGCAAAAACAGTGGAAGAATTAAGTGTCTATGACTGATGTTCTCATCCTCCGCAACATTTTTGAAGGACTGTTTACACACACACAGAATTTTAAATAAAGTTTGATTTTGAATGAAGCAACACATCTGCCAGTACCTTCAAGATGGCTACCAGGTAAGCAGATCTCTTTATATTTCTCCAGTTAAAAGTTACAGAAGTTACAGAAGTTACAGAAGAAAGAAACAGCTCAAAGCTGTACTGGACATAACACCATCAAGCGAGGAACATGATACACTTCAACATGTTCAAGAAGCAAATGAAGAAGTAGACACAGCCTCTCCAAGAGAACAGCCATTCCCACCTCTGCAGGTAAATGTCCCTGCCATCAACTCAACTCCTAAAAGAAGAGAGACATCTCTACAGACACCAGGACCAATGAAGACCTCGACCCCAAAGGAATCACCCAAAAACAGGAACAGAAGGAAGAAAACACTATCAAAATAGAGGTCAAAGTTGAGCTACACAGAAGAGAAGCTTCTGGAGAGGACCAAGAGACGGTCAATCTAAAGAAAACCCTGAAAAGACTTGATGATGGCCAAGAGGAAGCAGGTAATTGTCAACATGGAAGGCAGAGAGGTCCAGAAGAAAACTACAAAGAGAGGTCATCAGAGAACATTACCCGATAACAGCCAGACAAGACTAATGCGTACACTTCCTTCATCAAGATGAAGTCTCCATTGTAATAAATGGGAAATCCGGAGAAATTCGGAAAAAGGGCCAGATATTCAATAAGAGAGCCTTAACGGACACTATAGCAAATCTTAATAGAAGATTTCTGTCTGAGAATCCAAGGCACAACATTTGCCAGGCTCAATTCTTTCATCTTAAGACATTTTGGATTGGCCAGCGAAGACTCACAAACATGTGCTTGCAAAATGCATGAAAACTTTGGCTTGAAGATAGAAACATCATCCCCAAGGGACACTGTGCAGGCCAGTGTGTGTAGAGATGATGACATGTCCTGCATGTACAGGACATGCAGCAATTGCAAGCATAAGACAATTCACACAACACTGGATCCTTCAACGAAAGGAAACATCATATGGGAGGAGTGGGTCACTAAATCACTAGAGTTTCTAGTTAGAGAAACAGACGCCTCACAAGTCCTCAACTGGCAGCTTCATTAAATAATACCCACAAAACACCAGTCTCAACATCAACAGTGAAGAGGCGACTCTTGGATGCTGGCCTTCTAGACAGAGTTGCAGATAAAAAGACATATCTCAGACTGACCAATAAAAAGAAAAGATTAGGGGCAAAATAACACAGACACTGGACAGAGGAAGATATGGCTTTTTATTTTTCTTTACTTAAAACGCCAAAAATGAGACTTTGTCTAGCCTGGGTTTTTGGCAGAAACAGTTGTTGGTTACTTATTCTTGTTTTAACAAGCAACTCCTGCCTGTACTGAACCCACCTCTCAGTCAACAAATAGGAGCCATCACCCTAGAGCAACAGCACTCCACCACACCACGTTTCCAGAGGTGAAGAATAACAGCCCTACTCGAATGCCTCTGTGTCCTGCCATCCTCGGCAACATGCTGTAACAGGACTTGTAACAGGGCTTAAGTCCTGGAGATCAACAATACTCTGCTCTATAAAATCATATTCATAATTCCATCCACTGGCTCTGAAAATCCCCACTTAAGGCCTGGGATGGGCCAGCAAAAGGATCTCACATATGGCCTACAAAAACCACCCTAGCTGTAGGGTTAGGGTGGTGCTACGTGATTGGCTGTGTAGAACCAACCTTCAGTGGACAATGAGGGAAAACATTTCCATTGTAGAGAAAGAGAAGCTTCATGTTTCCTGGCCATTTAGCTACTGCCTAACATGAATATGAACCAGCTAGCAGGATACACTTAATGAGAGGTTATGATAGAGACATTTTGCGAGTTATGACATGGAGCACTGCATATGCATTGTGAGTTATTACGACACGGTCCCTCTCTGTAACCATTATATGAGTGTGCGCGTGTCTGTGTGTTAGCCACGTCAGTACAGTATTATAACCACTGTTTTTCCTCTGCGGTTCTAAGCCTCCACGGTCCTTTATGGTCCCTTGATGTTTAATAAACCGCATCACAACCATAAACGTTCTCCGCTTACATCCTATAAAGTCCTGTTTCTGTGTGTCGGTGGCTTACAGGGAGCAGCAGGTGGTTTGGATTTTCCTCTCTTTCTTTTCCACATCATCAACTTTGTGTAGCGCGGTAAAGTTACGTGCCAGACACCAGGTAATCAGGGAAACTTCTAAACATGTACAGTTGAAGTCGGACGTTTACATAAACTTAGGTTGAAGTCATTAAAACAAATTTTTCAACCACTCCACAGATTTCATGTTAACAAACTATAGTTTTGGCAAGTTGGTTAGGACATCTACTTTGTGCATGACACAAGTAATTCTTCCAACAATTGTTTACAGACAGATTATTTCACTTATAATTCACTATATCACAATTCCAGTGGGTCAGAAGTTTACATACACTAAGTTGACAATTCCAGAAAATTATGTAATGGCTTTAGAAGCGTTTGATAGGCTAATTGACATCATTTGAGTCAATTGGAGGTGTACCTGTGGATGTATTTCAAGGCCTACCTTCAAACTCAGTGTCTCTTTGCTTGACATCATAAGAAAATCTAAAGAAATCAGCCAAGACCTCAGAAAAATAATTGTAGACCTCCACAAGTCTGGTTCATCCTTGGGAGCAATTTCCAAACACCTGAAGGTACCACGTTCATCTCTACAAACAATAGTACGCAAGTATAAACACCTTGGGACCACGCAGCCGTCATACCTCTCAGGAAGGAGACGCGTTCTGTCTCCTAGAGATGAATGTACTTTGATGCGAAAAGTGCAAAACAATCCCAGAACAACAGCAAAGGACCTTGTGAAGATGGAGGACACACGTACAAAAGTATCTATATCCACAGTAAAACGAGTCCTATATCAACATAACCTGAAAGGCCGCTCAGCAAGGAAGAAGCCACTGCTCCAAAACCACCATAAAAGACTACAGTTTGCAACTGCACATGGGGACAAAGATTGTACTTTTTGGAGAAATGTCCTCTGGTCTGATGAAACAAAAATAGAACCGTTTGGCCATCGTTATGTTTGGAGGAAAAAGGAGGAGGCTTGCAAGCCGAAGAACACTATCCCAACCGTGAAGCACGAGGGTGGCAGCATCATGTTGTGGGGGTGCTTTGCTGCAGGAGGGACTGGTGCACTTCACAAAATAGATGGCATCATGAGGAAGGAAAATTGTGTGGATATATTGAAGCAACATCTCAGGACATCAGTCAGGAAGTTAAAGCTTAGTCGCAAATGGGTCTTCCAAATGGACAATGACCCCAAGCATACTTCAAAAGTTGAGGCAAAATGGCTTAAGGACAACAAAGTCAAGGTATTGGAGTGGCCATCACAAAGCCCTGACCTCAATCCTATAGAACATTTGTGGGCAGAACTGAAAAAGCGTGTGCGAGCAAGGAGGCCTACAAACCTGACTCAGTTACACCAGTTCTGTCAGGAGGAATGGGCCAAAACTCACCCAACTTATTGTGGGAAGCTTGTGGAAGGCTACCTGAAACGTTTGACCCAAGTTAAACAATTTAAATGCAATGCTACCAAATACTAATTGAGTGTATGTAAACTTCTGACCCACTGGGAATGTGATGAAAGAAATAAAAGCTGAAATTAATAATTCTCTCTACTATTATTCTGACATTTCAAATAACCTTAGCCAAATACATTTAAAATAAAGTGGTGATCCTAACTGACCTAAGATAGGGAATTTTGGAAAAACTGAGTTTAAATGTATTTGTCTAAGGTGTATGTAAACTTCTGACTTCAACTGTATATTCAGTTATCTTCTAGCCATTTAGACATGTAAGTAAAGACAGAAAGAAGAGTTCTCTCTCATCTGGTTGTTGTAAAGAACAGGACAGGGGACGCCTGAGAATAAGGCAAGAAAGAGACAGAGACAAAGAGACACAGAGAGAGAAAGAGAAAGAGTGAAACAGACCAAAAGCCAGAGAAAAAGAGAGAGGATAGTGAACGTCTGGTTGTAGTAAAGAGCAGTACGCGGACTAACAGACATCTGCTTTCATCGTCACATCACTCAGTCAGTAAACCCCTGCAGAGGAACGACCTCTGATCCACTGATCTGGGGCCAGTTATGACAGCCAGACCTGCCAGAGACATGACATAACCATGGTCTCAGACCAGCTCCTACAGACACACATGCCAAACAGATAGATAGAGATCAAAACAAATCTCCAGATTTAGACCAGACGGTTTTCTGTGTATTGTTGAGGTCAAGCTGTTTCTAGCTAAACATGCCAACAGGTCAAAATGATTCCTCTAGGTTTCAGCAGACTTCTTTTATGTGCATCGATGGGTTAGCTGCCAACGTCACGAAAACAGATCGCTAGCAAGATTGACAGGAAACTGCCATGTGCTGAATCGCAAGTGGCTTGTTTCATCTTGTTCTTGGTACCATGTCTTGTTTAGGGTTGCAAATGGTCAGAAACGTTCCAGTAAATTTATGGAATTTTTCCAGATATTTTCCATGGGAAGTTAAGCCCTGGAATTATATTTTGGTTAAAGTATCCCCAATTCAATGGAATTGCAACCCTCTGCATGCACAGTGCCTTCTTCCATCACATGTACAGCTGATTCTCAAGATCTTGCACACTAATAAGATGCTATTGAGCCCACACTACTACACTGTCTGAGCCAAGGACTACATGCTTTCTGGTAAGTTTTGATTACAATACTGGGTGGGGTGAATATATTTTATATGACATACATAATTTTTTTGTTAACTAGTAAATAGTAGCCTACAGCAAAGTGTGTTTAAATCATTTCTAACTTGTTAACAATTTCTGCTATTTAGTTTTTGCTACCATGTGGGTTTTAGCTTGCTTGAGCCTGCTAACTGAGGAGTGTTAATTCACCTGTTCCCATACATGTTTCATTTTAAAACATTTATCTTACAAAGGAGTTGTTTAATCTAACTGCTTAACTATTTATCTGTACATGTAATTGTATTTTTTTTTTTTTTAATCTTTACAGGAAAATGCCACGGTCACCATCTGATGTGTGGAGACATTTCACTGCAGCTAATGTAGAAGGAAAAGCTGTGTACATTCGCAAATACTGTGCCAAATCATATGTGAAGAATGCAACAAAGATGCAGAATCATCTGGCCAAGTGCATAAAGTTCCCTCAGCGCTCACAACAAGCAACCTCTGACAAAAGTCCCTCTACTTCTATTTGAGGTGAAAATGATGAATCAGACACCTTATCGATAGCAACAGCTCATGGTCCTCCTGGAATCAGAAGTTTTTTTGACTCAATGGAGGAACGTAGTCAGAGAAATGCTGATGAATGTCTTGCTCGAGCTGTGTATGCAACTGATTCACCTCTGATGCTCACAGGCAATGTGTATTGGAAGAGATTTCTGAATGTTCCTCGCCCAGCATACACCTCTCCAACCAGACATGCTTTATCTACTCATTTGCTGGAAGCAGAGTTCAACAGAGTTCAAGTGAAGGTCAAGCAAATCATAGAGAAAGCAAACTGTATTGCAATCATCTCTGATGGGTGGTTGAATGTTTGTGGGCAAGAAATAATTAACTACATCATCTCCACCCCTCAACCAATATTCTACAAGAGCACAGACACAAGGGACAACAGACACACCGGTCTCTACATTGCAGATGAGCTGAAGGCAGTCATCAATGACCTTGGACCACAGAAGGTATTTGCACTGGTGACAGACAATCCTGCAAACATGAAGGCTGCTTGGTCTAAAGTGGAGGAGTCCTACCCTCACATCACACCCAATGGATACACTCTACAAGAGAGCCAAGGAAATTGTTAGGTTATAGCAGCAATCAACTTCAACAAGCAAAGTGAGAAGAATAAGAGCGTCACATTGAAACTGCCCAGCAACACCCGTTGGGGTGGTGTTATCATCATGTTTGACAGTCTCTTGGAGAGGAAGGACTCTCTCCAAGAAATGGCCATATCACAGTCTGCCGATATGGACAGCCCCATCAAGAGGATCCTCCTGGATGATGTATTTTGGGAGAGAGTGGTAAGCAGCCTGAAACTCCTGAAACCTATAGCAGTAGCCATTGCACGGATTGAGGGAGACAATGCCATCCTGTCTGATGTTCAGACTCTGCTTGCAGATGTAAGAGAAGAAATCCGTACTGCCCTGCCCACTTCACTGTTGCTCCAAGCAGAGGAAACTGCAGTTCTGAAATACATGGTAAATATATCCAATGCAAAAAACATCTACATTTAAATGGTATTAATTTGCATATATTTCAGTTAATTCACATATTTTCCCGTTAATTACCACAGAAAGTTTCCACCTCTGAACATTCCTGAAAATGTGCAACCATAGTCTTGTTTTCAGGTGTTTACTGATTTCTTGTCAATGCTAATATGGCTAAAATTCACTAGCTAGCTAACCAACAACATAACAATATATTTGAGAGACAACAACTGCTCATTGTACAAATGTATTTATGTTTTCAATGAAAGTTGGAGGCAAAATATGGTTTACACGTTGTCAACAATTTAAGCCAATCCCGTCTGTTTTGCCCTATAGTTGTTGCTAAACATCCAACCATCTCTGAGCACGGTACAGATTTGGCGTTGACAGAATGGTGCACTATGTCAATGGCATTGTAGAGAGACAGACAGCTGGGTTTGATACATGGGAAGCAGACAAGAAGCACACACAGAGATTCCTGTATAGAGTATGTCATATTATCCTATTCCTGTATAGAGTATGTCATATTATCCTATTCCTGTATAGAGTACGTCATATTATCCTATTCCTGTGTAGAGTATGTCATATTATCCTATTCCTGTATAGAGTATGTCATATTATCCTATTCCTGTATAGAGTATGTCATATTATCCTATTCCTGTGTAGAGTATGTCATATTATCCTATTCCTGTATAGAGTACGTCATATTATCCTATTCCTGTGTAGAGTACGTCATATTATCCTATTCCTGTATAGAGTATGTCATATTATCCTATTCCTGTATAGAGTATGTCATATTATCCTATTCCTGTGTAGAGTATGTCATATTATCCTATTCCTGCATAGAGTATGTCGTATTATCCTATTCCTGTATAGAGTATGTCATATTATCCTATTCCTGCATAGAGTATGTCATATTATCCTATTCCTGTATAGAGTATGTCATATTATCCTATTGTCTCAGCAGAGATATGAGGTAATACACACACAGTGTCCTCAGTGTTCTGGGGCGACAGACAGGCCATGATGGATGACAGGGACAGTTTATGCCTCAGGCCAAGGAATCACCAACAAAAGAGTTGGAAACAAGTAGTGTTTGACTCTATAGAGTGCAGTCAAAGCATAGTAACATCTAGGCAAGGAAATAATGAAGTGTGTGTGTGAGATCTTTCTGTTTAACTTCAACTACTGATTAGCAGCACTTTAATATAGCAGCTTCATCTATCCTGTGCTCTACCGTCCCTAATTCCATCCTCTCCTCCTCCACCACAGCACCCAGCTGCAGTCAAAGAGATCCAAACAAAACACTCCTCAACCCCTCCAGTATAACACACAGGCCAATGCGAGAGAGTGGGGCCAGTAAGATGAGAGAGAGAGAACAGAGAGAAACACTCACATAAAAACACACAGCAGAAAAAGAGAGAGAGTGAGAGAGAGAGAGAGAGAGAGAGAGAGAGAGAGAGAGAGAGAGGAACAGAGGACAAGCTAGTCTCTTATTTTTGGGGTCCAACCCATCCTGATCCCACAGAATTGAAACCAAGGATCCAACCCATCCTGATCCCACAGAATTGAAACCAAGGATCCAACCCATCCTAATCCCACAGAATTGATACCAAGGATCCAACCCATCCTGATCCCACAGAATTGATACCAAGGATCCAACCCATCCTGATCCCACAGAATTGAAACCAAGGGAACAAGAATGTCAGAGAAAGAAACACAGGAACTGGCCTTCTCACACACACACACACACACACACACACACACACACACACACACACACACACACACACACACACAGCTGTCTTCTGTGTCAGAGAGGACCTCCGGAGGATGTTTTCCAGGAAGGCTTGATAGTCAGTGAAGATGCTTTGCAGCGCTGCCAATACAAACCTATTACAATCCCTTTAAGTTACACTCCAGTCTTCCTCAACCCTGGAACATTACTAACCCCATTGTATCACATTACAATTAATACAATTAGCCTACATGTACTGTACGTTACAATGCATTACTGCTCAAATGACCCAGTCCATTATCACACAATAACCTACTCGTCACTTTAATGAATGAGAATCCATGACATGCACTGTTAACAGAAAGGCAGTATCCCATAAATCTATAGAGCCCTCAGCCCAATGCTGGTCTATGGTGTGAGGGCTGGGCTACTACTCTATACGTCATGGCTGACCTGGAGAAGTGGAGACATTCAGATCACACTGGTCCTGGTCGACACACAACACCACAACCGTTTGGTTTGGGGACTGGGGTTAACACACACACACACACACACACACACACAAACACACGTCGGGGTGAACACTCCACAACTACCAACTCCCTTGCGCTGACCGTCATCATGATGTCATGTCACTATATTGGAAGAAGGGGGGGTTATAATGTCACCCTCTCCCTCTTCAGCCAAGGGGCCCATCTGACCCACTCACAAAAACTGGGACACTCATTGACAATAGTCTCAGTGAGAGCTCAAATACCGAAGTTACGAGAGGTTGAAAAACATACATTTTCAACAGGAAGTTGATCCCAGCTGAACCAATTCAGTAATACCAACTGAACACTAGAACTGAAGCTCTGCTGAAGTAAAGACTAAAGCCTAGTTCAGTGTTGTGTGTTATTAGGAGGAACTGGCCTGAAAGCCTGTCCATTTCCTCTGACTGAGGCCCAGTAGGACAAGAGTGTGTTTTATACAGACTCTAATCACGAGGATATGATGTCTGTGTGTGTGTGTGTCTGTGTGTCTGTGTGTGTGTGTGTCTGTCAGAGTTAGAGGGGAAGAGGGTGGGGGGGGGGTGGGGGGGTCATAGCACGAGCGGCAGATGTGGCAGAAAATCCCTGTTTATTTATCCTGAGCCAGTCCTCATTCAGCAGTGTGTGTGTGTGTGTGTGTGTGTGTGGGTTGTCACGATACCAGTATCCCGATTCTACGATCCCAGATTTTCCTTCACAAAGCAGACTTAACTTCATGATCCTTTAAAAACCTACTTTATGTAAAGTATTGTCTTCTGTACCTTGCAAAGGTAGCCAAGCGATTAGAGAGGCGAGCCAGCAACCGAAGGGCTGCCTGTTAAAATCCCGGGTCTGATGGGAAAGATCTGGCAACAAAAGGGTTGCTGCTATCAAATCCTAGATACCATTGCATGCCGTTGTGCCCTTGAGCAAGGCACTTAACCCGCCACAACTACTGCTCCGACCTGTGCCCGTCAAATTTCAGTTGGACCTTGTTCACAATTGAGGAATAAAGTGATCTTAATTTTTTTTTTTTAAACAAGCAACTATCAGGAAATAACACTGATCGAATGTTTTCACACTTTTACAGTGTTAGTTTCATCAGCTGTTGTACAATGACACAAAACACAGGAAATACCCAATTTTGACTGCATTTTAATCTCTGGGTGACAACATAAGGCTGTTTATTTCCAACGTTAGCACCTTCCTTACTTCCTTGTATCTCAATACTGGTATCGTGACAACCCTAGTATGTGTGGTGTAAGGTGTGTCCTTGTACATAAAAGCTGTAAAGTGTAGAAGCAGGATGACAACAGGAAGCTTTGTGTTTCTGTAAGATGGGGCGGCAGGTAGCCTAGCGGTTAGAGCGTTGGACCAGTAACCGAAAGGTCGCTGGCTCGAATACCTGAGCTGATTAAGGTGAAAAACCTGTTGATGTGTCCTTGAGCAAGGCACTTAACCCCAATTTGCTCTGTAGGTAGGCCGTCATTGTAAATAAGAATTTGTTCTTAACTGACTTGCCGTGTGTGTGTGTGTGTGTGTGTGTGTGTGTGATCAATCACAGTAGGGTGTGGTCCGAGTCTAACTGTGTTTGCTCTTATTTAAAAGGGTAACTTTATCAATAGCACTTAGAGAGATAACACACAGACAGGATTACAGGTGCCAGAGTTAGAACTTCTGAGAGCACTGTTGACCTCCGTGTGATGTCAGCATCTCTTTAATATAAACAGGGAGTATGGATAGAGGCACAGGCACTGGAGGAAAGCTACATACAGGATGCAACGTCACAACACGACTGTGTGTGTTCATTATTTGTATATTTTGGGGGTTTGTCACTGGTTATTTGGACGTATAGGGATTGGGCGAAGGCAGAGCATAAACTGCTTTTCCTTGTGTGCTTCGGAGAAGGGGATTGGCTCTGGCTTAGAGATTCCTTTTGAGAGGGTGGAGACATCTTTTTTACCGGAACTCAGAGGTTAATCACACAGCTGGACAAATTATGCAAGATCTTACTTATGGGTTAACAGAGATTACTGTAAAATGAGATCCCACCTGCTGCAACACCTCACATAGGCCGTGTGTGTGAGATCAATCACAGTAGGGTGTGGTCAGAGTCTAACAGGGTAACTGTTCACCTCCATGTGATGTCAGCATCTCTTTAATATAAACACACAGAAACTAACTACATCAGTAGTAGTGGGTATGGATAGGGGCACAGGCACTGGAGAAAAGCTACATTTATTTAACCTTTATCTAACTAGGCAAGTCAGTTAAGAACAAATTCTTATATACAATGACGGCCTACCAGGGAACAGTGGGTTAACTGCCTTGTTCAAGGGCAGAACTGGGATTCGATCCAGCAACCTTTCGTTTACTGGCCCAACACTCTAACCACTCGGCTACCTAATACAATGTCACAACACAACAACACTAATGTCTTTACCAGCTGTCAGTAAAAGGCGTATTATTGTGGCTCTCTGTTTTTTCATGTGACTGAACATGTTGTCGTGGAAATGGTACTTCTGTTATTTGGCTGCTTAGCAACAAAATAATAATGAAATTCCTATTTTCGAAAAAGAGTAGTCGGCAGGACAATATTGTTTGCTGTACAAACTAATGATACATACCATATACACACACACGACTTGTTGCTTTCTCAGTGTATCTTAATCAGTAGGTATCATTTCCCTGATCCACTTGTCTATGCATGGGTGATAATCCGTTATCATATCTCATGCATTATGTACAGACCCTGGCTGTGACCTCATTCTCCAAGGGGAGTTGAGACATGCATAAACACATTCCCAATAGGACAAATACAGTACCAAGAAGTGCCCTTCTTTGCGAGCCAATGGAAAACCTCCCTGGTCTTTGTGGTTGAATTAGTAAGAGAAAGGTTGCTGGATCGAATCCCCGAGCTGACAAGGTAAAAATATGTTGTGCTGCCCCTGAAAAGGCAGTTAACCTACTGTTCCCCGGGCAACGAAGACGTGGATGTGGATTAAGGCAGCCCTCCGCACCTCTCTGATTCAGAGGTTGGGTTAAATACGGAAGACATATTTCAGTTGAATGCATTCAGTTGTACAACTGACTAGCATCCCCTTCCCTTCCCTCTAATCTTTCTACAGAGCACAATGATGAATGAGTGAGCCCTTGGTCTAGGCACCAATCAGCATCCCTCAACACCTTTAGACAGGACACTGGTCCATATGAGAGCTATGGAAAAACCCACTCACGTTGCCTTTGAGTGGGAATAAAATGGATGAACGTGGGCGAGTTTCAGCTGTAAAACAGTCGGTCACAGCAGCCAGGGTTAAGAGGTGCTGAAACACACTAGTGGAAACAGGTAAACAAACACACCTAAGTTAGATAACCTTTCCTGCTAACAAACGCCCACACCTCACAAACAAAGAGCACCTGGCACACAGAGACAGAGATAGAGACAGAGACAGAGAGAGAGACAGAGACACAGAGACAGAGAGAGAGACACAGACCGAGACAGAGAGACAGAGACACACAGAGACATCTAGTGCCTGAACAGATGAAGAGGAGGAAAGAGAGTGTCCTGTTGTTATGTCTTTTGTAGTAGCCAGAGCGGCTGTATCAGTTCTGACATCAAAGCTCCAGGCAGAGGGAGGGATGGAAGCCATATGAAAGAACAGGGAGAGAGGAAGAGAAGAGGAAGAGAAACTTCAAAACAGAACTGGATAGAGAGAAGAGGGGGAGTAGAGAGAAACGTTATTGACAATTGATGACCTTAAAAAAGAACACAACTGTAGAAAAGGAGAGTGTGTTATACTCATTATACACTGTTGACCAACAACAGTATTTACGGGACCAGGTAGAACATTCTTAAAACAGGGGCTGTGGTCCAAACACTTAAAAGACACCCTTGTCCACTTACCCTCGCTTTATGCCCTTGGGGGAATCAAATGATGAGCCAAGCAAGGGAAGTTTGCAACGTAAGCCCCTCAGCCCTCGTTTTTAGTCGTGTTTGCGAGTGTACAATTCTGTTCACTCCGGGGCCTGAAACTCCCCAGAATTCAATTCGCGACGATTGTATATCCGCTAAGAAAAGTCAGCGAAAACTTAAAAACAACATCAATGGAGAAGTCAACATACAAGTGTAAGTAAAAACTAATGCAAATAAGTTAGACATTGTGCTACTAATCCACATGGCGGCACAAACACGTCTCATAAAAGTACGTTTTTGTTTGGTTCGTTTTTGGAACATTTTGAAATAAAATATTTTCCTTCTTCAGAAGTTTCAACTATGCAGGCTAACGTTAGTTAGCTAATTAATTTGCTAGCTATCATACAGTAGGCGTACAGTATATGAATAATTATATAGTTAATGTAAATAAATATGCAATCATAATTGACTGTAGCGCAGATAAAAACACACACAAGCTACCGTTGGCTGAAAACACAAATGAAGTGTCCACTTCATTTGAGGGCTGAGGGGATAGGGTGTGTCTTTGGACCGCAGCCAGTGTTCTTTCATTCTGGTATTTGTTTGTTTCGGTCTTCATTCTAAACGTAATCAATTTGAACATCTGGATGTTTGGTTTCAGTTTGTTTCACTAAGACACCAGAGTTATAGAAAGGACAGAATACAATGTAGCCTGAACCCTTGTTGAAATAAGACCAACCCTTCAACGAGCCGTGTGTGTGTGACGGTGAGTGTGATCAAATCCAGAGAAAACATTGCTGCTGTAGTCATTTACATGTTAGTCATTTAGCAGACTGTTATCCAGAGCAATTTACAGTACTGAGTGCATTCATTTTCATAATGTTCCCCCGTGGGAATCGAACCCACAACCCTGCCGTTGCAAGCACCTTGCTCTACCATATGAGCTACAGGACTAGATGGAAGTAGACCGACTCCCTCACTGGCTCCTACCCCAGGGACAGGCCACCCTAGAGGGGATTAAATAGTGCTCATTTGCCCTGGGCCGGGTAAAGCCCCAGATTACCCACTGGTCAGCATCCCTTCTAGGTCTGCCAGTCTGGCTCTGGTACTCTAACCACGGATAGAACCAGGGATGAGTGTGTGTACACTATGTCCCTGTCGGATGATGACAATGTTTGTATGTGCGCATCTGGACTGGATGATGGCAGAACACTGTTAACGTTTCTGTGTGTGTGCATTATCCATACAATGTGCGTAGGCACTACGTAGTCTCACTGTAAAAAAGGCCATCACCCCACTGACCCAGTTTAACTAGAAATATATGGATTCAGAATAGAGATAGGGGAGAGAGAGAATGTTAGGGGAGAGAGAGAGAATGTTAGGGGAGAGAGAGAGAATGTTAGGGGAGGGAGAGAGAATGTTAGGGGAGGGAGAGAGAATGTTAGGGGAGAGAGAGAATGTTAGGGGAGAGAGAGAATGTTAGGGGAGAGAGAGAGAATGTTAGGGGAGAGAGAGAGAATGTTAGGGGAGGGAGAGAGAATGTTAGGGGAGGGAGAGAGAATGTTAGGGGAGAGAGAGAGAATGTTAGGGGAGAGAGAGAGAATGTTAGGGGAGGGAGAGAGAATGTTAGGGGAGAGAGAGAGAGAGAATGTTAGGGGAGAGAGAGAGAGAGAATGTTAGGGGAGAGAGAGAGAGAGAATGTTAGGGGAGAGAGAGAGAGAGAATGTTAGGGGAGAGAGAGAGAGAGAATGTTAGGGGAGAGAGAGAGAGAGAATGTTAGGGGAGAGAGAGAATGTTAGGGGAGAGAGAGAATGTTAGGGGAGAGAGAGAATGTTAGGGGAGAGAGAGAATGTTAGGGGAGAGAGAGAATGTTAGGGGAGAGAGAGAATGTTAAACAGTGATAGAAAGACACCCTCACCCTCTACAACTGTACATGTTTAGATCCAACCCTTAATCCTACAGGCTTACCACTAGACTGGTTCTACTGGACCGTCTCCTAATACACACACACACACACACACACACACACACACACACTAGGATTTAATACTTACATCAAAAGAAAAGAAGGGGGAAAACGGCTTTCCATTGACTTTAAGTCATTCAATACAGTACAGTGTCATGGTACAGCATCCTACGTCAGCATGAAATCAATTTCCCATGAGACAGATTAGGAGGTTTCTCCCGTTAGGAACAGTAAATGTCACATGACAAAGTCAGAAGATTTACATGGAAGTAAGAGAAAAGGTCATTGGGGTCACTTTTCCCTTTCACCAATGGTGACGGTTGGGTTTCTTTTCACATTGTGACCTATTGTACACACAGGCGCACACACACACACACACACACACCTCTTTCTAACTCCACGTCTCCTGGCCCCACCTCACTCCATGCTGCCATTGCCATCTCTATGGGACAAAAGACAGTCAGGACGTTGTGCCAATCCACAAACCCTTTCCCACCAACGCCAGCCAACGGAAGCAGCCAGACGAAAGCAGCCAGACGGAAGCAGCCAGACGGAAGCAGCCAGACGGAAGCAACCGGGGTCCAATGACAGAATGGAGGGAGCAGCAGAGCCATGGGAGAAAGAGTCAGTGTGGGCATCTCACGCTACCTCAGGGAGGGACCCAGGCCATGCCAGGGCACAGAGTGGTGAGGGAGGGACCCAGGCCATGCCAGGGCACTGAGTGGTGAGGGAGGGACCCAGGCCATGCCAGGGCACTGAGTGGTGAGGGAGAAGAATAACAGTCCTGTTACCTCGTTCCCCAAGGTCAACAGGAGAAGAAGAGCTCCTTAACCCTAGATATGGTCCGTGTGTGTGTGTGTGTGTGTGTGTGTGTGTGTGTGTGTGTCATTGGAAGCAACACGTGAAACCAGTTGAACAGGTGGGCGTACAGGACTAAGAAAACATGAACCACAAATTAGTGCCACATCAGTGTTCCTTCTTACGATGTTATAACCATTACACTTTAGATCTCAATCTATGAAACACCCTTTAGTTATCATCATTACCATGAGGCAGGTATGTGTGTACTACAGTCCGCGGTGTGGGCACACAGAGACGCAGTACAGTAGCTGTGTAAACTTAGACTGAACCAGCCTGAGCCCAGACCTGCTGTCATGTCCTTCAGTAAGAGAGTGATCGCATGACAAGTACCAGACACACACAAAGGTCCTTGAGAAGCACTCAGGCAGACACACACTCCACATGATAGCGTGTGAGAGATGAAAGGCGAGCGAGCAAAGACATACACATCTATAAATATCAGAGAGGGATATAAGGGGGGGGGGGGGTTGCAAACAGTCGGAACCTTACAACCAAAAAAAGTTTAGAACAGTGAACCTTACATATAAGGCAATTCTAGGTCTTGTGGCATATTTTAGTTAAACTATCCCCAACTCAATGGAATTGCAACCCTCTGCATGCACAGTGCATTCTTCCATCACATGTACAGTGCATTCTTCCATCACATGTACAGTGCATTCTTCCATCACATGTACAGTGCATTCTTCCATCACATGTGCAGTGCATTCTTCCATCACATGTGCAGTGCATTCTTCCATCACATGTGCAGTGCATTCTTCCATCACATGTACAGCTGATTCTCAAGAACTTGCACACTAATGAGATGCTATTGAGCCCACACTACTACACTGTCTGAGCCAAGGACTACATGCTTTCTGGGAAGTTTTGATTACAATACTGGGTGGGGTGAATATATTTTATATGACATACATTATTTAAAGCAAAGTGTGTTTAAATCATTTCTAACTTGTTAACAATTTCTGCTAGTTAGTTTTTGTTACCATGTGGGTTTTAGCTTGCTTGAGCCTGCTAACTGAGGAGTGTTAATTCACCTGTTCCCATACATGTTTCATTTTAAAACATGTATCTTACAAAGTTGTTTAATCTAACTGCTTAACTATTTATATAGTGGTAAGCAGCCTGAAACTCCTGAAACCTACAGCAGTAGCCATTGCACGGATTGAGGGAGACAATGCCATCCTGTCTGATGTTCAGACTCTGCTTGCAGATGTAAGAGAAGAAATCCGTACTACCCTGTTCACTTCACTGTTGCTCCAAGCAGATGAAACTGCAGTTCTGAAATACATCAAAACGTGTGAAGACTTCTGCCTGAAGCCCATACACACCGCAGCGTAGATGTTGGACCCCAAGTATGCTGGCAAGAGCATCCTGTCTGGTGCAGAGATCAACAAGGCCTATGGTGTCATCACTACCGTGTCACGCCACCTTGGCCTGGATGAGGGGAAGGTTCTTGGCAGTCTGGCGAAGTACACTTCCAAGCAAGGGCTTTGGGATGGAGATGCAATATGGCAGTCGTGCCAACATATCTCATCAGCCACCTGGTGGAAGGGACTTTGTGGATCTGAGGCTCTTTCCCCTGTTGCCTCCATCATCCTCCAAATCCCATCAACATCAGCCGCCTCAGAGCGCAACTGGTCCTTTTTTGGGAACACACACACACACCAAAGCATGTAACAGGCTGACCAATACAAGGGTTGAAAAATTGGTGGCCTTCCGGGCAAATTTGAGGCTTTTTGAGCCTGACAACGAGTCATCTTCAACAAGGTTGGAAAGTGACAGTGAAGATGAGGCCTCAGAGGAGGTGGACATTGAGGAGGTCCAGGGAGAAGACATGGAAGCCTGAGAGGAAGACTACCAAAGCTTTAGTTTCTAGACTATCATTTTACAGATATGTTGAAAATGTTTTTGGGAGATGAGATGGATCATTCAATATTCTCTTTCTTTTGTTGTTCAGTGAAATTATCCCATGTGAAGAGTCAACTCATTTAAATAAAGTTATATTCAAACTAAATTGTTTTGTTATTTCTATTGGAAGGATTTAATCATTTGCAATTATGTTTCTGTCTCCATATGGTATGGTAAATATATCCAATGCAAAAAACATTACATTTAAATGGAATTAATATTAATTAAGTCCTAAACTATCTAGAAGCTATCTAACACTGCCTATACTCCAATTAACCTTCAATTCTGTTTGACCCACTTTCCATATTAAAATAACCCACACAACTCCCTACTCAAGACAAACCTCTATATTTGGCAGAGCCATTTCTAACAAATGACAGAAATTGGCTTATTATGTGGTAGATTTAGATGTAGTATATCTGCAGTAATAGTAGAATTATATTACTTTCTATTTGACAACAAAAAGCCAGACCGGCTTCTGTTGTCAAGATGGGAAAACTGCATCCTCCCTCTCTTACATCAGCGACACTAAAGTAGACATCGCTCTGTCAATTCCTGGTTACTAACATTTTTACACGCTTCACTCAATTTCAGTTTATGTGAGAAAACAAGCAGTGAATAGTGTGGGGAATAATCGTACCAGCTAGGTCGCTGTGAAATATCTTTTCAATAACAAAAAATATTGTGTTGTTGCAATTCCCCTAGCATCCACATGGGTTAGACATTCTACATGTGGCAACTTTAAAGAAATAGTTTGCACTTAAATCACACTATCAGAAGTTTCCATAAAAAGTTGTCTACGGTTAAGATGGGTCCATTTCCCACGCCATCTGTTGTGTTGTTGCTCTAGCTAGATGCATGAGGAGAATGAATGGGAAAGATTATATTTAATTCCATTTAATTACATGGTGCCAATTTCAGCATAGCTCAAATGGTAATACCATGTTTATTAAGCAATAAGCAGATGCTTTTATCTTTACCCAACTTGGGCCTATAGTTAACACATCATTGAATACAGCCCATGTGGGAATTAAACCAACAACTGTGGGATTGATAGCTTCCTGCTCCATTCCTACTGAGTCATCAGATGCAACATAAGTTGTTATTGTGTTGGTTGTTGTTCAGGCGTGGCAGTGACCTGTTTGTGAGGGCTGAGGTGTTAACACGGCCAAGGCTTAACCTAACTCTTTATTCACTAGAGAGAGAGAGAGAGAGAGAGAGAGAGAGAGAGAGAGAGAGAGAGAGAGAGAGGAGACCACTGACCATGCCACTACAATGAACTCTGACCCTCAGACAAACTCAGGAGCATGTGCGCACGCACATACAAACACACATGCCCTTCCCTAAATGTCAAGCCCCAAGCAGCTAGGGACCCCTCTTGTTGCTTTCTCTTGCCCCTGACGAGTAATGTGATCCCTTCCCATGCAGAGATTATGTATGCCGACCCACACCCAGAGTAGGGTAGGGTATGGGCTAGTTATAGCATAGCAGCAGTGGCTTTGTGTCTGTACAAAACCATTCTCGTAGCATAAATGCCTACCTCAGCACTAAATTACTTTAGACCTGCCTAGTCAAGAGCACAGACTACGCTCAACTTCATTCAGTCAAATATTTCAATAACTGTAGTAATATAATAAGAACTGTCGTAACTCATAACGAGCCTATTTTTATATATGATCAAAGTGTGTGTGTGTGTGTGTGTGTGTGTGTGTGTGTGTGTGTGTGTGTGTGTGTGTGTTGGGGTGGGTGTGTGTGTGTGTTGGGGTGGGTGTGTGTGTGTGTGTTGGGGTGTGTGTGTGTTGGGGTGGGGTGTGTGTGTGTTGGGGTGGGTGTGTGTGTGTGTGTTGGGGTGTGTGTGTGTTGGGGTGGGGTGTGTGTTGGGGTGGGTGGGTGGGTGGGTGTGTGTGTGTGTGTGTGTGTGTGTGGGGTGGGTGTGTGTGTGTTGGGGTGGGGTGTGTGTGTGTTGGGGTGGGGTGGGTGTGTGTGTGTTGGGGTGGGATAATAGAGCCAAAGACAGTCATTTAAAACATGCCAGTGCTTCTCTTGGACACTAAAGCTCCACTATGTAACCACATTCCAGTCGTCTCTCTCTCTCTCTCACCTAGTCTAGAGCTTCCTGACTCAAAGTACAAAAGACCTGCACTGGATTTACTAACCTCTTAGCTGGGCGTAAGCAACACCACCACAGGTACACTGATGTAGGGCCAGGTGTTTTCCCATTAGGAGCGGCAGGTAGCTTAGACTAGACAAAGCCTCCACCCTGGGAGAATGAGGTTGGGTTATAACTATAAGCCTCCACCCTGGGAGAATGAGGTTATGTTATAACTATAAGCCTCCGCCCTGGGAGAATGAGGTTATGTTATAACTATAAGCCTCCGCCCTGGGAGAATGAGGTTAGGTTATAACTATAAGCCTCCACCCTGGGAGAATGAGGTTATGTTATAACTATAAGCCTCCACCCTGCGAGAATGAGGTTATGTTATAACTATAAGCCTCCACCCTGCGAGAATGAGGTTATGTTATAACTATAAGCCTCCACCCTGGGAGAATGAGGTTGGGTAATAAAAGTTTGGGCTATGTGGAGGTATTTAGTATCATGCTGTATCTGAGGTTTATTAAAACTGTCTCTCTGGTGTATTGCCTTAACCAGAGGGTTATCTGATATTAATTAAGTGGGCTTTCTGACAAGTTGAATCAGGTCTTTGGTGTTAGTGACTGAATATGTTATATGTCAAGTAGTAGACATGATATAACAGCTGGAGCACATGCCTTTCAGTATCATTATGATGACTGATTCCATGGAGTTCAGCGTGTAACCTATTGTCTGTTACTCATAAACGGTGTCTAACTGGTGTGAGTGTTATATAGGGGTTGAGCACACAGCAGAGGAGGAGGAGGAGTCTACAGCTGTTGGTGAAGACGTCCTCCTCAATGGGACGTGGTCATGATGTCTGGTGTTTTAGTTGATGAAATAAGACAAAGAAAATACTTTTAAACTGTACTTTCTCTTCACTAAGTTTTACACTGATGGAGGGAAATCGAATTAGGATTCACCCGGGATTCTGGCATGGGGTGTAGATTCAAAGAAAAATAGGTGTGTGTGTGTGTGTGTATGCAGGCCAAAGCCAGGAGAAAATTCATCAACCTGACAACGAATGTTTACTGAAATGGTTAACTCTGTGTTCCCAACAAGCTGCTGAAGAAATGTAAATGAATCTAAATATAAATACACAACAGGGATACAGTTTCCTGGCAGATTCTAAACATTGACACACTACTAGTAGGCAATCAATCAGGTAGTTTGCTGTGGTAAAACATTTGTGTTATAACAGTTTGCTTAGTCAGTGGATTTCCACCATATCAGTGCAGCAGGATGAAAAGTATCTTTGCAATCTTGATATATTTAGGCTCCGGAGTGGCGCAGCGGTCTGGGACGGTGCATCTCAGTGCTAGAGGAATCACTACAGACCCTGGTTCGATCCCGGGCTGCATCACAACCGGACGTGATCGGGAGTCCCATAAGAATGTGTTCTTGCCTAGTTAAATAAAGGTTATTAAAAAATAATTAAAAGCTGGCACAAGGAAGCAAAACAACCAAAACTTGCCAAAGACCAGCATCAGTACGAAAATGTATGCATTCAATCAGTACCTTATATCGCTCTGGATAAGATCATATACTAATCATCGATACATAGTGTGTGGAGACTCAACAATTCGGCTTGTGAGAAGGTTGGTCGTTGTCTCTTTGAAGGCGCAGATGGTCAGTACGTTGGTGGACATCGATCCCATTTGACAGGACTCCCGTAGAATAACCATACTGGCTTTACTTCAAACCTAACTCAAACACACACCATGTGTTTCATGGACAGAGGCACGCCCTCCTCTTGTTTTCACCAATACTACGTGACAATCTGGTATTCATTCATCAAATACTATCAACCCGCTGAACCATCCTCAAGTAGCTTACTGCATTATAACACTTTCAAGTAACATGTTCTCATGATTCATTCAAATAAGACTAATAATACTAATAGCGTATTAATGGCGGCAATTTTTGTATGTTGCAAAACTACACACAGCATATTGGATAGACTTTTTACTTTTGAACAGTAAATTTGATTTATGGTTTAGAAACATCATTGGGACTGACTCGGTAGTCTAAAAAACCTGCTTCAACAACGAACATATTTAGTGTCAAATGCACGACAACCAAGGAAAACACATTACAATCACACTTACGGATTTGGATTTTCTTGTGATCGAACTTGATGACAGCATTGTGTAAAGTTTCCAGGCGGACTTGAATCCTGCAGGATCTTTGAAACACTATCCCAGCCTCCATCTCAATCCCCAGAAATATGTCGCTTGCATGTCGTGATAGGTCGGAAAGTTGGTGAAGTATGTTTATCATTGTGTGAGAGCAAACCTCATCCAAGGCTGTAAATAAAATGGGCTTCCGAAGTTTGCGTCCATCCACCACGATGAAAGCCCCATCTTCTTCACCCGAAGTTTTGACATCCCTCCCGGGCAACCGAGACACATGCCGCGGCTCCACGGTTCTTTGGTGGAACGGCATTTTCACGAACTCCAGGGAAGACAAAACGGTCAAAACGGTCAAAAGGTTTCTACATCAAACCCCAATAAACGGATTCAATGCTGCTATTGTTTATGAAGCTACGTGATCCTTAACGCCCGCCATATTTTTCAAAGATGCGAAATTCTGCGGTACCGAGACGTTGCTTCCAAAGTCTATTCAAATCCAACGAGATCCAGCAGAGAAAAACACATCTCGCCGAGGAAACTAGTGGGAAAGTACAAGTAAAACACGGAAAAGTTTAACCACCTGTGGCAACTAGACCTGGAGTCTGCTTTTTCATATCTGCGAGATGTGGGAGAAACGTTTACCTGCCTCCCCCTGCTGCCGAGCCAAGGCAGGATGAAAAACCCGGACTGGATCTCTGTACAATGTCTAGTACCAAGTGTGAGCAACACTATTTCTTTTCCACGGAAATGTGCATTTGGTTTTTGCCAGTTTCAAAGATGAATGTGAAGATAAACATTGGACACTAGAACAATTCTAAACATTCTCTGAACATTGTTTCACTCACACACTTTATGTCCAATGCTATTGTAGGCAACATTCCTGCCAACGCACACTCTGGTTCCCTGGAAAGGTTGGGCCATAAACTCACAACCAAAAATAATCCCAAGGCTATCGTCATTCAGATGAGTCCACAGAAGAAGTAAAAACTCTATGCTGAATTTTGACAGGCAGACCAATTCTCTATTTTTTTTCCACTAATTGGTCTTTATTTTTTTATTAACCTTTATTAAACCTTTATTTAAAGGTTAAATAAAGGTTAAATAAAGGTTAATAAAAAAATAAAGACCAATTAGTGGAAAAAAAATAGAGAATTGGTCTGCCTGTCAAAGGGACTCCCAACCACGGCCGGACGTGATACAGCCTGGATTCGAACCAGGGACTGTAGTGACGTCTCTTGCGCTGACCGCTTCTCCGCTGCGCCACTCGGGAGCCCAAAGCCAATCACATCAGATCTTTTCACGTCAGCTCCTTTTCAGAGCAGATCTGAAAATATCAGAATTGGACTTCCCGGGTAAACGCAGCCTAAACTGAGCAGCATGTCCAGCTGGCAGTTGGACATCATTCCTATCACTGTGTAAACATGAGTTGTGTCCACCTCATCCGCCCCCTTGTGGTTTCAAGTGAACATAACTGCATAGTGAACCATCTTATTTTTGACAGGCACTGTGGTAGATCAAGTTGCCATAGTTGTTCATGGTATGTTGTCAAATGTCTACTTTAATTCTAAATCAACCAACAAACAATGTTCAATGCTGTGTCTTAAACATCAACATGACTCATTGTGCAAAAGTTGCCAACCCAACAGAACAGGATTCCATAGGATGCTTACTCTGCACTTTTCTTTCCTGGTGACATTTCTATCTCTGTGGCAATTTCCTATTTGAATATGGAAAGGATGTCTGAATGGCTCTAATGTTAGCCACTTCCTCTCCTGTATCCTCCCTACAGTAAATAGGTTTAGCTGGGGAAAAAAGAATGTGAATGACGCATCTGTCACCGAAGAAGAAACATGCTCCAAGGCCAAACCCGATGAGCGCCATAAAATTCCAATGAACTGTGTGACAATTACACAACTCCAGTGGCCTCATTTATAACCATTGCGTAAATTTAACACAAAATATCTGCGTGCGCCATTTCTGAAAACACCCATGTTTCCCGTTCTAAACCAGACCTGTTGTAAAACTGTGCGCGCATTATAACTCAGCCTTTTATGGTGATAATAAAGCATTTGTCTGTTGTATACTTTGGAAGTATTGGAATTAGGTCAAGACAGTATCTAAAGAATGGCGAACTTTATCAAATATCTGTGGAGGTGTTGACAGAATGTTTTCTTTTTCAGTGACATTTGATGTATCTGACAGTTTCTGAAATTGCAGGTTGTTGTGGACCTGTAAACAGATCGATTGAATGCAATGTTTTGCTACAGAAGGCCTACTTACAATACACACTATAAACTTTCTGTTCACCTGTTACATTTTACTGTATGTTATAAACCGCGCACCCTGTCGTCTGCATCGAGCAAAACCTTGAAATTATAATAGCCTATCTTTTTTTTTTTTTTATTTCACCTTTATTTAACCAGGTAGGTCAGTTGAGAACAAGTTCTCATTTGCAACTGCGACCTGGCCAAGACAAAGCAAAGCAGTGCGACAAAAGACAACACAGAGTTACACAGTAAACAAACAGTCAAAAACACAATAGAAAAATCTATATACAGAGTGCAAAATGTAGTGCAAAAATGCAGTAAGGTTGGGAGGTAGGACAATAAATAGACTATAGAGTAGAAATAAATTACAGAAATTATCATCATTAACACAGGAATGAAGGATGTGCAAATTATGATGTGCAAATAGAGATACTGGAGTGCAAGATTAGTGAAAAATAAACAAAAATAAATATGGGGATGAGGTAGTAGGGTGGGCTATTTACAGAAGGGCTATATACAGGTGCAGTGATCGATAAGCAGCTTTGACAGCTGATGCTTAAAGTTATTGAGGGAGATAGGAACCTCTAGCTTCAATGATTTTTGCAATTCGTTCCAGTCATTGGCAGCAGCGAACTGGAAGGAATGGCGGCCAAAGGAGGTGTTGGCTTTGGGGGTGACCAGTGAGATATACCTGCTGGAGCGCATGCTACGGGTGGGTGTTGCTATGGTGACCAGTGAGCTGAGATAGGGCGGGGATTTACCTAATAAAGACTTATAGATGACCTGGAGCCAGTGGATTTGGCGACGAATATATAGTGAAGGCCAGCTAACGAGAGCATACAGGTCGCAGTGGTGGGTAGTGTATGGGGCTTTGGTGACAAAACGGATGGCACTATGATAGACTACATCCAATTTGCTAAGTAGAGTGTTGGAGGCTAGTTTGTAAATGACATCGCCGAAATCAAGGATCGGTAGGATAGTCAGTTTTACAAGGGCATGTTTGGCAGCATGAGTGAAGGAGGCTCTGTTGCGAAATAGGAAGCCAATTCTGGATTTAATTTTGGATTGGAGATGGTTGATGTGAGTCTGGAAGTTGAGTTTATAGTCTAACCAGATGCCTAGGTATTTGTAGGTGTCCACATATTCTAATTCGGATCCGTCGAGAGTAGTGATGATAGTCCGGTGGGCGGGTGCTGGCAGCGTTCGATAGAAAAGCATGCACTTAGTTTTACTAGCGTTTAAGAGCAGTTGTAGGCCACGGAAGGAGTGTTGTATGGCATTTAAGCTTGATTGAAGGTTAGTAAACACAGTATCCAAAGAGGGGCCAGATGTATACAGAATGGTGTCATCTGCATAGAGATGGATCAGAGAGTCACCAGCAGCGAGAGCGACATCGTTGATGTATATAGAGAAAAGGGTTGGCCCAAGAATTGAACCCTGTGGCACCCCCATAGAGACTGCCAGAGGATCGGACAATAGGCCCTCCGATTTGACACACTGAACTCTGTCTGCAGAGTAGTTAGAGAACCAAGCAAGGCAGTCACTTGAGAAACCAAGGCTGTTGAGTCTGCCAATAAGAATGCGGTGATTGACAGAGTCGAAAGCCTTGGCCAGGTCGATGAAGACGGCTGCACAGTACTGTCTTTTATCGATGGCGGTTATGATATCGTTCAGTACCTTGAGCGTAGCTGAGGTGCACCCATGACCAGCTCGGAAACCAGATTGCATGGCAGAGAAGGTACGGTGGGATTCGAAGTGGTCAGTTATCTGTTTGTTAACTTGGCTTTCGAAAACTTTAGAAAGGCAGGGCAGGATGGATATTGGTCTATAACAGTTTGGGTCTAGAGTGTCTCCTCCTTTGAAGAGGGGGATGACCGCGGCAGCTTTCCAATCTCTAGGGATCTCAGACGATACGAAAGAGAGGTTGAACAAGCTAGTGATAGGTGTTGCAACAAATCTAACAGGCCCAATTCAATGAGAGATGTGCATGGTCATTTGTTGTATGGCTGGTTACAACCAGGAATACAGTAGGCAAGGAAAAGGTCAGGAATGTATTATCCAGTGGTTATGATACAGTCGTGGACAGAAATATTGGAACCCTTGCACTTTTTTCAAGTAAGTCACACATTTCCCCAGAAATATATGTTGACATTTACCAAATTAGTTGGTCTCTTTATTTCACTGTTAATATTACAGAACATGTATTTTTGATTCAGAACTTAATATATCAATTTAAATAAGAAAATAAATTATTGACAGCCTAGACTTAATATTTTGTAGCACA
The DNA here is from genome assembly GCA_023634145.1 of Thymallus thymallus. Classification (NCBI taxonomy): domain Eukaryota; kingdom Metazoa; phylum Chordata; class Actinopteri; order Salmoniformes; family Salmonidae; genus Thymallus; species Thymallus thymallus. The sequence continues at coordinate 30,465,195 of CM042412.1, read as the reverse complement.
GTCTTTGGTCAGAATAACTGCAATCAAACGCTTCCTATAACCATCGATGAGCACTCTGCAACTCTTTACTGGCAGTTTGGCCCACTCCTCTAGTGCAAACTGCTCCAGTTCTCCCATATTTGAAGGGTGCCTTCTCCCAACTGCTGTTTTCAGATCTCTTCACAAGTTTTCAATGGGATTTAGATCTGCACTCATTGCTGGCCACTTCAGAACAGTCCAGCGTTTTGTCCTGCTGAAAGACACATGACCTTCGATGGAGAACCAGCTGTCCGACATTGCACTCCAAAAAGCCTTGATATTCTCCAGATTTCATGATGCCATGCACACTTTCAAGGCACCCAGTGTCAGAGGAAGCAAAGTAACCCCAAAACATCACTGAACATTCTCCATGTTTGACGGTAGGGAAGGTGTTATTTTCTTTGAAGGCTTAATCTTTTTTTTTTTGTAAACATAGAGAAGGTGTGCTTTACCAACAAGCTCTAATTGGGTCTCATCTGTCAACAGGACATTCTCCCAGAAGGATTTTGGCATGTTCAGGTGTGTTTTGGCAAATTGCAGTCTGGCTTTCTTATGTCTCTCTCTCAGTAGTGGGGTCCTCCTGGGTCTCCTACCATACAACCCCCTTTCATTGAGTTGGCGACGGATGGTGCGAGTTGAAACTGTCGTACCTTCTGCCTGAAGGTCAGCTTGAATCTATGTGGCAGTTTACCGAGGTGCTTTCTCCACCATTTTAACAATCCTTTGCTGCAATCTTCCATCAAGTTTTCTCCTGCAGCCACATCCAGTGGTTGGCAACAGTGGCATGGCCTTTAAACTTCTTGATAACATTACGTACGGTGGAAACAGGAACATCAAGGTCTCTGGTGATGGACTTGTAGCCTTGAGGTCCATGCATGGCTACAGTCTTGTGTCTGACCTTCTCAGATAATTTATGGATTTCTTTATTTTCTCCATGCTCATTGCGGTACACAGTGACACACAACAGGAGAATGAGTCCTTTTCTCCATTCAAACTGGTTGAATGAGTGATTTTTATACTGAAGGCACCTTCAACTCACCACAGGTGAGTTCAATTCCAAAGTAAAGGCGAATCACCATCTTGAAATCTACTGACTTCTAACTACTTATAGAAGGTACCAATAATATTGTCTGGGCTATTTTAGGATTTCTTTGTGGAATAAGCTAGCATTTAGTCAGTTATTCCGATGTTTTCTATTTGTTCAACTGCAAACCAAAGACATACATACAGTCGTATGCAAAAGTTTGGGCTCCCCTCTGAGGCTGCATAATAATTTACTCTGTCGTCACAGAAAATGATCACAGTGGCATGCCATTCATTTTCGAATAAAAGCTGAGTACTGGGGTATTGTCCAGACAAAGATTTTTAGTGTAGCAATATTAAGTTGTATGAAATTAAATCAGATGTGAAAAATAGGCTATGCAAAAATTTGGGCACCCTTGTCATTCTGTTGATTTGAATACCAGTAACTACTTAGCACTGATTAATTGGAACACACAATTGGTTTGGTGAGCTCATTAAGCCTTGAACTTCATAGACAAGTGCATCCAATCATGAGAAAAGGTATTTAAGGTGGCCAGTTGCAAGTTTTTGTTCTCTTTGACTCTCCTCTGAAGAGTGGCAACATGGGGGCCTCAAAACAACTCTCAAATGACCTGAAAACAAAGATTGTTCAACATTATGGTTTAGGGGAAGGCTACAAAAAGCTATCGCAGAGATGTAAGCTGTCAGTGTCCACTGTGAGGAACATAGTGAGGAAATGGAAGACCACAGGCACAGTTCTTGTTAAGGCCAGAAGTGGCAGGCCAAGTAAAATATTGGAGAGGCAAAGGATGGTGAGAACGGTCAAAAATAGCCCACACACCACCTCCAAAGTTCAACAACATCATCTTGCTGCAGATGGTGTCACTGTGCATCGTTCAACAATTCAGCGCATTTTGCACAAGGAGAAGCTGTACGGGAGAGTGATGCGGAAGAAGCCTTTTCTGCACACGCCACAAACGCACATTTGGACAAGCCAGCTTCATTTTGGAATAAGGTGCTGTGGACTGATGAAACAAAGATTGAGTTATTTGGTCATAACAAGGCGCTGTGTTCTTTTGCATGGCGGCAAAAGAACACAGCGTTCCAAGAAAAACACTTGCTACCCACAGTAAAATTTGGTGGGGGTTCCATCATGCTGTGGGGCTGTGTGGCCAGTGCCGGTACTGGGAATCTTGTTAAAGTTGAGGGTTGCATGGATTCCACTCAATATCAGCAGATTCTTGGGAATAATGTTGAAGAATCAGTCACAAAGTTGAACTTACGCCGGGGCTGGATATTTCAAAAAGACAACGACCCAAAACACTGCTCAAAATCTACCCGGGCATTTATGCAGAGGAACAAGTACAATGTTCTGGAATGGCCATCCCAGTCCCCAGACCTGAATATCATTGAGAATCTGTGGGATGATTTGAAGCGGGCTGTCCATGCTCGGCAACCATCAAACCTAACTGAACTGGAGATGTTTTGTAAGGAGGAATGGTCCAAAATACCTTCACCCAGAATCCAGACACTCATTAGAGGCTATAGGAAGCATCTAGAGGCTGTTATTTTAGCAAAAGGAGGCTCTACTAAATATTGATGTGATTTTTCTGTTGGGGCCCAAATTTATGCACCTGTCTAATTTCGTTTTGATGCATATTGCACATTTTATGTTAATCCAATAAAACCTAATTTCACTACTGAAATATTACTGTGTCCATCAGTTATTTGATAGATCAAAATGAAATTGCTGATCCAAACACCCAATTATTTAAATTGGAAATCATGGAAATTGTCAGCGGTGCCCAAACTTTTGCAGACGACTGTATGTGGAAACCCAAAGATGTTTTCATTTCAACAGTTCTGGAAGAAAGGGTGCATTATTTGAACAAAGTGCAAGGGTTCCAATATTTTTGGCCACGACTATGTATAGAAATTAAATAATGTCTACGCATTAAATTGCACATTACCTTAATCAGACGTAGCCTACAAATGTCAATGGAAAAAGTGAACAGTCTGTTCTACCGTTTAACTGCACATATGGCAAAAAATAGGATGCTTGAAATAGCTCATCTCGTTACTACTGTGAAGTGGGTCACTTAAATGAGAGATAGGATGGGATACCATTCGTCCCAACTTGTAGGCTATTTCGAGAGTAGCCTATGAAACCATCACAGTCAGAGAAGGTGAGGCATTTGTTCTGCAATGAAATAAATAGGAAATATAGGGCTATTTTAAATTATTTTAGTGCGCAAAGATATCTATTTTCTCTCTTCTCACTGACGGCAAATGATTGCATGTTATTTTATTTAGCCAGGCCTAGCTGTTCTTTTGTTATGAGTAAGAGTTTCATCATAGATTCCCCATTTGCACAACCACTAGAAACTGTGAGCATGCATTGTCTAAAGGGAGGATAAGCACATTCTCACATCAAGTTTAGTTTTCATAAATGACACATTGTTCATGAAAACTGTTGTTTTGGGACCTATTTTTTTTTTTTAAGTTGACAAAACAAAAACAAAAACCTTCTGTAATGACACTGAAGACCTACTACATAGTCTTAATACCTGGACTGTAACAAAAAGTACAACACAAAATGTCTTCTTTTTTTTCCCCATTGTTTACATTGTAAAAAATAAATAAAAGAAACAAAGACATTCAGGTAATACAGAGAAGCAGAAATGTTATCCAGATTAAACATAAGCCCATCCTCTTCAAACTCATACAGATCAAAAAGAGCCAAAGAAATACAAAAATGGATGAGCATTTTACCACACTTCCTTCAGTTTACTTGAGTTGTACTTTTTGGGAGGAACAATGTACATCATCTCATTCACAATACTATAGTGCATCAATTCTCAACCCATTGTCTTCTCCCCATATCTTGAAGCCCTACTTAAAATCAATTTACATACTTATTTACATACAAGGCTTGAACAATCTGTATCATTAGGCTACTGGTTGGTGAGCAAAAGTACTTTAAACAAATTAACAAAACAACAAAACATCAAGGAGCAACAACATCTAGGAGAGAGTTGTGTTTAGAATAGAATGAGGCCTACCACTAGGAGAGGGAGTTGTGTTTAGAATAGAATCAGGCCTACCACTAGGAGAGGGAGTTGTGTTTAGAATAGAATCAGGCCTACCACTAGGAGAGGGAGTTGTGTTTAGAATAGAATGAGGCCTACCACTAGGAGAGGGAGTTGTGTTTAGAATAGAATCAGGCCTACCACTAGGAGAGGGAGTTGTGTTTAGAATAGAATGAGGCCTACCACTAGGAGAGGGAGTTGTGTTTAGAATAGAATCAGGCCTACCACTAGGAGAGGGAGTTGTGTTTAGAATAGAATCAGGCCTACCACTAGGAGAGGGAGTTGTGTTTAGAATAGAATCAGGCCTACCACTGGGAGAGGGAGTTGTGTTTAGAATAGAATGAGGCCTACCACTAGGAGAGGGAGTTGTGTTTAGAATAGAATCAGGCCTACCACTAGGAGAGGGAGTTGTGTTTAGAATAGAATCAGGCCTACCACTAGGAGAGGGAGTTGTGTTTAGAATAGAATCAGGCCTACCACTAGGAGAGGGAGTTGTGTTTAGAATAGAATCAGGCCTACCACTAGGAGAGGGAGTTGTGTTTAGAATAGAATCAGGCCTACCACTAGGAGAGGGAGTTGTGTTTAGAATAGAATGAGGCCTACCACTAGGAGAGGGAGTTGTGTTTAGAATAGAATGAGGCCTACCACTAGGAGAGGGAGTTGTGTTTAGAATATAATCAGGCCTACCACTAGGAGAGGGAGTTGTGTTTAGAATAGAATGAGGCCTACCACTAGGAGAGGGAGTTGTGTTTAGAATAGAATGAGGCCTACCACTAGGAGAGGGAGTTGTGTTTAGAATAGAATCAGGCCTACCACTAGGAGAGGGAGTTGTGTTTAGAATAGAATGAGGCCTACCACTAGGAGAGGGAGTTGTGTTTAGAATAGAATCAGGCCTACCACTAGGAGAGGGAGTTGTGTTTAGAATAGAATGAGGCCTACCACTAGGAGAGGGAGTTGTGTTTAGAATAGAATGAGGCCTACCACTAGGAGAGGGAGTTGTGTTTAGAATAGAATCAGGCCTACCACTAGGAGAGGGAGTTGTGTTTAGAATAGAATGAGGCCTACCACTAGGAGAGGGAGTTGTGTTTAGAATAGAATCAGGCTTACCACTAGGAGAGGGAGTTGTGTTTAGAATAGAATGAGGCCTACCACTAGGAGAGGGAGTTGTGTTTAGAATAGAATCAGGCCTACCACTAGGAGAGGGAGTTGTGTTTAGAATAGAATCAGGCCTACCACTAGGAGAGGGAGTTGTGTTTAGAATAGAATCAGGCCTACCACTAGGAGAGGGAGTTGTGTTTAGAATAGAATGAGGCCTACCACTAGGAGAGGGAGTTGTGTTTAGAATAGAATCAGGCCTACCACTAGGAGAGGGAGTTGTGTTTAGAATAGAATGAGGCCTACCACTAGGAGAGGGAGTTGTGTTTAGAATAGAATCAGGCCTACCACTAGGAGAGGGAGTTGTGTTTAGAATAGAATCAGGCCTACCACTAGGAGAGGGAGTTGTGTTTAGAATAGAATCAGGCCTACCACTAGGAGAGGGAGTTGTGTTTAGAATAGAATCAGGCCTACCACTAGGAGAGGGAGTTGTGTTTAGAATAGAATCAGGCCTACCACTAGGAGAGGGAGTTGTGTTTAGAATAGAATCAGGCCTACCACTAGGAGAGGGAGTTGTGTTTAGAATAGAATCAGGCCTACCACTAGGAGAGGGAGTTGTGTTTAGAATAGAATCAGGCCTACCACTAGGAGAGGGAGTTGTGTTTAGAATAGAATCAGGCCTACCACTAGGAGAGGGAGTTGTGTTTAGAATAGAATCAGGCCTACCACTAGGAGAGGGAGTTGTGTTTAGAATAGAATCAGGCCTACCACTAGGAGAGGGAGTTGTGTTTAGAATAGAATCAGGCCTACCACTAGGAGAGGGAGTTGTGTTTAGAATAGAATCAGGCCTACCACTAGGAGAGGGAGTTGTGTTTAGAATAGAATCAGGCCTACCGCTAAGCCACTTTCTTTCTGACCCCAGTTGACTGTGCAGCTCTGCTCGGCACAGTGAATGCTAGTACGTGTTAAAAGTAACGTCAGGCATCTTTCATTTGAAAGGAAACTTGGAAATCCATCAGAAACCAAACAATTGTATGATTAATCGAAAAGTATTTCAAAAGAAGAACACAACTCATCATCAACAAACCTTGGTGGCGATCTGACTTTAACTGAAACGCAAAGCATGCAGTCTGACTCTGAACAATACCAAATAACGCCAACAAAAAACGACTAAGATATCATAAAAGTTAAAAACACACCTTCAGTCAGTAACTGATTACTCTCAGAGACATGAATGACCAGAGAGCTAGATGTGATCATCCGAGTTTATTAGAGATTTACAAATCATATGATAGATAGAGAAAATGCTGGGTTCGGCTGTGGATAAAATGCTATAGATATGTAACAGTGAAATGACCAAAACAAAGGCAGTTAGCCGTCAGCTCGTATGTACGAGTCAAATCAAAAGAGTGACAAACTCAACACAGAATAGTCAATAGAGGACAGAGTCCCTCAGAGCAGACATGGGGTGTGTCCCAATACTCTCTACTGCTTTCCTTGCCCCCCTGATAGGTTTCTTTATCATTTTCACCTGTCATGTCCTTTGAGACCAGTGGCCATAAAGAAAAGGAGATGAGGAAAGGAAGCATCTAGTGTAGGGATCCCAATTCCAATCAGCCGTGGCCCGAAGGGGGGGGTGGGGGGGCAAACAGTTATAAATAATTTGTACACTGCAAAAGAGAGATAGTATTTGACTAAAACAAACCTTGATTACATAGGGATATGACCACATATGCCGTTCCATTTATGCGTGGGAATACTTGGGAACAGATTTCCTAAATAAAAAAAATAATTCGAGCTGATTTCTTGGTGATTTTAGTCCAATACCAGAAAAATTCTAACAAATAAAATCCACCTGCAGGCCAACTATTGAGGAACCCTGGTCTAAAGACGGAAGAGAAATGTCTCCTGAAGCAGGGAGGACACTGTTTGGAGATGAAATACACCCAAATATTATACAGACAAAAATGATCCTACTCTACAAGGGCAAATAATAAAGATTTATTAAATCCTTTTTAGACACAATGTCACTTTTTTCAGCATTTGATTTCGAGATGCCCAAATTTACAAAGCCTCCACCATATTTGCCAATGTACATGTCATATCCCCTGTTCCACCACTATACCCTCCCCGTTTTAACCCTGTCCCCACCTCTGGATTATCCCTCGCTCAGAAGAACAGCGCCCAATCCCAAATAAACCCATAGCCCCTTCTCCCTATATACTTGTGGAGATGTGAAAGGTTTGCATAGATAATAGCGATATGATAACCTTGCCCTCTAATTGGCTAGACTAGCCATATTGCTTATACCTATAACCCAACCCTCTCAGATCCCAGGAGGGTGATAGGGGCTCATGTGGATCTGGGCGGAGCTCTTTCCACTGCAGTGTTGCCACTATAGGAGCGATTGACTGTTCAGGTGAGTGTGTTACTCAGTGTTGGTCTATAGGGGACTCCTGCTATTGTACAAATGTATGGTGCACTGGTGTTGTGTGTTTGTGGGCAACTGCTCCACTTCTCTCATTGGACAAAACCCTATACGGACCCTGTGTTAACCCATAGTGGGCTGGCAACATTTAAACTCTGGTTAAGAAGTGTCTCAGTCAGATAGAGGCACAGCCATAACAATGACAGGACGACATGCTGTGGGTTAGATGACGTTGGGTCAGGGAACACAGTGGTTAAATACAAGAGAGTCCTAGAGTGGGTGACAGGCCAACTCCCTCCCAACTCCACAGGCTCCGACAAGGTGTATGCAAACACACACACACACACACACAGATAGAAGTCCCATCTCAAAACTGTGTCTGATGTGTTTCTGTCGCCCTCTGGTGGTCTAGTCCAGATCCCACCCACCCCTTCACATACAGACAACCCCCCCCGCCCCCTCCCTCCCGTAGTCCGTCTCCAGGCTTATCTGGTGTAGTAGACTCTGTAGTAGACGCTCTTGGACCTCCAGAGAGAGTAGGAGTTGTCGAACTTGAGCAGGTAGACTCCACAGCCGGGGTATTGGTGACTGCCGGCGTAGACCTCCTCGTGACAGTCCCGCCGGTACACCGGCACTATCTCATCCACCTGGGGCTTCCCTGCCCCCTTCTTAAGCTTCCCCTCCTCCTTAGGGGACTCCCCTGGAGATAGAGGGAACACAGACCGTCAGGAGGGCTGTCAGTAGCTACTGAATATTAAATCATGTCTGAGTTGGCATTCAAGATGTGTGAAAGGACCGTACAAATCTGACCAATAAGGAGGAAACATGAGCCCTGACAAACCAGCAGGAATAACTTAAGAAAGGTAGGATTAACTAAATGGTTATATTAAACTAGGATAGTCATCTCAGTAGAAATGCATCCTGGGTCTCACTAAACAACCCGTAACATCCTATTAGAACACAAGCTGCCCATCATTGCTCCTACTCACCTTCCTCGTCCTCGTCTTCGTCGCTTGACTCGCTGACGTGCACGCTAACCGAGGCGTTGGTGGCATCCGTCCACTCGAAGAGGACCCCGAAGCCGATGTCGTAGTGGTCCGTAGCAAACTCCCAGAAGAGGTAGGAGCCCTCTTCGTGGGTGGGCACGCGCACCGTCACCACCTCGCCGCGCCCCACTGTGATCACACTGTCCACGTCCTGTCGGATCTTCTCCTTGAAGTCCTTGATCTGGGGCCGTGTCCACATGGAGGGAGCCGCGATGACCGGGGGGGAGTCTGCTGGATGGGGAGAAGGAAGGTATCAGAGGGGCATGTAAATATAACATGGGTGGATTGGACATCATGTACATACATTTCTCAGGTAGACATTTTCAGAAAAAGAAAAAAAATCTGCTTTTGAGTACTTTGAAATAAAACGTATTTTCTCCATTAGAGTGGCATCTTAAGAAAGTTGATGAGGCGGTAATGGCTATAGGGTAACACTGGCACACTGTCTCCTTGTTCTATCCCACATGAACAGAGTAGACAGAGATACTCTGCTGTTACAGATTAATGAATTCCATGGCTTGATTCCAAACCAGAAATTGGCCTCCTCGGTCCTTGAGAAGTCCCTCCTCGAAGACCCGGAAGAACTGCATCAATGAGAGCACAATAGGCAGTGACTCATCTTAGCCAATAGGAGGGTAAGTGTGGAGTCATTCACCTATTCATCCCTTTCTGATCTCCAAGGACAGAAGGTAAGGCATCACATTTATAGGTTGGAATGCAACTATACCGGTTGGTCTGTGGTGTGTGTGCGTTACGCAAGGAGAGAGAGCACCAGGAAGGCCCAACCACAAACCACAACTCATAGCTGCACCAAAATATGTGGCTCCCGGATTGACCCACAAATAGAAGATGGAGGACAATCACACTCGAGTGATCGCCGATGATACCCGGCCGGTGTGTGTGTGTGTTTTTACCTGGCCGATGCGTGCGTGTACCCATGGGCCCATTCTCAGGTACCGCGTCGGCAGGCTCGAGAGGTTCCGGCTCTTTGTCCATGCTCTCAGAGTGGGAGTCTAACTGTCCGTTGAGCGTGGGGATCTCCTCTCCAGACGGTTGCACTGCGGCTAGTGTCTCACTGGTGACCTCCAGGGTGGCCTGCACCACGGCATCCTCCTGATGCTTCTGTAAGGCTGCCTGGAATGGAGAGATGGGCGAGGGTTAATGACTGGCAGGACAACATGACTAAGACATGTCATTTTGACTGGCAGGACAACATGACTAAGACATTTCATTTTGACTGGCAGGACAACATGACTAAGACATTTCATTTTGACTGGCAGGACAACATGACTAAGACATTTCATTTTGACTGGCAGGACAACATGACTAAGACATTTCATTTTGACTGGCAGGACAACATGACTAAGACATTTCATTTTGACTGGGAGGACAACATGACTAAGACATTTCATTTTGACTGGCAGGACAACATGACTAAGACATTTCATTTTGACTGGCAGGACAACATGACTAAGACATTTCATTTTGACTGGCAGGACAACATGACTAAGACATTTCATTTTGACTGGCAGGACAACATGACTAAGACATTTCATTTTGACTGGCAGGACAACATGACTAAGACATTTCATTTTGACTGGCAGGACAACATGACTAAGACATTTCATTTTGACTGGCAGGACAACATGACTAAGACATTTCATTTTGACTGGGAGGACAACATGACTAAGACATTTCTGTATAATCTCTACATTGTATTCTCTTCATGAAAATAAAGATAAGCACTGGTTGACATCTTTAATTAGGAGCAACAACTTAATAAACACTTAAAATGGCTTAGTACCGATTATTACCTTATATCTGAAAAACCTGTGGAGATGTGTAGTGCGTAGGACATTGTGGTGTGTACCTGTTGCTGAGCCAGCTGGACCTGGTAGAGCTGCTGCATGTATTGTTGGTAGTGTTGTTCCTGTAGCTGGCGTATGAGACCCAGCTGCTGCTCAGGGCTCTCTGGGTACTGCTGGGCAGCATACTGCTGGAACTGCACCGCCGTCTGGGCATTCAGCGCTGCCATGATCTGCTGTCTGCAGACAAAGAGGAGGATGGAGGAGACCATCAACTCAGCGCCATTCAACAAACACTGGACTACCATGAAAAGCTTCATATACATGGCTGAAGATGGAGATCTAGACTTATCAGACTTTATCACAACACAGTACTCACTTCTGCTGCTCCACACGTAGCCTCTCATCATCCAACTGTCTCCTTTCCTCCTCCTCCCTCTTCAGCCTCTCCTCATCCTCGAGCCTCCGCCTCTCCTCCTCCTGTCTCTGTCGCTCCCGCTCTTCATCCTCCCGGCGCTGTCGTTCCTCTTCCTCCCTCCTGAGGTGAGATGGAAGGAGAGAGAGACGAAAACAAGAAAGACTTTAATTCCCAGGCTAGAGCAGAGTTTCCATTATGTTGCTCTTGTGGGCAGAAATGTCCATCCATTTAGCCTCCTGGGCATCTTACCGGGTTTTCTCCTGCTCCTCCTTCTCTATTTGGTGGGAGGTGACGTAGGGAGCAAATAAATTACAGCATTTGTTCAACAGCTTGACAAACTCCACCATGGCCTCCTCCTTCTCCATGTTACCCAGAGAAGCCCACTCTTTCCTATAGAAGGGAGAGCGGTGGTGGCAACGGGACAATGACTTAAGACAAATAACAAGAATCAAAAGTTCAGTCCAAGGTTTGTTATTGTGGTCTGCAGTAAGAGGTAAAAAGTTCAACCACTGAGTGCCAGCATGGGCCATCAATCAGTGAACATTTGAAGGAAAAGCAGTAGATACACGTGTGTGTGTGTGTGTGTGTGTGTGTGTGTGTGTGTAAAACATTGAGAGGAAAAGTTCTGTTCCCTCACATTTCCTGTTTACTGCAACTGCTGCTGGAGTTCAAAGGTCACACACACACACACACACACACACACAGACATGGGGGAGGGGTGGGTTACCTGCGGTCGTTGCCCAGGACGTCAAAGAAGCCCACCTCTGGAGAGGCGTCGAGGTTGTATGGCCCCAGTAACACCTGCTTGTGGAGGGCCACCAGACGGAGCTTCTCCTCATAGGTGGGGTGGAAGGCCTTGCCATCTTTATCTGAGGACAAACTAATGGTCTAGATTCTATACAGCAATACACTAGCAAGGCAAATACATCATCTGTTGATCATTTAACTGATTATTCATTGCTAGACACTTATGCCTAGATTAGATCTAAAACAGGTCATACAAAATAAATGTTCCGTTTTGTTTTCCTAGTTGCAGACAGAATATCTTGTAGCTAGGTGTGATGCTGGCGAATGATTACGGACATAAATGTCCCTTTTATAGTGTACATCCAGCAAAAGAGCAACTTAGCCATGTCTGAGCTTGGTCATAGATGAGAAGGGAGAAAAACATCATCTTAATGCATGCTCCTTGTATTGCCAATGCCCTTTGGGCGAAAACAACAACGCATGCAATGCACAGCTTCACGGAAGAACAGGAGGAGTCCCGTTTTAGAGACAGTTTGCCCCAAGTCACCTGGAGAGCTCACACAATAACCCAGCAGTAAAAATGGATTGATGTTTGAAGTGGTGGAGGCAATTCAAGCATGTTTACTTAGTGAACACACTAATGTGGGAGAAATAGGCTACTCCTTCAATGTTTCCTTAAAATCAGCAGCTCTCCGTTCTTTCTCTTCCCTCTACAAATCTAAGATGCATTTCATTCCAGAAACGTATCCCCTCCCCTCTGCCATTGTTCCCTCCACAAGATTAGATCTGAGATGATAGAGTAGGTGTGAAGTTAAGCAATAGATTCACCTTGTTACGGCCACACTGCTTTAATCTATTCAATCCTGTCAGAGGAGCAGGGAATCAGGGCAGAATGCATGCATGTGTGCTTTAAAATGTAAAATTATTTGTACTATATTGAAGGTGTACATCTGAAGTGATGGTTGTATGTAGTAGAATGACGTCTACAAATCTGTGTCTTGGAGTTGTATGCAAATCCGCCTCCTCGCACGTAGGTAGAATAGATGTATTGACAGGGTGTGTGTCTGCCACATGCCAATCAAACTAGTCTTCACTAGACACCAACTAGTAACGTTAAACTGGCAGTTAGTAGCTACGTGGAGGAACCACATGACCATATCGCGACATGACATGCCAAGTGTCGCCTCATCTAATCTGGACTAGACAAAACTACGACATTAGTTTTTCGTTGTCTGAATAACAATTCTGTCAACGGGAGACAACCTGAAAGTACATCCAGCAATCATGCAGATCCATTTTAAAATCGGAGATTCTGATGAAAAAGGCTTCAAGTTGCTGTGGCATTTTGACAGCTACCTAGGCATCTAGTTAATCAAGTGGCTAGATATCATTAACTAGTTATCAGATGTACCGAACTAAAATAAACTGGGATGAAACAGCTAGGTAGCCACATCCTGTATTACCATGACATTGTTATCGTCAAATACGAATAAAAATACCTTTGAAGAATTTCAAGGCTAGTCCGTATAGATCCAGCAAACCAAAGCCCCATTTCCTCTCTATGGTGGTTTTGTCAGTCTCGCCTTCCTCCCCGGCGGCGGTCTCCTCGGTCTCCTCGGTCTCCTGCCCCGCGGGCTCGGGCTCCGGCTCCGGCTCAACGAGCTCCTGCTCACCCTCGGCATCTGGACTGAGGGTGAGGCCGTCGATTGAGACTTCGAGCCGGCTAGAACTGCCATTGTTGAGGTCGCCGCTCTGAACCTCTGTCGCCATCATGCAGAATATGAGCTGCCTGAAGCGGCCACGTACCTACTTCCGATTTAATTTAGCGGAAGTTCCGGGACATTCTGGGTCGTCACTAGTTACCACAGTCACAGAGTCATAAACCCCGCCCATTTCGTAAATGTTTCTTCTTAAAATGTTATTTTAAACATAACACTAATTATTAACACAAATTAACCACACTGCTAACCTTGAGCCTGACCTTAAATTAAGACCAAAAAGCTAATTTTTGTTTTCAGGAATTTTTACGATATAGCTTTGTGGCTGTGGTAAATAGTGAAAAGAGATTCTCCCTTACGAACAAATATTGCAGTTAGAGTGCAGTATAACTAAATTTTTACTGCAGTAATTTTGAAGTATAACTGCGCAGTTACAGTAAAGTATAACTGCAGTACAATTACTGCACCCAAAATACCACAGTTGACTGCATTTACTACAGTTTCAAAACTGCAATCATTTTTTGTAAGGGTTTTTCAAGATGTAAATAATAATGAAGAAAGACCGAGTAGCTAAACAACAGAGCACATGCATTCGAGAACTTTTGGATAAAATGACTTCAACTGTCCTCTTTTGGTTTTACTGTTTTAGTTCAAGAATTGCAGTGGCTGCGAATCGTATTATCCTATGTCATCAACCCACAGGTTACAGGCCTAAATAGAATAGACAACAGAACATCATGATGCTTGACGTTTCCTTGTAAATCTCCGTGGTCTATTTCCCAGTCTGTCTGATGACAGGGTGTTAATGGGTCTATCTACAAAGGCTGCCTCCTATCACAGCTCAGCTGATCACTGCCTTGTGCATGATGCCATGACCAGCCAGCCACTCTCTGCTGTTTGATGTTTGAAAGGAAAAATAGTTAATCAACTTTCTCCAGCCTTTAATCTAATTTAACAGATCTTATCAGCAGTAGGGTCAGTGACTATGCTAGACATTCAGTCAACAAGAAAGAACACAATTGTTACATCTCCCTCCATGGTCCTCCTTTTCCCCATTATGAAACACTTTCACAAGCTAATAAATGTATGACATTTAGGTCTGTTGTGAACAGTTTGTTTACATACGGCTGTATGGTCGACTGCATCAAAAGCAGACAAAATATTCTAGCCTTGGGGTGTCTGACTTTGGCATGATGCAGAATACCGGTGTTGTAATAGATAGATTGATAGGTACTTTATTAATTCCTAAGGGGAAATTTCTTTGTCAAGCAGCTACGAAAAAACCCACAGGGCAGGTGCAAAATGCCAGAACGGAAATACACAAAAGACAGATACACGAAACATGATACATAGAGCGGCAGTATGAAACATGATACATAGAGCGGCAGTATGAAGTATAATGTCTTGTGTAGGTGAATTTTGGGGTATCTGAAATGTGAATTATTCAAAGATTTGCAAGCAAAATAAAGATGATCGTTACGTTGTGAAACATCTGAGATATATCCCTCATGCAGACTTTAGATTACGCAGACCTGAGAACATTGACCCAGGCCATTACACAAGATTAGGAACCTCTACAGCCCAGTGTTAGCATAATAACACTCTAGAGGCACACAGACAGACAATAACCAAATGGAGTTGGAGCCCTCAGACAAAGCCTGGCTTGTGAAGTGCCGTATGTATAGGACTGGATCACAAGCACATCTGAATCCAATGTAAAAAAAATAATGTCTTATCTGGGGAACCAAGTGAAATGGATCAATAAATACATTTCAGAATTCATGCCTAATTATTTCAGATTTAGGGTAATTGCATTTGTAACAAAGTAGTTGAACACGTTCAATCAACTATTTATGTACTGGTACACATACATGGATGAGTGTGAGTTTGATGTTGACCTCTTGACTTGACCACTTACTGCCCATGTGGAGGCAGGCCATTCACCTCTAACATACCCTCATGACCACCTTTGAACTGGGTTTGTGTATTGACATGTGCTTTGTTGATAGTGAGAGGTAAGATTCATCATTATCATTCATAAAACCCACTCGGTCAACAAAAAGTAGGCCTACACATTTGACTATACTGTATTTCCATGTATGTCTGGTTTGCCTCCATCACCTAATAGTGCAAGATTAAATAAATAGGCTAAACAAAACAAACATTTTGAAAAGTCAACTAATGCTAAAAATGGAATCAATGCTGAATATAGGACGTACGGACCCATCATATCAGAAAGAAACATTCTATATAATCTGTATGATCAGTGGTGGAAGCCTTTCACATCCTCTCTTTGATGACTACTGGTCCGTCAAGGCTTCAGAAGGGGGACCACCATTCCTTCAAAAAGCGAATAAATGCTTTCTCAAGTTGTGTATTGGACATGGAGACCTTTTCAAGCGAACTTGTGCACACTACCGTTCAGGGTGTCGCAGATTCACACCTTTCTCTAACCATCAGACGCACCAGGAACAATGTGCGTCTCCAGTGCCAGCCGTCGCTAATTGCTCGCGCAGTTCACACATTCCGACGTCACCTTTGATCACAAGGAGATATAAAACCGGGGATCAGGCCGTTGTGGTCAGTCATATTCGGGGAATAAAGACTAGAGGAGTAATATGTCGGCCGTCCACGGAAAACTGAGGGTAGGCGACCTAACTCAATTCCAGATGTACCCCGACGGACATATGGAGAAGAATAGCATGCTGCATTCAGGTTGGTTACAGCAAAATTACGCACAAGTTTTATGCGCAATATCCCTGTAATTCTTACGGTCTACCTTCGTTGCATTATATATAATCATGTTATCTTTCTTGGTTTGGACAGATTATGTTGCTGCGGATAGGGGAAGCTACTTCAACTCTGCAAACTCCACGGGACAGAGAGCGGACAGCATGACCCATCGAAGGAAGAGAACCAACTTCACCCAGCAGCAGATTGGGGTGCTGGAGAAAGTATACTCCGACACCAAATACCCTGACATATACCTTCGCGAGAGACTGGAGGTTCTCACCGGCTTACCAGAGTCCAGAATTCAGGTAAGGCACCAGATTTACAAGTTGGCTAAAACACAGAACACTGAGTTTTCATAATAAAACTTGGCAAACTGCTATGGCCAACATTTTCTAGGCCTACCCACCAAAAACGCGAACAAACGTTATAGGTTCTAATAAGCTATCTTCCACAGGTGTGGTTCCAGAACCGACGCGCAAAGTCCCGTCGCCAGGAAGGATCGTCCTTGTCCATGAAGCTCAACGGTGTTGCCGCCAACGCCCCCGTGGCCCCGTTCGCGCAAGTCCATCACCTAATGCCCCAAGAGATTCAGAGAATGTCCAACTTCGCACTGGGGGACAACTTCAGACCACCACTCCACACCCGAACGGAAGAAACGCACGCAAAGACAACCCTACCCACGAAAACGGGTAACTACGAACACGCGACTAACCCTTATGTTTACGATGCGTCCATAAATGGGAATAGGCGAAAAGTTGAGCAAATGAAACGAGACGAGTTGAGCGTAGCGGTTCCGTGCAACAACGTTCTTCCGTATCACAAGGGAAATGGACATTATATCAAGTCCCAAAGCAACATAAGCGGTAGTGCAGGTCCAAAACATGTCCTGGTTGAATATGACAACTTTCCCCCAAACAAGACCATAGGTCCCGAGATGAAAGTCGTGATCCCTCCAATTCCATTACAGAACAACTTCGGCAGGTCCTCTCCAAAGCACATCGCGTGCCAAGTACAGCATCCTCCAGTTAAGACCAGACCTCATAACTTCGGCCACTTCTCCCCCATTCGTGCCAGCAAGGCTCAAGAGTTTTCGGATTCGGATTCAGAGTGGGAAAACGGTGCCATGTCTGGCTTTGGTGACTTCATGTGAATTTGCTGTTACTGTGAAATTGAGTGGTGGGTTCAGAACTTCAAAATGAACGGATGTAAGTTTGTTATAAAGATACTTATTTATTGTATATTATTTTGATTGTCTTCGTTTTGAAACAGGCTACCAAATAAAATATATATTACATTTAATCTACCTGTGCTATGAAATTTTTCCCTCACCTTTCCTTATCAACTGTCACAAAAGCATGACATTAGTTTGCTTGGCTATATGTTTAATATAAAATGACAGCCAGGAATATTTACAAATTCCCATTTACAGATTTACAAAACAAAAAGGTGAAATGGAGAAATTCTGCAGAGAAACATTTATCACCTGTATTGAGTCCGAATGTAGGTTACATGTAGGCCTGATGCTTCAACAATGCCCTATTCGAGGCTGTCAATCCACTGCATCAAAAAACAGAATACTAATTTTACAAAAATACTAAATTCAGCGCACACAAAATTACAAAAGCCATCTCTGGGTATGTTACAGAAATGTCAACGATAAATCTGAGTACTCATAAAGGTATTGTACAAATATCTACAATAAACAATTTTACAAAACCTTCTTTAGCCTACCCTGTGCTTACTACCAGTGGAGTAAAAGGAACACAAAGCATGGACTGACAACGGGAAGTTAAATCTTGTTTTATCACCAACTCTTAATAAATATGGATAAGAATATAAACTGCTTGAAGTACTGTTTGGCACATGAGACCATAGAATAAATCTATAACTGGAATCTTACGTGTGAATTCTTAGTGACTAACGTCTTGTCTATAGACCAGGGTCGGTTTGACATGACATTTTGTCTGTGTTCATTACAGTAAACAAATCATTTTCAAAAGACATATATACAATAAAAACAAAACATGTGGATGACAGGCAGCTGTGAGAAAAGTAAGAATATTTCCCCACAAACTCTGAAAAACGTTGAGCCAGATCATTTCAGTGGGGGCTTTTTGTTTGGAAGTCAGGGGATCCACAAGCTGACCTCTTCCTTCACAGTCACTTGAGTATGTTCCACTTAGTTGCTGTTGACCAGCCGCTCTCTCTG
This sequence comes from Thymallus thymallus, assembly GCA_023634145.1. Lineage (NCBI taxonomy): Eukaryota > Metazoa > Chordata > Actinopteri > Salmoniformes > Salmonidae > Thymallus > Thymallus thymallus. The sequence goes on along the minus strand of CM042412.1, from coordinate 30,446,866 downwards.
TGTGTGTGTGTGTTCAGACCGTGTTGGTGTTGTTGGCTGCAAAGGCGTGGAGGTTTCCCAGCTGACTCAGTCCACTCTGAATGTGGGCTACGTGAATCTCTACATTGTTCTGGAAGCAACTGCACATGGAGAACAGGACAAACAGTTAGACCAGGTGAACATGCACCCACCATCTTTTAGACCAGGTGAACATGCACCCACCATCTTTTAGACCAGGTGAACATACACCCACCATCTTTTAGACCAGGTGAACATGCACCCACCATCTCGGCCATATTTCTATTCCCTTCCTCTGAAGTCTCAGCCCTGTCATCCATCTCCCCTTAGAACTCTAAATAGGACGAAACATTGGGCAGAATGGATGTGAATTGTAGAGGCTCTCACCTGAGGTTGGAGGGATCTATTGAGCTTTTTATGTCGTTCAGAGAGTCAGTCAGCGATTTAAATTCGAAGGAGTTCAGGTCTCCTCCCTCAGCCAAACACTGGAACACAAACAAATACATGCTCAGGCAAACAAATACATTGAGTAGTGCTGTGAGAGGCTGTGTGTGCACACTATATCCTAACCTTGATCTGCAGCAGTAAGGCGGTGAGGCCTGAGATGAGGTGTGTGAGGCTGGCGTTGGAGACACACTGCTGGTCGTCACGGAGGGTGTTGGTCTGCTGCACCATCTCCTTGGCCTCCTCCTCACAGCGCTGACGCAGCTCTGTGGGCCGGTCCGCAGGAGCCATACCTTGATCTGGGGCCAGCTGGAGAGGGCAGAGGGACATATATACTTTGATTCAAATTGTTGTATAAACTGTTCTGGGACCAGCAGGAGATAAAGATGCTCATATAAGCAATTTAAAATCGGCATAACGTCATTATTGAGACATCCGTCGTTGATGGTCATCTAAAAACTGCTTTTGCTGAGGTTTTGCCTTTCTCATGCCTTCCTGCTAAGTACACTCCTAGGAGGTAAGGCAATCTTGTTACACATTCTTTATTTAACCTTTAACTAAACAAGTCAGTTAAGAAGACATTTTGTACTTACAATGACGGCCTACGGGAGGCATAAGGCCTCCTGCTGGGACAGGGATAACATTTTTTGACAAAATACACCACTACATAAAGAGAGACCTAAGACAACATAGCATGATAGCAACACAACATGGTAGCAACACAAACAAATACAGCCCTTTTACTGAGATGAGACCGAGAGATGTGCCAGTGTGTCCTCACCTCGTAGCAGAATTGCTGGACCTCGTGCAACACCTTGTTGAGGTCTTTATTGAGCTGCTCCAGCTCCAGTACTGTAGTGGCATATCGCTTCTGGAACTCCAGGCCTATAGGCATCGAGCAAGACTTCTACAAACACACAACACATTTCAATGTTAAGTTGTATATATTTACAATTTCTATGACGGAATACACTGTTAGGAACATATTCTGTCATAGTACTGTCTTGGTATTTTCAGGGACCCTACCAGTTTTTCAGCTTCTGAGTTCATATCCTTCAAGTGCTTGATGTGTTCCTTCTTGATCATGAGGATCTTGGAGAGCCTCGTCTAGGAGGGAGAGATACTTAGTGGGACATATTTAATTTACATTATGCTATATTATCCTAGAAGCAGAGCATGAAGACTGACCACTTGGACGAGGAACTTCACAGGGAATCCTCCAAGCGTGTCCCCGTCCGCTCCGGGGAGTTTGTTTTTCCATGGAGACTGGCTGATGAGGGGATCATTGTCCTGTCACAGGAATGGACGCGTCAATTCCGATGGCAAATAAGCAAAGCAATATTGAATTCAATTGAGACAAAGGGTCAGTCATAATCATGTTATAGCAATAGTATATGGACCATTCACAGTAATCTAAAATAAAACTGTAAAGACATCACCTAACCAGTATCACAGATGACATCATTCAGAAATGAATGATTAGAATTGATGAAACTATAATGTGCTTTGAAGACATTGGGTACAGTTTCTTGCTTACCATTAGGACTGGTGTGGTGGTGGAGGGGTAGGTCACTCTGGGAGGGGTCATGAAGTTCTGGAAGCGGGAGGGTCTCAGTTTCTGTGCGAAGGTTGAGATGGGCATGGTCTCGTTGGGCTCGTTACTCTGGAGGGAACAGAAATAAATCAACCTTATCGTTGGGAATACAGCAGGAAATCACTTATTGGCATTATCTTGTTTCCTTGTGAATTCCTGCTGATTTCCATGTAGAATGTGTGTGATTGAAGGATTTTTCTAAATGTTTTGCATTTTGGACAGCCCTGCTGGTGATGGACATACACTCAGGTTTCTCTGTTCTAACATGTCAATGCTGAGTGAGTGTAATGAAGACCAGGCGTACCAGCACTTCGTAATCAGGCACGGTGTGTGTACCCAGCCCATTCCGGTCAAAGGTCACACGGTAAGTGGCAGCGCCCGTATCCACGGCATCGATCTGCCCAGTGAACAGGCCGTCATGGACTCCCCTAAGACGAGCTGGAACACACAGAACCCATCTACTCTGGAGAATTACAGGGGACCTTGGGTGCTATGACTACAGGTTTGGGTGCTATGACTACAGGTTTGCTGATAGCTACTGGTATTTAACAATTGATTTTGGTCGCCATCACTACAGTGGTTTACCAGTGACTTTGGTTCCTATGACGAGCGGCAGGGGGATCTCGTCGGGGAGGTCTTTGCAGTGTGCCACGTCGAAAAACTTCCTCTGCTGCAGCATACGCATCTTCTGCCTCTTCTGTCTCAACGCAGTCCGCTCTTCAGCAAAGAACGCAGACGAACATCTGAAGTGGAACATGAAAAAGTCAACCAAGAAAGGTTTATTTAATTAACATTTCAGGAAAATAAATGAAGATTCGGAAGGTCAGTCTTTAAAAAAAGAGCATGAGCTGTAATAATGAACAGTACCGTCTGGGTTTCCCCATCAGTCTCCTGATTGTACCCCACTCCACACGGGTCAACTTCCTGGTCTTCAGGTTGGGAAAGGACTCCTTCAAGCACAGGCAGAAGTCATTGTCCCCTTCAAATAAAGGTCTGGGTGGAGGAAAAGGTAAAAGGAATTACACACTGTGTGTGTGTGTGTGTGTGTGTGTGTAACACAGCTGTCGTGGTAGTGCAGCGTACCCGTCTATGTTAGAATAGAACCACTCGTAGATGCACCATTTGTGTGCTTTAGGGAGTTTGAGGAGATTCCTCAACCTCAGCCCAATTCTCTGAGACACTTTCTTGTCTGGGGTCGTCACATTAGCAAACTTCTGGGAAAAAAAAAAGAACTAGAATTAAGTTTACAAAAGCACATGTGGGTTATCCTGAGCTATGGTAGTTGATCTATAAGAGGTAATGCTTTCACATTCCTCCTCTGGGTTTAAAGGAGATTGGTTATTTGCAGTGTGTAGGACAACGACGCTGGACAAAAACAAGGCATTTATTTTACAGATGCCCCGCTGTGTGAGCCAGAGCTATACCTGGGGTACAGAGGTAACCCTCTGGCTCCTTCTAGGGGATCTGGATGGGAGGCGCTGCTCCTCCTCCTCCCTGAACAGTCTGCTCCTCTTGGAGCTCCTCGTGGGCTGGACACAGGGAGGAGAGGGTCAGCATATAGGTGAGAATAAAGTCAATGCTGCAGATAGATGGGGTATGCGTAAATAATTCTAAGATGAAACGGGGCACTGATTTGTTTAGAATACAAATTAAGTGTCAAGGTAGAATTGATTGTGCAAATCAGAACATTTGAGGGTAACGTGGACAAACTGCTCATGGGAAGTGCTGATAAGACTATCAGTGCCACTTAATCAACAGTGATTGAATCACCAGAGATAAAATCAACACGAGACCTAAAGAGTTTCAAAGGATAGATGTGACGAAGGGCTAGATTGGCCATCTCACCGTTTCCATGGACACCAAGGTGTGTCGTCCTCTCGTGTTGTGAGCTTTTGTTTGCTTCTCATTCAAAGTATTTGACAGACTGCCCTCTGGAGATTCACAAAATGTGGCGTTATAAAAAAAGTAGATTAAAAACTTGCATCTTACAAATCACCACTACTCCCTCATTGTTTACAAGTCTATTCACCAAACTCTGAAATGTCCTCCTTTCCAAGTCTCCTTCCTTCATGACCTTACAGGATTCGAAATTTAAACCTGGCAAAAATATTGATTTCCAGTACCAGTCAAAAGTTTGGACACACCTATTCAGGCAGGTAGCCTAGCGGTTAGAGCATTGGGCCAGTAACCGAAAGGTCACTGGTTCGAATACCCGAGCCGACAAGGTGAAAAAAAAACCCTGTCGAGGCACTTAACCCTAATTTGCTCCAAGTGCTGACCCTGTAGGTAGGCCGTCATTGTGAATAAGAATCTATTCTTAAATTTCTTGCCTAGTTAAATAAAGGTTAAATACAAAATAAAACAATTCCAGGGTTCTACATTGTAGAATAACTATGAAATAACAAAAGTGTTAAACAAATCTAAATATATTTTACATTTGAAATTCTTCAAAGTAGCCACCCTTTGCTTTGGATGACATCTTTGCACACTCTTGGCATTCTCTCAACCAGCTTCATGAGGTAGTCACCTGGAATTCATTTCAATTAACAGGTGTGCTTTGTTAAATTAATTTGGGGAATTTCTTTCTTTCTTAAATGGTTTTGAGCCAATCAGTTGTGTTGTGACAAGGCAGGGGTGGTATAAAGAAGACAGCCCTATTTGGTAAAAGACCAAGTCCATATTATAGCAAGAACAGCTCAAATAAACAGATATAAAGGACAGTCCATCGTTACTTTAAGACATAAAAGGTCAGTCAATCTGTAAAATTTTAAGAACTTTGAAAGTTTCTTCAAGTGCTTTCGCTATGATGAAACTGTCTCTCATGAGGACCGCCACAGGAATGGAAGACCCAGATTTACCTCTGCTGCAGAGGATAAGTTCATTAGAGTTACCAGCCTCAGAAATTGCAGCCCAAATAAATGCTTCACAGTGTTCAAGTAACAGACACATAACATTTTATTTAAAATGTAACTAGGCAAGTCAATTAAGAACAAATTCTTATTTACAATGACGGCCTACCCCGGACAACGCTGTGAATGAGGCCTTCGTGGTCAAATTGCTGCAAGGAAACCACTACTAAAGGACAGTAATAAGAAGAAGAGACTTGCTTGGCCCAAGAAACACAAGAAATGGACATTAGACCGATGGAAAACTGTCCTTTGGTCTGATGATTTTTGGTTCCAACCGCCATGTCTTTGTGAGATGCAAAGTAGGCGAACGGATGATCTCCAAGTGTGGTTCCCACCTTGAAGCATGGAGGAGGTGTGATGGTGCTTTTCTGTGACACTGTCTGTGATTCATTTAAATGTACAGGCACAATTAACCAGCATGGCTACCACAGCATTCTGCAGTGATACGCCTTCACACCTGGTTTGCGCTTAGTGGGACTATCATTTGTTTTTCAACAGGACAATGACAACACCTCCAGGCTGTGTTAGGGATATTTGACCAAGAAGGAGAGTGATGGAGTGCTGCATTAGATGACCTGGCCTCCACAATCACCCAACCTCAACCCAATTGAGATGGTTTGGGATGAGTAGGACCGCAGAGTGAAGGAAAAGCAGCCAACAAGTGCTCAGCATATGTGGGAACTCCTTCAAGACTGTTGGAAAAGCATTCCAGGTGAAGCTGGTTGAGAGAATGCCCAGAGTGTGCAAAGCTGTCATCAAGGCCGAGGGTAGCTACTTTAAAGAATCTTAAATATATTTTGATTTGTTTAATACTTTTTTGGTTACTACATGATTCAATGTGTTATGTCATAGTTTTGACGTCTTCACTATTAAAGAAAAACCCTTGAATGTGTAGGTGTGTCCAAACTTTTGACTGGTACTGAATGTCGTCTAAATGGACAAGAAAACAGGCAAACAAAATCACAATATCAAACAATTAGGATCAGAATTGGATCAGTATCCTCCGGAGCGCATCGGAGTATAATTATCGTAGGCCTGCATTGACAGGCATAAGCGGTCTTTCAATCATGCAGTTGAGAGATGCGTTTTTGAAACCAAAGTGAGCCGCATATGCGTATTTGTTGATATTCATTGCTAGTTAGTGAGTTATTTGCCCAGTTATAGTTTATTTCTGGTCAGCAATGAGATTCCTGGTGTGCCAGTGGGCCGTTGCCAGAGGAGAGAGGGAGGGTCATTGGTAAAATAACTAAATCAATTCAAAACATATTGTATAGTTTGGCTGGTTCTCACTAGTTAACTATTTAGCATGTATTAATCTCATTGTCATGTCCTAAAATACTCAACTGCATACTCCAGTTGTAAAACTGTCTATCCAGCACTCAACTAGGATTGGCTAGGATTCTCCTCTATTCAATACTTCCGTATTTACCTAGCATCCGCTATGGGTATCCCTTAGTACTTGTTAGCATTTTGTTAGATTTATGGTAAGTGACGTTTTTTTACATTTGAAAAAATAGCACCCCTACTGTATTACTACCGGTAATACCGTATATGGCACAGGCACAGTATGAAGGTATAGAAATCTGAATACCGCCCAACCCTATTGACAAGTAACTCCTATCTCCCCTAACCACTGAATATTTGAACCTAACAAATAGATAAACATCTTATTTCGCTTCCTTACACACCTGAGCCATTTGATCCCTGGTTCATTGAATGAGGGAATTATTTGATTAAAAAAAGCCAACCATCCTCCGAGAGATTCCAGGAGAGCTACTGGGGTTGCAGGGTTTTGCTCCGTACCCCAAAAAATCAGCTGCTCAACAAGACCTTGATAAGCTGACTGGTGTGTTTGAGTAGGGTTGGATCAAAAGCCTGCACTCCCGGTAGCTCTACAGATGGAGGGTTGACAGCTTATCAGTGCAGTATTTTACTTTATGGGGGGTTAAGTGCCTTACTCAAGGCCACAACGGCAGGAGATACTGTATAATACATAGGATCAGACCAGCAGCCTTCCATCGTCAATACCAGTTATAATAATGAAGGTTATTTTGTGAAGTGGTTCCTTGCATCATACAACAATTTTCCGTCACCTTTTTGGCCCATGGTGTTAGACTTTTTTTTGAGGGGGGGTGGGGGTGAGGACAAGTAGAAAAAAATACTAAAATCTGTCATACTTGTCCAAACAAGTAAATAAAATAGTTTATGTCAAGCCATGCCATAGGTGAAAGGACTGGTTTCCACATGATCAATTTATTCTATCAAGTCTTCTGCAATCAGTGTTCATACAGGAAAGGAGATTCACACAATCACACAATGACATCAGTGAATAAAGCGCATTGATGGACTCAGACTATAACAATTGACAAGTTATGAGTTCAAATAGGCTTAGTTCGAGGTCTATGACACATCACCTGTATGTGTTTCATTTTTAAGCCCGTCATTAGAGGCTTTTAAAGACTCCTAATCCAATGAGGGACTGACATCTCCAACCTTTTGGGAAAAACAGGGTCAAAGTGAGCCTGCAGTATACATACACAGACAGGGATAATCAATGCAATGTGTTAAGTTACAGTACCTTTCAGACTGACTAGCGCCTCTGCTGAAGAGCCTGCAATCAAGAGAAGAGGGGGAATTATCCTAGACTGATAGGGAATAGGTCCTCCACTTTAACAAATCCCTGCTTTCTCTCATTTTAAGGCGTTTGAGGACTGCGTGACTAACTCCAAAAACATGAATATACACACACTATGGCCAGTTTATTGTGAACCACGTTCACAAAAATTGTTAAATCCAACAGACAGTAAGTCAGGTGGCCATGGCTTGCTATATACAGCAGGCAGACAGGCATCCAGTTACTGTTTGGTTGAACGTTAGAATAGGCAAAACGAGTGACCTTTGAACTTTTACCTTTTTGTTCTGTCAGTGCCTCAGTTTTATGCATTTAAATAGAGATTGTTTCCCCCACTTATCTGCACACCATCCCTCCCATCACACCATCCCCCCCATCATACCAGCCCCCCATCACACCAGCCCCCCATCACACCAGCCCCACATCATACCAGTCCCCCTGTCACTGATATCATGATTAACTGTTATCCCCCATCATACCAGCCCCCCATCACACACACCACTTAAGGGGAATTTGTGTGAAAACAATTACACAAAACGGAAATATCAGAATTGGATAAGTCTCCACCCGCTGAGTTAATGGCAGCAATTACAGCTGCGAGTCTGTTGAGATACGTGTCTACTAACTTTGCACACCTAGATTTGTCTATATTTGACCATTCTTCACAAACCTGGTCAAGCTTTGTCAAGTTCATTGGGTAGTGTTGATGGACAGCATGCGGCAAATGTTCGATTAGATTTAGATCCGGGCTCTGACTGGGACATTTGCCTTTACCCACAACACTTGCTTCACAAAATAAATGTACACATACTGTACATGTTATTCAATCATTGCGCGCACACTGCTCACGTCTGCGTAGCCAGGCGCTAAAATATTAAGTCCCGCCTCTCCCATCTCTTTTAGGAGCATATACCCACGTGGATGGTGGTAAAGCACCTTACAGCCATATAAAGTCCAAAGAAGAAGCTTGAAGGAGGAGAGATGACTAGAAACTAACTCAGTTTACCCTTTAATCCATGGATTCATTATGAGAGTAGAGGACCTTCTGCATACATTTTTCAACCGGTCCCAAAATTAATAATTAACAGTTGGTTCATAGTTTGTTTTGATATTTCAACCTGCGTGTCCTGATCACATCTGGTGTGGGTGGACAAAAATCAACATGTACGTGATGGCTAACATGCAGTGTGGACAGCATGTTTGACACTCCACTGTAGCTTTGGCTGTGTGCGTCAGGTCTTTGTCATGTCATGCTGACAAGGTGAACTTCCGTCACAGTTTCAGCTTTCTTGCAGAGGGCAGCAGGTTTTCCCTAAAGGACTTTTCTGTACATTGCTCCATTAATTTTACCTTCTATCCTGATAAACGTAACTCTCTGCATTTCAATTGCAGTTTTGTCAGACCACAAAACTTTTACACATGGCTAAATAATAATAAAAATTTTTTTTTGTTGCATACTTCAAAATAGGATTCAAGGTGGGCTGTCTTGAGTAATGGCGTCCTTCTTGCCAACCCTTCGCCTCTTCCGATTCAGATGAGTTGGGTTAAATTGCGTTAAGACACATTTCACTTGAATGCATTCAGTTGTGCAACTGACTAGGTATCCCCTTTCCTCTTCTTTACAGACTTTGACCAGTCTTGGCCATAAAAGCCTGTAGCTTTTTCAAAGTTGCCTTTGCTTTGGACTCTTGGCAGCCTCTCTGATCAGTCTCCTACTTGCTCAGTCATCCAGTTTGGAAGCAAAGCCTGATCTAGACAGGGTCTTTGTGATGCCATACACCTTCCACTTAATAAAATCGTCTTGACAGTTCTTCAAGGGATATTGAAAGGCTTTTAAAATATTTGTATACCCATCCCATGTGTAGGCTTTCTTCGGGCAGTGTATAAGAAAAAACCTAGGTCAAATAAAATGTGTTATATTTGTGTGAATCCAAAATGTGGTGTGTCATAGTGAGCAGATGAGCTCCATCAGTCCCGATATAGCTCAGGGGCACCTGTCTATGAAAAGGTGTTGTGACAAAAAAAAAATGCTCATTGGCGAGAATGTCATCTTTATTAACCCAAGGTCAATTATCGAAACCGGCTACCTTGTTGGACAAAGGTATGTTGTTAGGTACAGATAGAAAGAATAGCAGGTTGTCTGACAGTTTTCATATTTCAACTCTCTACAATCGATGTTTGTTAAATAACAACTAGGAAATTGGCAGTTATTGTGGCTATAACAGTTAACAGAAAAATATGTCATAATGACAACTAGCCTGCAGTATGACCCCTCATCACCCATTAGACGGCTGTTCTGTCAGTGTCCGGTCTTGACATAAGACCGCTGAATAGGCGATTTGTTTTTAGACGATAAAGTAACAAGACACCTATAGGAAGTATATATTTTAGGGAACAGTAGATAATGTAAGTAACTCGCTAACAGTTAGCTAAATGTAGCTAGATAGCTAAGTAAGTTAGATACAAATACTCCGAAATCAAGTAAACAAACAAAGCTCAGCTAGCTAACGTTAGCTTGCTATGTCGTTAGCTAACGGGCAACAAGCCTGTAACCTTTAGTTAGCCACAATGACCATCCCGTAATTCCTTTAAGAGGAGGTAGCTGGCTAGCTAGCTAGCGTACTAATGATAGATAGCTAGCTTCTTACCAAGCAAACTTGCTAACAAGCGTTAGCTCACTAGCTTTAGCTCAGTAGCTTTTTTTCGTCTAGAAAACGAGTTTACATATGCTTCAGGAAAAAAGTGCGACAAGTATTCAGTTAATAATAGTAATACATACAAGTTTTTAAAATAAACTTTTCCTCACAGAATGGTATTGGTAGTTTAAAAGTCCTGTTAAATTCGTGTTGTTACTTACTCTCGTCTAGCTGGTCCATCTCCGCCATCTTGAATTAGCCGCGCTGCTTTTTCAAAGACCATATTGTCAAGATGCATTCTGGGACAGTGTGTCTGGAGGGCTAATTTTTTAGGGACTGAATGTATAAGTTTGCACCTTGATAATAAACAAGTACATTATTATTCTCATGTACACAATTTATGGAAAGGGATGATAAAATTTGTTAGCAATCAAATACATGCATTTAGTTAAGCCCATACGGCATGGAAAGGATAGAGGGTAGGAAACAACACATCCGCCACGCTGACCCTCAACACTGGGGCCCTCAGGGGTGCGTGCTTAGTCCCCTGCTGTACTCCAACAACACTCATTCCACATAGCTATTATGCTGCCTGAGGCAAATGCCCGACACTGGCCAAACGCTCTGTTTAAAAGCAAATACGCCTCATATGAGCAAGATGGGTTTTTTTATTTTTCAAAGCAAATGTGAGCGTAAGGTGAGGATGTGTCATAGCCGATGCGGTGTCAAAACAAGGTCTGGTGCAACTTTTCTAAACTGCGTACAAGTACACTAAGTTTATCTTTTGTATTTGAAACATTTGTTCTTGCTTATATAAAAGTTACGTTCCAAAGGTTTCCAAAATGTTAAAACAGAGCGTACGGATTGTAGTTCACATCGAGCCAGCTTTGGTACATACCTTCAGCTGAGAACCCAAGAGAGGGACCAGCTGTAAGCCCCCTTAGATTCTCGAGAGCTAACCTTAAACATCCTGTCTGAAGGAAACAAAACTCCATAGATATCCCTGTATAATTAACCTTGACAAGACAATAATACATACTTCTTGAGTTACTGGACCATGCAGAAGCTCTTCAACCATAGCTGCAGGAAGTAGGGTTTGCTTAGGGCGCTGAAAAATGAACAAATAATAAAATATGTTTTTGCAAAAGTAGTGCACTGGGCCTTTACTAGTATTATCGGACCGATATAGAAGTCTGTAGTGAAGGAAAAAGTTTTTTTCAGCATCTCAGCTTTGGCAAAAAAATAGTTTTATATTTTCTTTCAATTTTTGGAATTGAAAGGGTTGTTGCCCTGTCCCTTTCTCTGTGATTGTCATTCTAATGGAATCCAGAAAGATTAATGTAATACATTACTGTATTGTACATAGGCTTGTCATCTAGGTTTGTACCTGTAGACTTTCCATCACGGTGAAGAAAAACTATGCACAATACAGTAATTGAGTAATCAAATGGTTTGGGATGGTGTTGATGTGGCTCAGTTGGTAGAACATGGCGCTTGCAATGCTAGGGTTGTGGGTTCAATTCCAACAGGGGACCAGTACAAAAAAGTATGAAATTGTATGCATAAGTGGGCCAACTAGGCGTGTGTTTTATGACAAATCAGGTCCCAAAATGAATTCTCCAGACATCATAAAGTAAGTAACTGGGGATCTTGAGTGGTGTAGCGGTCTAAGCCACTGCAACGCAGTGCTAGAGGCGTCACTACAGACCTGGGTTCTATCAAAGGCTGTATCACAACGAGCCGTGATCGTGAGCCCCATAGGACGTCGTTAGGAGGGTTTGGCCGTCATTGTAAATAAGAATTTGTCCTTAACTGACTTGCCTAGTTAAATAAAGGTTAAAATAATAAAAGTAATGACAAGAATGCCATCTGATGGGTTGGCCTTTCACAAGTTAAATATATTTCCGCAGACTTATCACCACTATCTGTATAGGAGCAAATAACAGGTGGAAACAAACTATTTAGACAATGAAAATACAGGAGGTCAAAGTGGCCATTTGTAAGAAGGTAAGATGAACAAAATGCTTTAATCTGAGCGGTGGAAAAAAATCCAACAATCTCTCAACACTCCAAATCAAACATTTATTTTACAGAATACGTGATCTAAATGCTGTCAGCACAAACCTTGTTTTTACGGCGTCAAGCTTGACAAAGACAGACAGAGACTGAAAAAAAACAAGGCATATTATACAACTTAGTATTGACTCCTTACGAACAGTCTACAAAGTATTTATCTTAACAGTTCTATTACTAGTAGGTTTAAGTAAAGTGTCAGCCATGGTTTGCATGTGTTCACAGGGTGTGCAGATTTACCAACCAATACCTTTTGGCCTCAATGGACTGGAATGGGTGAATAGAAATTACTCATTGGGAAACTCATCATGCCCGTTGAAACCCTTTCTAACTGACCATAGATGCAAAATGGCAGTTTTTAAAGAGTAATATATATATTTTTTAAAAGAGCATTGCTTTTACTTCAAATACTACCTAGGACTATGGGTACACAAGTAAATAAAAACGTACATTTTACAGACCAGTGTTGGTTATATTATCGCTTCTCTTGTATTCCAATGACACTCTTTCCACAGGTGCCTTAATTCAGCCATTCTGATTGGTAAACTCTGACCTTATGATCCACAGTATTAGTAACCAATACCAACCTAGTAGAGTCTGAAACAGATACTAAGGTGCATAAAACAAGGCAATACATCTATCCTATTTAAGGCTATCTGCTATTGCAATAAGCCATGCGTATAGTGGCTAGGATTTTAAACTACCGAATGAAAACAGTACATGGTATTAGGCTGGGAAAGTCTTCACTCTGGGGCAAAAAAAATCCTTTGTTGTGGGGTGGGGGCTGGAAGCGGTGGGTGGTCGGCTGGATCTTTCTGAAGAGCGGGTGGTGGTCAACTACGACCCCCTTCACCACAGGGACATCTGGTAGTTGAACTTAATCTTCAGCAGGTACTTCAGGTTCACCTGTGCCACGTCATACACAATGTATCTGGAGGAGGCGAGGTGAAGGGAAATAGGAACTAGGGAACAGTGTGGGGGGCAAGGCATAATATTCAATGCAAGTTACGTTCCTAAAACAGAAATACAACAAAAAGGTTGTGAACTCGTCTTGATAACAGGACACGTACCTAACTCTCAACCTCGTACATGTGTAATAACAACGTATTAGAGATGGTTTTAAATTCTACTGAAAAGGCAGTGCGCACAAACCCACTTGGATGCAAAAGTATAAGACTCAGATTCACAAAACAGGTCCAGCCCCTTAGAGGGAGCAAAGGATACTCGTTGTACAGCAGACTTGTGTCGTCGATGTTGGTGTTGGTTCCTTTTCCCAGAGGCACTTGCACCCCGTCTAAAGTGACAGTGGCACTAGGATCTGGGGCGTTTCGACCCAAACCTAACAGGGAGAGAAGGAATAAAATAATCAGTTAAGTGCCAAGTAAGTTACTATAATAGAAATGTGTCTAAATATTGCATGATCGTATAATGCCTTTTCAATTATTAAAATCTGATCTAAAAATCGCCTTACCTTTCACGCTGTGTTTACCCTTGGGTAGTTTTGTGATGTGCGAGGCCTTCTTCAGTTCATGCCTGTACAAAAAATAAACAAATATCAATAACGATAGTTGTTGACATTGCAGAGAATATGGAATATTACAAGAATTCTAAGAACCTGAGCTGTCACTCACATGTTTCCGAGGGCGACCTCTCCGAGTAGAAGTAGACCAGTAGGGTCGGACTGGGAGGTGTGGCAGTAGTTGGCTGACTTGGACACCATGTCGGCAAAGTACACACCTTTGCCAAACATGTAACCCGTCTGGAATGTATCAAGAAAACACTGTGAGCGTTTTTCAAATGTCACAATGTAGTGAAGCTGAATTTGAACCGGAGCTGTTGCCATAGAACGATAAATATGGACTGTATACAAAACAATACATACAAGATCATGTCATCAAGTACAAAAAATTATATTCCGTTGTTGACCAGCTATAATAAAAAAACAAGGAGGCACTTCTGCTCTGCATCCCAAGCATTAGGTGGCTCTGTAGTGCGAGGTGGACACTCACCACGGGGGCTTCAGGAGGAGCGATGCGCAGACCCTGAGAAAGGATACCAGCATAGTTGGTGGCGCGAGAACCGTGCCACAGAAGCTGACGGTTGGGCAGATCCTGGAATGGGCGGTACCTCTGGTACTCTCCTTCCCTAACGATCTTGAAAATCTGAGAGGCCGGAAGCAAGGGATACACATGGTATACACCGTCCATAGTTCCTTCTCAACAACGCAACCGTAAGAAATAATAAAATATAAAAATACAAACAGAGCAAATGGCTCAGTAGAATATAATAGACGTTTTAGCATCAGTATAGAAGCAGTTGTGATGCGTTTGTTCTGGTTGTGAGCTTCTCTCAGAAAAATCTTACCTCCTCAACTTCCAGTGTGTAGGTGTTGTGTGTAGCAGCATGTGTGTTCTTGACGTACTGCAGAATGATCTCTGCCTCCTCTGTGGTCTTGTCAACAACCTGCAAGGTAGATGACAAATACAACACGTTCATAGTTCATAACTTTTAGAGCACTGTATTTACAATAGAGAGTAGCATTGGAAAACCTGTACCTCAATGTTGGTTTTGAGCTTCTCATAGTTGATGTCGATAGGGTCCTTCTTGTTATCCTCTGCCCCTCCTTTCAGCAGACTGTAAGCCACCTCAATGTCCAGCAGGTTGTCCAGCATCTGGACCTTAGCCTGGACGGGACACAAAGGGTTAAAACATCACTTACAAAGGGTTAAAACACCACTTACAAAGGGTTAAAACACCACTTACAAAGGGTTAAAACGCCACTTACAAAGGGTTAAAACACCACTTACAAAGGGTTAAAACGCCACTTACAAAGGGTTAAAACACCACTTACAAAGGGTTAAAACACCACTTACAAAGGGTTAAAACATCACTTACAAAGGGTTAAAACGTCACTTACAAAGGGTTAAAACACCACTTACAAAGGGTTAAAACGTCACTTACAAAGGGTTAAAACACCACTTACAAAGGGTTAAAACGTCACTTACAAAGGGTTAAAACACCACTTACAAAGGGTTAAAACATCACTTACAAAGGGTTAAAACACCACTTACAAAGGGTTAAAACATCACTTACAAAGGGTTAAAACACCACTTACAAAGGGTTAAAACATCACTTACTGAAGAGTTTAGAAATAAACTAAACTCTGGTTCAAGTACCTCAGATGTGACTTGACGCTTAGAGCTGGACGTTTGACAATAGTATGGCTCAAGTCTCTATTCCAGTTGTCTTGGTTGGGGGAGAGAGCCATCAAGGTCAGAACTATATGGCCATGTACTCTTATAATCTCCACCCGGCACAGCCAGAAGAGGACTGGCCACTACCCAGAGCCTGGTTCCTCTAGGTTTCTTCCTATGTTCCTGCCTTTCTAGGGAATTGTACCTAGCCACTGTGCTTCTACAGCTGCATTGCTTGCTCTCTGGTGTTTAAGGCTTGGTTTCTGTATAGAACTTGCTGATGTAAAAAGGGCTTTATAAATACATTTAATTGATTGGGAGGATGAGAGTGAGAGAGAGACAGAACACAGGTGCCCTCACCTGAATGTAGTCCAGGTTGCTGAGCAGTGGTGGTTTCTTCATGCCAAAGTCGTGAGGTATGAGAGTGTAGAAGCGGTTGGACAGGTCCAGAATGTGGGACTCTGAGGAACTGTCCGATACAGCCTGCTGCACCTCACTGAGGAGGGCATAGGCACTCTGGATCTGCCTCTTACTCAGCTTCCCCAGGGGCATCTTCTGGAGGTCAATCTGGCAGGAAAGACAAAAGATGAATGACTCATTCTCAATGAAGAGAAATAAGAAGGGGAAATGCACATTGAGAAAAACCAACACACACTCTCCACTAACATAGTACCCACCTCAAACTCCACCATGGCCTTTTTCATGCTCTCCACGTCAAAGATGGTCCTGATGAGCTCCTGGACAGGCTTGGCCAGCAGAGAGTTTGTGCCAGCACTGGCTGTCAGCCTTTTCACCGCCTCCTCATCCTGGTGGGGAAAACAACCAATCAGATATGGGACAGAGACAGGATAGGCCAATCAGGGTCAACCGGTGAAGTCCACATTATAGATTTCTCAATTAAAAGTAGGCCTGTCAAGTCAAATGCACAACAGGTTTCTTAAATATAAACACAAACAGTCCTTGAAGCAGATTTCCTATCTTGAGCAGTGTGTGAGCGTCTGTGTGTTCTCGCTGTACCTGTCCGTAGTCGATCTCCAGAGGGTAGAACCTGTTGGGGTACTTGGTGAAGTGGGTAGAGCCCCAAGCATTGCCTGTCTTCTCTTCGTACACACCCAAGAAGTTGTCCATGGCAGAGTTCTTACCATTGAACTTATCCAGCTTATTGCCCCCGATGGTGGTGCCCACTCTGCCCCAGGAGCGGAACACCCAGTACCTACACACAGAGGAGAAAGACAGAGGTAAGGAGAGAGGGAGGGAAGGAAGGAGGGAGGGAGGGGAATGCAGGGAAAGTAAAGAGCGTAGCCAGGGGAAGAGCGAAAGAGAGGAGCGGTGAATGGGGAGGATAAAGAGAGGGAGAGAGGAGCGGTGAATGGGGAGGATAAGGAGAGAGAAGCGTTGAATGGGGAGGATAAGGAGAGAGAAGCGGTGAATGGGGAGGATAAGGAGAGAGAAGCGGTGAATGGGGAGGATAAAGAGAGGGAGAGAGGAGCGGTGAATGGGGAGGATAAAGAGAGGGAGAGAGGAGCGGTGAATGGGGAGGATAAGGAGAGGAGCGGTGAATGGGGAGGATAAGGAGAGGAGCGGTGAATGGGGAGGATAAGGAGAGGAGCGGTGAATGGGGAGGATAAGGAGAGGAGCGGTGAATGGGGAGGATAAGGAGAGGAGCGGTGAATGGGGAGGATAAGGAGAGGAGCGGTGAATGGGGAGGATAAGGAGAGGAGCGGTGAATGGGGAGGATAAAGAGAGGGAGAGAGGAGCGGTGAATGGGGAGGATAAGGAGAGAGAGAGAGGAGCGGTGAATGGGGAGGATAAGGAGAGGGAGAGAAGAGCGGTGAATGGGGAGGATAAGGAGAGGGAGAGAAGAGCGGTGAATGGGGAGGATAAGGAGAGAGAGAGAGGAGCGGTGAATGGGGAGGATAAGGAGAGAGAGAGAAGAGCGGTGAATGGGGAGGATAAGGAGAGGGAGAGAAGAGCGGTGAATGGGGAGGATAAGGAGAAGAGCGGTGAATGGGGAGGATAAGGAGAGGGAGAGAGGAGCGGTGAATGGGGAGGATAAGGAGAGAGAGAGAAGAGCGGTGAATGGGGAGGATAAGGAGAAGAGCGGTGAATGGGGAGGATAAGGAGAAGAGCGGTGAATGGGGAGGATAGGAGAGGGAGAGAGGAGCGGTGAATGGGGAGGATAGGAGAGGGAGAGAGGAGCGGTGAATGGGGAGGATAAGGAGAGGGAGAGAGGAGCGGTGAATGGGGAGGATAAGGAGAGGGAGAGAGGAGCGGTGAATGGGGAGGATAAGGAGAGGGAGAGAGGAGCGGTGAATGGGGAGGATAAGGAGAGGGAGAGAGGAGCGGTGAATGGGGAGGATAAGGAGAGGGAGAGAGGAGCGGTGAATGGGGAGGATAAGGAGAGGGAGAGAGGAGCGGTGAATGGGGAGGATAAGGAGAGGGAGAGAGGAGCGGTGAATGGGGAGGATAGGAGAGGGAGAGAGGAGCGGTGAATGGGGAGGATAGGAGAGGGAGAGAGGAGCGGTGAATGGGGAGGATAAGGAGAGGGAGAGAGGAGCGGTGAATGGGGAGGATAAGGAGAGGGAGAGAGGAGCGGTGAATGGGGAGGATAAGGAGAGGGAGAGAGGAGCGGTGAATGGGGAGGATAAGGAGAGGGAGAGAGGAGCGGTGAATGGGGAGGATAAGGAGAGGGAGAGAGGAGCGGTGAATGGGGAGGATAGGAGAGGAGCAGTGAATGGGGAGGATAAGGAGAGGGAGAGAGGAGCGGTGAATGGGGAGGATAAGGAGAGGGAGAGAGGAGCGGTGAATGGGGAGGATAAGGAGAGGGAGAGAGGAGCGGTGAATGGGGAGGATAAGGAGAGGGAGAGAGGAGCGGTGAATGGGGAGGATAAGGAGAGGGAGAGAGGAGCGGTGAATGGGGAGGATAAGGAGAGGGAGAGAGGAGCGGTGAATGGGGAGGATAAGGAGAGGGAGAGAGGAGCGGTGAATGGGGAGGATAAGGAGAGGGAGAGAGGAGCGGTGAATGGGGAGGATAGGAGAGGAGCAGTGAATGGGGAGGATAAGGAGAGGGAGAGAGGAGCGGTGAATGGGGAGGATAAGGAGAGGGAGAGAGGAGCGGTGAATGGGGAGGATAAGGAGAGGGAGTGGGACCCTTTCAGGACCGTTATACCGGAGGTTGGACTAACCGTTGGTGCACATCGTCTTCCAGCAGCTGCAGTTTGTAGTAGGAGTTGGTTCCTCTGACGATGTCCACCAGACCTAGCGTAGCGCTGAAGATCTTGCCGTTCTGATCCAGGACATGAGCACTGTTCTCTAGACCCGAGTCTGGGTCCACTGCTGCCCCTCCTTTTACAGTCAGCTTCATCTTCTTACTGGCCTTGCTATCAACTGAAAAAGCATAAATTAGATTGCGTGAAACTGAAAAAGTGGAACTGACCAAATGCCATAATCTCTACCATGGCAGCCTGTAAAAACTAAATACTTTACCATAAGTCAGTTAAGCTACTCATCAATGTTACATCCGATTCCGTACCTTCCTCCTCCTTCACCCTTCTGGTGCTCTTGCCAGCCATGGCTCCAGACCTGGAGGCCACTGCCGGAGCCTGGGTCTCTAGTTTGACCTCAGCCCCCCAGGGGGAGATGGCGTGCAGGGAGACCAGCTCCTGCAGGGTCTTGCCAGAGGACTTGATGTCAGTGAGGAAGTCCTCGGAGACCACACGCACGCTCGCCTCCTCCACCTCCTCCATCTTCTTACTCATCTTCTCCACCTCCTCTGTGAGAAAGAGAGCACACCAAAGATGTTCAAACTAGGGAATACAAAGAAATCCAACCTATCCTTCTGGAAATATGTGTTATTTGTTACTGTAAGGGTGAGCAGAAGTACTCACTCTTGGTGCTGAGGCAGAGAGTAGCCTTATTGGCTGTGCCGGTGATCTTCCCGCCCAGTTCCTCCACGGCAGCCTTCAGCTCATCCTTGTTCTGTCTCAGCTTGCCCACAGTCAACAACTTCATCCCTGTCAGAGGCTTGTCTACAGGGGAGGAGAGGGGAGAGGAACCCATATAGAAATAATTAGAATATTATGAATGGATCTGGTCATGTTCTAGCATCGTACTGAGGAAGAAGACTCACTGTAGAATAGAGAAGAAAAAATAGAGTTCTTTAACTCAAAAAGGGGAGTCGCCATTTCGGCCAGATTCTTCAGCGCAATAAGAAGAAATAACAACAAGGTGTCCCACTACACCACATTCTCCTACTGGTTTCTGCTTACCTGCAGGGGCTCCCTCTGGGAGGGGTCTACTGGGAGCACTGGAGGCACTGGGGACGGCTGCAGAGGAGGCTGGGGGAGGGGCGGGGGCCACCTTGGGGAAAACCCGGTCCCGTCTCTTGAACTTGAACTTCTTCAGGAAAGTAAGCTCATGGAACTCCTGGAGGGGGGTTTAAGAAAAATAAAGAGTTAAGAAAATATTGACTAAATAAACTATAGTAAAAAAAATTATAATAACGAGGCTAGGTACAGGGGGTACCGGTACCGAGTCAGTGTGCGGGGGTACCGGTACCGAGTCAGTGTGCGGGGGTACCGGTACCGAGTCAGTGTGCGGGGGTACCGGTACCGAGTCAGTGTGCGGGGGTACCGGTACCGAGTCAGTGTGCGGGGGTACCGGTTAATGGAGGTAATATGTACATGTAGGTAGGGGTAAAGTGACTATGCATAGATAATAAACAGAGTAGCAGCAGCGTAGATAAAACATCAAGTTCTACAGAAGGGGGCCTACCTTGGGGGTGACCCAGTCCTTGCGGTTTGGCAGCTGGGTCTTGAACACACATTTGGTCCAGGCGGAGAGGTCTCCAGTGCAGTAGTAGGCGTCACTCTTGAACACCAACTGGCCCTTGCACTCCTCGCAGGGCTTCAGAGCACCAAAGGCCATGCAGTCTCCTAGGCTGTCCACCACCTGTCAAACAACACACTATTTGCCTGGCTGTTTGACCATCACTCAGACACACAAACCATACACATTTTTACACAGTTTAACGAGACAGACCACGAGACACAGCAATGGACGGACAGACAGACAGAGAGACAGACACCGACAGACAGAGATACAGAGACACAGACAGACAGAGATACAGAGACACAGACAGACACCGACAGACACCGACAGACACAGAGCCTCCTTACATTGGACTCTCCAGAGGGCACTTCCTGTCCGTTGGCGATGAGCAGCTCTTTCATGTCGTTGGTGGAACAGAACTGCCTCAGCTTGTCCTTGATGCCCCAGATCAGCTGGCTCTGCTCCTGTACACACACAACCACAGACAGAGGGGGTTTAGAAAACATCCCTAGCAAAACATATGGGCATATGGTTGTATACACACATACAAAATGACAACAACGGCATTATGTTACTAATTTGATGAAGTAAAGAAATATTAATGTAAAGGCATTAGTGCAATTTTCGTGAGTGAACCTTCATCTGCAGCTCCACTTTCTTCTTGTCCTCCTCCTCCTCCTTCTTCTTCTTCTTCGATGCCCCCTCTCCATCTACCTCGTCAGTCTTTCTCTTTCTGAGGGAAAATAAATTAGTTGTTTACATTCTCTGTGCAGGAACCAATTTATCCACCAAGTAAGACATTTACAAGCAACATTTCAAATCACAACACCATTCTGTAATTCATCCTTCAAGATAAAGTTTTGCTGTTGAAAACTTCCTGAAGGAACTTCACAGGCACGGACTTCCCCATTAACTTTGTAAATGAGGCCTGTTGGGAGCAGAGCCTTATCCAAGGTTAGTCAAACAAGCCTGACACCTTCATTAATTAGGGAGATTTATTAGTGTCTTGACACCCGGTGGAGACACACATCACCCTGTCTCTGGAGATGATTCAAGTTACTACACGTCCCCGTGACTGTGGGTGATTAGGATGTCACCCTGTCACCTTCCCTCCGGTCACCCTCTCCCCTTCATGAGGGAAATTAATTAGCTTCCCAGAGGCCTCTCTGGTCCCTCTAAACACACCTTGCAATCACAGCCCGTATTGTCCCATAGTGGTCACCACCTGACACACAGGACAGGTAACAATCTCCAAAAAACATCCACCTCCTGTGATAGAATCTATAAAACGACCAAATCTCTGCCTTGTGCACATACTCAGACTGTGTGGTCATAGCAGTAGCTGCAGCTGTAGCAGGGGTTGGGAGAGATGTGGAGATGACAGCAGGTCAATACTAATGCCTTCCCTTTCTCACGAGTTCTCCTGACGAACACTGCTCTTCATTAGTGAGAGGGAGAGTCAGGCACAGAACAAGACGGACCTTCTTCATTTTAAGTATCATTTCTATCGTTTGGTAAGTAGCCGTTTCTTCACCTAAACTGAATTTTTATGTAGTAAATAAATAAGGAATAATTTAAATCAGAACCACTTTAAGACAATTTTCACAACGTTACAGTATGCAAGTCTGACATCCCTTTTTCTCAATTTCAGGAAAATGACAGAGATGATCACAGGATCACTGAATCTCTCACCCTCCCTTCCTTTCGACAACTCAACCTTCCCCCCATACCTTCAACCCCTCTGGACGACCTCCTCCTCCCTCTCTTCCACCCCTCCTCCCCCTGTCCTGGTGGTGTCCCCCAACGTAGTGTACATGGTGGCTGAACTCATCATAGCAACCCTCTCCACCGTGGGTAACCTGATGGTGTGTGCCGCCGTTGGCCTCAACAGGAAGCTACGTACTGTCACCAACTACTTCCTGGTGTCGCTGGCCGTAGCCGACATCTGCGTGGGTGCACTGGCCATCCCCTGCGCCATCCTCACTGGCGTTGGCGTGCCCCGCAACAACCTCTACCTGTGCCTGCTGATGCTCAGCGTCCTCATCATGCTAACGCAGAGCTCCATCTTCAGCCTGCTAGCTGTAGCTGTGGAGCGCTACGTGGCCATCTTCCTACCCTTCCACTACCACACGCTCATGACGCCACGCAACGCGATCCTAGTTATCCTGGTGACCTGGGTGCTGGCTTTCCTCATTGGTTTGGTCCCCCTCATGGGCTGGCACAAAACACCGCCCGACTCGGGCTACTGCTTCTTCGTGTTCGTGGTGGACATGACCTACATGGTCTACTTTAACTTCTTTGCCTGCGTGCTGGCGCCCCTGGTGGTCATGTTCCTCATCTATGCCAAGATCTTTGTGACAGTCAAGCGGCAGGTACGGCGCATCGCAGCAGAGCGCGGGGGTGGCGTGGGGGGTGCGGAGGGTCAGGCGGCCCGGGCAGCCAGCATGAAGAGGGAGATGAAGACAGCCACGTCGCTGTTCCTAGTCCTCTTCCTCTTCACTGCCTGCTGGATACCTCTGCACATCATCAACTGTTTCCTGCTGCTCTGTCCCGGCTGCCCCGTGCCTCTGGAGCTCCTCCTCACCGCCATTATCCTATCACACGCCAACTCTGCAGTTAACCCCTTCCTGTACGCATACAAGATGAAGACCTTCCGGAAGACCTTTAAGGCCATCTTCCTCTGCTGTAGAGCTCTGGGGGACGGGGAGGAGGGGCGCAATGGTGGTGGGACCACCACCCACAGGACCTGACCGGAGACCCGTTGGTACCGTCTGACTCGCCACTCCTTTATGTTCTACTGGTAAAAATTATGTACCATTTGGTGGTCGTTATGGCCAGAGAACTGTCTTTTACAATAAACAGAACTGCTATAATATCAGGGAACCTCTCCTGACTAACGTTAATACACCACTATGTACATTCCAGTAAAGTTAAAGTTTGTAGACGACACCAGACTACTTTATTTACTTCATTAGACAAAGCCTCACCCTTCAGATTTGACAACGGGCAGCCTTTTCTTAAGCTCCTCCTTATCCTCCACCCTGAGTGTGTTAAAGCCTTTGAGCTGGGCGGCGCTGTACTCTGGTTTGAAGACCAGCTCCTCCCTGCGGCCCACGAAGCAGGCCGTGTGGTACCAGCGGTCTATCAACCCCAGCTGGGGCTTCTCTGGGTCAACAGTCTTCTTAGATACACGGATCTGGCCCTGGAGCACAGATGAGAGGTATTAGGGCTGATGGTGTATATTTGGTACCTATTCAAGTATTTATGAACATTGACAATATATTCATAATTTTTCATTGAACAGATGTTGAGGAATAAGTGTACCGTAACACTTAACTTTACAGCCATGTGTATATCCAAACATCTCTATGTAAAAAAATAAACAGATCTAAATAATGACTCCTCACCTTTTCAATTTTCTGGTCACACCCTTTACATGTGCTGCGGTTGGACTTGGCATACTCCACTGCAAAGTCACTCAGAGTCTTCTCTCCTTTGGCCCCACCCTTCACATCACCTTTTCCTGTGAGGAAGAGGGAAGCCAATGTGTTATTTGAACTCTGACCTACAGTTAAATGAGCATGACATTTTTGGGGGTCTCATTTCAATTACATCAAAGGGGTAGACAGATGACTCCACGCTGGAAGAAAAGTTAATGATTAAAGGCTGACCTCCTGCGACTCCCCCAGTCTCGATGGCCTTCTTGACCTTCTCCTGGTCCTCCCAACGCAGGTCTGAGAACCCAGAGATGTCTGCAGGAGACTGGGCGGCTGCCCGCAGCCAGAAGCAGGAGAAGTGGTGCCAGTGGGGCACCTTACCGTCAAACATGGGTGACTGGAGAAATTAAAATAATGGGAGGATCAGGTAATCACACATCTGGAGGAATCACAATTACACTACCTATATAGTCCAGGTTTTAGACTCATGACTCAGGTTGACAAGTAACGGTGGTCACCAGCATAAACACTTGCCATCTTATCTAGCAAGCTATGTCACTTATTACACTTGTGAAGTGTAAACATTGGTTCATGTGAAATTATTGGCACAATTCACACAAGTCTCAGAAATGGTATAGATTACAGGTACCTTAACAGTCATTATGACAAAGAATAATGTTTTAGGCTGCACTCAGCACTGTAGCTTTCCCTGAGCTCATTTGGAAATGGGTCAAGCTGACGCATTCGGTGCATTCAGAACTCGGAAAAAACGAGGTCAAATCATGATGTTAGTGATCTTCTGGTCGGAACGTCGGAGTTCTAGAATGATGCCCTGAGTTCCCAGCTTGGAATTCCGAGTTGGATCTTGGATGACAATTCAAAACGATTTTCCACAGTAGGAGCGCGTTTTTCCCCAGAGTTAATTTACCAGTTGTCATGAACGCACTATAGTCGGAGATTTCCAAGTTCCGAGTTGTTTTGAACGCGGCATATGGTACCGGAGGTCCTTGGATTGGACTAGTGAATTGGAAAGCAAGGGCATAAAGCGAACTGTAGCAAAGATGGGGTAAAGAGGTCAATCGAACTCGACCTAATGGAAAGACACCGAATATCCTCATTGCCCCCAGCAAAATGTGCCTATTATTGATGTGTATTTCACACTGTTGAGGTAAACATCGGAGTATAATGCTTGTACAGATGTCAACACCAATACATGTCATCGTCATCATCACCAATCAACTCCAATACAGATAAAAACTAATGTGACTATCAGGAGTTCTGTATGTTAGTTATGGTAACAGTTTAATACGAAGCGGAAGGACTTAAGTTAGCATTTAGCGGTCACTTCTTCTAAACCTGAAAAGGGACAACTTCTAAATGTTATGCAGCGAAAACGTCCAAATATATCCTAATCGGAGATTAGTAACCACATTGTGGGCCTGTTATACAATACATCAATCATGGCGGATTTTACGAATATCCACATAGATCAGACGTTGTTTAACGTGCGACAATTCGGCTTCAGTCTATTCCCCAAGGTGTGCATGCCATTTACCACATCTAGGACGAATGCCCAAGTCATTTTAATGAAAAAGGATTGCTAAGGAATCAAAGCCCTTTCTCATTCAAACCTTCAGAAGCCATTTAAACGCGAATGAGTTATATCAACACAACCCAAACATGCTGTATTCGTAAAGGAAATCCACAACATATCAACAATGGTGTGTTTGGTTCAGAATCAACAATATAACCGTATTAAATGTATTCTGAAGATTGTACACACTTCTGCAGTTTTCTCGGAAAGAACAAGACGCTCTAGCTACGCTACCTGCACCATGATAGCCATCCGCAGCGAATCCTTTGCAATGTTTTCCTTGCATTTCTTGCACGAAGCACGTCCGCTTTTGGCATATTCGGCTTTGTAAAGCTTGTCCTCCTGTGCATCTGCCATTTTTGTTGAGTTTAGACGCAAAATGAGATTGATTGACTGTAAATCTAACTTGCCTGGCAGTAGCCACTACAATGTAGCTGCAGCCCGCGTGCAGAATACCCGCGCAGATACGCAGACAAGAGCAATCAAGAAAGATGTTCTAAAAGACAGAGAAAGTCAAATACAGAGTACGATAATCAACGCTAAAAACATTTTTTTTAAAACATTTTATTAATTATATTATTTGTAATGTTACGTTTTATCTTAAATATCTATTTTTGGATTGATAAATTAAATATGTATATTGATTGATTGTTGAAGAAAGCTAGCTAAAATCTTTTTGGTTGGATTACAGTTCCGACCAAAAGTGTTAAAAAAAACATTAATAGATTGCTTTTTATTAATAATGTTTTGATGTTGCATTTAACTGCTGGAAAAACTGTAATCGAGGTAATTTCCTTAGTAGGTGACGTGATGTCAGAGGTCAGCATGTGGGAGAAATGGGGGTTCAGGATGATAGTTTCCCACTAGTAATTACCATTTGGAGGGCCGATCAAGTGGATTTTTCCCAGTCCTATGTGGTTAAATCCCACTTCCCACTTGGTTAGGAACGCAGCAGAACCCCATCAGAACCCCAAATATAAGCTTGTTTTACTCCAATGTTTGTAAACCAAGTAAATGTAAACGAACACTTTATAGCCTCAAAACATGGTTACAGTCATTGCATCCACAGCTCTGTCTATTCATCTGAGAGTGGTTACATTTCGCCAGGCCCAGCGCTCAGATTTTTACCAAAACATAGGCGGGGCCTGCTTTGTTATTGTTTCAATAAGGACTCTAGCTTTAAATTATGTTAATGTTTGTACTGAATGGTGATGGCAGACTAGACATACATCTTGCCACTAGATGGCGCACTTCACCAATATCTCATCTGGATCATTTTTTTTTTTTTTTTTTTTTTTTCACCTTTATTTAACCAGGTAGGTCAGTTGAGAACAAGTTCTCATTTACAACTGTGACCTGGCCAAGACAAAGCAAAGCAGTGCGACAAAAAACAACAACAACACAGAGTTACACATGGGAATAAACAAACTTACAGTCAATAACACAATATAACATCTATGTACAGTGTGTGCAAATGTAGCAAGATTAGGAAGGTAGGACAATAAATAGGCCATGACAAATTAGAATTAACACTGGACTGATAGATGTGCAGATGATGATGTGCAAATAGAGATACTGGAGAGCAAATGAGCAAAAATAATAAATATGGGGATGAAGTAGTAGGATGGGCTATTTACAGATGGGTTGTGTACAGGTGCAGTGATCGGTAAGCTGCTCTGACAGCTGATGCTTAAAGTTATTGAGGGAGATGGTAATCATCAGAGGTGGCAACCAAAATATTGAACAAATCAAGATTGTATAACAAAACTAAATATTCCTCAGCAAAATATGTATTGGCACAAATCAACAGTTGATAAATTGTCAGAAATATATTATTACATTATATCAACACACACAACAAACATTGAAGTGTAAATCAGATAAACAATATAAAACACAGACTAGAATATTCACTATAAACAGGAACAAATAACATCAGAGCTATTATTTAGGAAGCTGTTGCTTGTTGGTCATTGAGTAGCTCCTAAAAGGACAATGTTTCCCTTTTCATGGAAATTAAATTGATCTGGTCTCTTCAGGACATTGCTGACTGTGCTGAAATGGGGTGGAAACGGAACGTTTCTGTGCCCAGAAATGCACTACGACGCTGCATTCTGCATCCTTCTCCCCGTCCTAAACCAGCCTGATCTGCAGAACGGGGAACCTGGGTTTCTACTGCAACTTGCTGAAGTACAAAGTCAGTAGTAAAGATTAGCCAGTCAGTGTAAAGATAGTACACTTGGTATAAGCAGTGAGATGTACCTCTAGTTGACCAGTACTTTCTCTACTATTCTCCATATTCTTCAGGAGCACTACTTCCAAAACTCACACGATTCTCTCTAAAAGGAAAAGCAAGTCTACATTCATATTCATCACACTTTTTTTATTAGCATAAACATTTATTTGATAAACCTTTCAGTATAAATTGTGGAAAAATAAATATATGAACCCACGGAAAATGTAATCATCATCATCACCATCATCATCACCACCATCATCATCATCATCATCATCATCATCATCATCAAATATCGATAGCAGGAACCACGTTAGAAGAAAATACGTTTGCGTCGTTTCAAAGAAACATTTGCCAAAACAAACAGTCACTCAAATAGTGGTGTAATAAATTCAACCACACAACTACTGACATTGTTTCAAGACCTCGGACAGTACATGCTGTCAGAGAGAAACAAGTTGCGCCGTATTCAATGTTCCATCTCCAGCATGCAACAATAAAAACAATGCACCACAACACGAAATGTCATGTACCCAGCACTTCCAATTGCAACGTCATTACCTTTGTTTTTAACACACAACCAGTGATCTAAAGTTTAAATAATATTTGACACATTGTATTCAAAATGATATGAACGAGATAGCAACAAAAAGCAAGCTGTAGATGAAAACAAGAAGTCCACTCACCATTATGATTATCATTTATGACATGGGCAATGGCAGGTTCATATAGCTTGTCTTTTGACAAGCTAGCCTCAGGACGGCCAAGGGAGGGAGTCGAGTGGCGAGGTGGGAACTGGCGCTCCCGGAGAAGGTTATCCAGACAAATGGCCATCGCGATGAGTGCGTCCAAGGAAAGGTTTTCATCCCGACACACCAACTCCATTTGGTAGTTTATGCGCAGTCCTCTCGGAATAGGGTGCACCAGCTGGTCGTGGTGTTGGTGGAGTAGATTAGTAGAATAGGGTGCACCAGCTGGTCGTGGTGTTGGTGGAGTAGATTAGTAGAATAGGGTGCACCAGCTGGTCGTGGTGTTGGTGGAGGAGATTAGTAGAATAGGGTGCACCAGCTGGTCGTGGTGTTGGTGGAGTAGATTAGTAGAATAGGGTGCACCAGCTGGTCGTGGTGTTGGTGGAGTAGATTACCGCAGGTGAGAAGATGAGTTTAATAATGATAAATGCAGATAAACAAAACATGAAACGTGTACAGAACGTGAAAACAATACTGCCTTGTGACTGATGGCTACTAAAGGTAGAGAAGTAAAGGAAGTAATGATGGCTGCCAGGACCGGTGGTTAGTAGACCGGCGACGTCAAGCGCCGACCAGTCCAAACTTATTTTTGCAGTCGGAACTCGTTTTTTCCAAGATCCCAGTGGTTTGAACCCAGCAGAAGTCATGCTGGTTTGACAGCATGGACAATGTATTCAACCTTTTCTGGCCATTGGCATGGGAATGTTTATCCTGTTAAGTTTAGGAAAGAGACCCTTAAACCCAGACTTGGGACCACACAGCCACTCCACTGAATAGCAGGCTAGTGATTGCTTAGCAAAGCTTGCAGTTAGCCACTGATTCCTTCCAAACCTCTCATTGTTGAATTTGTGATTTCCAACTTGTTGTGTAATGTTTATGTCCAATGGGTGATGAGCGCCGATACATTTCTTTAAATATATATATTGTTAAATATTTGTTGTTGTTGTACTTTTAACCCTTTTCCTCCCAATTTATATCCAATTGGTTGTTACAGTCTTGTCCCACCGCTGCAAATCCCTTATGGACTCGGGAGAGGCGAAGGTCGAGAGCCATGCATCCTCCGAAACACGACCCTGCCAAGCCGCACTGCTTCTTTACACAATGCTCACTTAACCCGTAAGCCAACCGCACCAATGTGTCGGAGGAAACACCGTCCAGCTGGGGTATGTAGTCATATGTAGTCTACTGTACAGTGCATTCGGAAAGTATTCAGACCCCTTGACTTTTTCCCCATTTTGTTACGTTACAGCCTTATTCTAAAATGGATTAAATAAAGAAATGTCCTCATCATTCTACACACAATACCCCATAATGACAAAGAAAAAAATGGTTTTTAGAAATGTTTGCAAATGTATTCAAAATTAAAAACTGAAATACCTTATTTACATAGGTATTCAGACCCTTCGCTATGAGACTTGAGATGTTTCTACAACTTGATTGGAGTCCACGTGTGATAAATTCTATTAATTGGACATGATTTGGAAAGGCACACACCTGTCTATATAAGGTCCCACAATGCATGTCAGAGCAAAAACCAAGCCATGAGTTCGAAGGAATTGTCCGTAGAGCTCCGAGATAGGATGTGTCGAGGCAAAGATCTGGGGAAGAGTACCAAAAAATGTCTGCAGAATTGACGGTCCACAAGAACACAGTGGCTTCCATCATTCTTAAATGGAAGAAGTTTGGAACCACCAAGACTCTTCCTAGAGCTGGTCGCCCGGCCAAACTGAGCAATCAGGGGAGAAGGGCCTTGGTCAGGGAGGTGACCATGAGCCCGATGGTCACTCTGACAGAGCTCTAGAGTTCCTCTGTGGAGATGAGAGAACTTTCTCTGCAGCACTCCACCAATCAGGCCTTTATGGTAGAGTAGCCAAAGGGAAGACACTCCTCAGTAAAAGGCACACGACAGATTCTCTGGTCTGATGAAAACAAGATTCAACTCTGTTTCAGGCCAACATTTGGCCTGAAAGCCAAGTGTCACGTCTGTAGGAAACCTGGCACCATCCCTACAGTAATGCATGGTGGTGGCAGCATATGCTGTGGGGATATTTTTCAGCGGCAGGGACTGGGAGACTAGTCAGGATCGAGACAAAGATGAACGGAGCAAAGTACAGAGAGATCCTTGATGAAAACCTCCTCCAAAGCACTCAGGACCTCAGACTGGGGGCGAAGGTTCACCTTCCAACAGGACAACAGCCCTAAGCACACAGCCAAGACAACGCAGGAGTGGCTTCAGCACAAGACTACTGTCGCCGGAAAATGTCCCGCTATCCCAGGATCCTTCTGAGCCTGTGTAGGGACCTGATGAAAACATAAAAGCAGGCTGATTTAGTTTAATTAACATTTCGTTACTTATAGTTTGTATGGAATATTTCATTTATCCATATTGTCTACCTGTTCTGTAGGTGAAGGAATACATATATAATCGTTTGATGTCATTATACCATAGAAGAAGAAGAAGCAGCTCAACCCACTACTGCCCCCAGCGGACACACTGTAATGGTTCAACCCAAATAAATATTAGATGAACTGAAGCAACTGCATTTTTCTTACATCCTAAATATTCTGATAGACAATTATAAAAGTTAAAGAAAAAACTAACGAATAATATGCTTAGTTAGGCTGCAGGATAATTACAGATATCTAAATATCTACATTATTATCAATGTAGTTTACACATTTGTTGTACAAAAGCCATTTATGGCAAGAAAACATCTGGCAAGGATACCTCTCCTAATGATACTGCAGCAAGAAGCTGAGGTTGTTCTTGTATACTAAGGTGGGTTTTTTTGGGGGGGGAACAATATGAAAAGGATGCATTCAGAAATGGACTGTACACTTTGACACGACCAACTGGGTGGACCTTCTCCAAACCCAGGGATTTAAAACGCTAGCTACACAGACAACGCAGCTGGACACCAAGTTAGGGATACTTATCGGCTAAAGTCATCAATTTAATGATCTCAACCCACGGTGAGAAGGGTTTTCTTTTTACCACCTCTTCTTCATTCACAACTATAGTTGTATTCTAGTTGTGTTAACGACCTAACGTTAACCAGCTAGTTAAATGTGTTGAGGTAAGCTAAGCAAACTAGCAGTGTTACTGACTAAATAACGTGCTGCTTCACAATTGACTTAAAACAATATTAGCACAGAGTTTCTAAACCTACTGTGCTGTCTTTTGATATTAATAAATTACTTGGTGTCGAGGGGACATTTTGTTAACGTTAGTTAACTGACAAATGATAACTAGCAGCAGCATCTAGTTAGTTAGCTAGTTAGCTAGTTAGCGCATGTGTCAATAGATGTTAGCTAGCTAACGTTAATCGTTTTAATAGCGAATACTCTGTCAGATAGTTAATAAAATGGTTGATTTCTAGTTAATAGTAATGTATCCAGATGGTCAGTCTAAACATGGGTTAAGGTTACCACTTCCAGTAACTGGCAGCTAGTTTAGCTGAGTGAGAATCTGCATGTGTAAACACACAGATGGAAGGCAGATTGTCATTTAGACAATGTTCAACATTCATTTCCTTACAGTAGTTGCCTAATGTGCCATTTGTACTATCTAGCTAACCTAAGAACATTTTTCACAGGCCTAAGGATATCCTGCGGTTTGCCTTTTGTGCCTGCCCCGGAAAAGCATTACTTTGGGGGGGTCTCTCCCAGTAGAACCACTACCCTGGATTAGACAGAACCAGCTCGTAGAGAAACAACGACGCCTGGTGACGAATATTGAACATGACAGGTAAGTCATATTGGTGATTTCCCCAGTACTTCAGTACTGTACTACACAAGAGGGTTATGCACCCACAATGCAGTGGAGGTCATTTCCAAGCTGAACTGCTGCAGAGGCAGAAAAGGCCCTGAGCTGCTTAATTAAAATCTTCAGTGAATCACTCAAGGAGGTGCTCCTGTTCATCTTATGTAATAGTGTGTGTGTGTGTGTACACTAGTTTATCTGTATTTGTGTTTGATTGTGTCCTTGGTCAGTGTATACAAAGAGAATTTTCCAGAAGTTTCCCCACTGTTGGTTTCTGCAGGCGATTTAACTTCTTGAACCTCTAGCCAAGTAGCTGAAAGGCTGTCTCTGATGCTTGCTCTCTCTCTCCCTCCCTCTCTTTCTCACACAGAGAGACAGAGGGTGGATAGTGAAGCCCATTGTGTTAGTGAGATGTTTATTAATGAGAGAGGGATCGAGGGGGAGGCAGAGCAGCTATAGAAGGGGCTAATCGCTAATCTCATAGTGCACTGAAAGCCAAGGCGCCCAGGCTTTTCTCTGTTAGCTCCTCCACTAACTGAACACAGGACAGAGACTCTGAGAGACACAAGTTGTCTTCGGCAGCAGCCATAAGGGCTGTGTGTGTCTGGGAAATTCTTCACATTGGTTGCCGTTGCATGGAGGGCGTGTGTGTGCAGTGTTTTGTTGCTGAGGTTGAAGCTGGTGCGTATGTGTTGGGCATGTTGTTATTGAGTTAGTGGTCAATCCATGTGTTTCTGTGTTAAGAAACTGACAGTCTTTAGTTAGTGTCGTCAGTGACACTACAGGCTCGTTCGAGGCTCTGAGCGGTTGTGTAGATTGAGGACAGGACTGATTTGTATGCAAGACTAGCGTCATTTTTTTGGTCTTAGATTTGGGATTTTATATAGCCTAGCTTGTGTGTTTGTATGTGTTCCAGCGTGGCGGTGTGTGTTTTTGTGCGAGGATTTGCTTCTGTGTGTGAGAGACTGGCTGTGTGCTTGAGTGTGTGTGAGCTGGTGTGTGTGTGTGTACCCACCATGCCCATGCCTGCACCCGATGTCCCGGCCTCTCGGAGGCTGGCACTGGACTGTCGTTCCCTCCTGGATCATCGCGTTGGCAGGGGTAAGAGGTCCCATCTCCAGCTCTCTCCTCCTACAACTGTCTTTTTCTTCCATTCTGTTTCACTGTGGCTCAGACTTTTTCCACACTCAATCTCTTTCATCTTGTTTACTTGGGCAGTTTTTTTCCATCAGGTACAATGGTTGGTAGTCTGCTCAGGTATTTAGCCTTTTTGAGAATTTGAGAGCTGTTAAGTAACCCATCTTATCATGTTGAGAATTTGAGAGCTGTTAAGTAACCCATCTTATCATGTTGAGAATTTGAGAGTTTTTTGAAAGGTTTAGTAGCTGGTGTATTGCTCATTGTGTGGAAGTGTGAGCAGTGTAGCCTATGCAAAATTCATCATTGCAATAACTTGGCTCTGGAGTTGTTCCTTAGCTCAGAGATCAGCTTACCCTCCCAACATTCTAACCTTAACTATTGGTGGCTGAGAACACAAAACTGACCTTAGATCAGAGTTTGGGGGCAACCGAACCCAGCTCTATTAACTGGTAGGAATTAGATCTATGGCCTAGGCCTTTTTATTATCATGACATTTTCCCAGACTTGATGATTAAATGCATTGTTCCACAAAAAACAGCAAATGTTCCTTACAGAAATGATACTACCTCAGAAGAGGCAAAGAATACTGTAACAAACCAATTGAGACAAATGCTTCAAACTGTGTGGCCAAACTCGGACGACGCTGGGCCATTTGTGCACCGTACTATTGGACTCCCAATCACGGCCGGTTGTGATAATTGTAGAATTGTAATAATTGTAGAAGGCTAGAGCCTTCAGAAGAGAAGAACAAGCTGTATCAGATTGTTCTGGCAATTCTCACATAGAAACCTCTTTTAGACCTATACAGTACATGCCTCTTGAAGACTTTATAATGGGTGAATTGTACATGATACAGACATCTTGGTGTCATCATACTCCTTATAGTGTACTCTAACATAGAGTATGTCTAGATTCTCAAATACAAAGTTTCACACACATTTATTCAAAATTATTCATATGAATATCTCAACTACCCTTTTTGATTTTGTTAATTTTAAGATGTATTGTTTGGAACAATATACTCTACAAGTACATCACATTTCCAGTGGGCTCTCTGCTAATTCTGAAGTTTTGATACATTTTATAAACACCACCAACACAGTGAATGTTAAACGGATTAAAAGGGAACTCCCTCAGCTTGTGATTTGCTGAATGTGCAATCCTAAAGCAGGGCTGTGATTGGTTAATGTTAAATAGGTCATATCATTAAAAGAACCAGAGAGCCCCTCTGGAAATTGTATGTGTTTAAAGAGTATATTGTTTCAAACAATATAATGGCAAAGAAATAAGCTAAATCAAAAAGGGTATTTTTGAGACATTCATAGATAGATAGATAGATAGATAGATAGATAGATAGATAGGTAGGTACTTTATTGATCCCTGAGGGGAAAGTTCTTTGTCAAGCAGCTACACAGGGCAGGTGCAAAATGCCACAACGAAAAGACACAAAAGACAGATACATGATACATAGAGCTGCAATATGAAAAAGTATAGAAATACAAGAAGAAAAAAAAAACAACTCTAAAAAGACATAGCATAGTATGGGTGGTTGGCTGAATATGTACACTATACATTGTTGGATGGTTACCTATACCATACAGGTCGATGGCAGAGAAATACTTCAATAGCTAAAAATTCATATGATATGAGTGAGGGTAATAATAGTTTACTTAATAGACATACTGGTTAAATTAACAGGTAAGTGAATATTTTGCATGGTTAAATTAACTGTACAGGTAAATGACAGGAAGAGATACTTAAATAGCTAAATGTGTGTATGATATAATTTGGGGTAATAATAGTAATTCCCTTAAAATACAGTCCTTAGTGCAGGGTTTAATTACAGATAAATGCACATATTGCACATTCGATATACTAAAAGCAATGAAAAAAGATGCAACTGACAGGATACTAATATGTATTCCTGAATGAATGACTACGTAAGTAAGTCCAATAATTTCTTGCAATATTGCACGTGATATGATATAACAACTGTACATGAGTATGTATATACAGACCTGAAAGAATAAATAAGTCCTGAGTGAATGAGTGATTACAGACCAGAGTTACTCACGGATGGATGCACAATTGTTAAACTAGGTCCTAACACCCCAACAGTTCCAGTTCTAATGTTGAATACATTTATTTGAAAAATAGTATTTGAGAATCTAGACATACTCTGTTAGAGCACACTATAAGGAGTATGATGACACCAAGATGTCTGTATAATGTGCGGTTCACGGATCATAAGGCCTTACAGAAGGAATGTATACTGTAGGTCTACAAAGGGCCTAAAATGGCCACTTTCATTATGATAAAAAATAATAACTGGTTTGTGCTATAAATTTCAAAAGCATGAAGTGATGTTAACTGCCGAAAATACATTTGACTGGTCATGCTTAACGGTCTATAGGTTAATTTGCATAATTTAGTGGAATTAAATTGGCGGGTGTGTTTTCATTAGTCCTCGTGTCTTATTTATCACACCTGCACAGCATACAGAGCCTAGTTAGAGGAGCGGAATAGCCTATCACCTGTCAGACAGCAAAGTTTTGAGAATGACACAAGTATTGGTCTCCACAAAGTTTGCTGCTTCAGTGTGCTTAGATCTTTATGTCAGTAGTTACTATGGTAACACTGAAGTATAATTACAAGTATTCCATAAGTGTCAAAGGCTTTCATTGACAATGACATTCAGTTTATGCAAAGAGTCAATAATACCCTTCTTTTTCAAGACTTCTGCAATCCGCCCTGGCATGCTGTCAATTAACTTCTGGGCCACATCCTGTCTGATGGCAGGCCATTCTTGCATAATCAATGCTTGGAGTTTGTCAGAAGTTGTGGGTTTTTGTTTGTCCACCCGCCTCTTGAGGATCGACCACAAGTTCTCAATGGGATTAAGGTCTGGGGAGTTTCCTGGCCATGGACCAAAATGTCGATGTTTTGTTCCCCGAGCCACTTAGTTATAACTTTTGCCTAATGGCAAGGTGCTCCATCATGCTGGAAAAGGCATTGGTCTTCACCAAACTTCTTGGATGGTTGGGAGAAGTTGCTCTCAGAGGATGTGTTGGTACCATTCTTTATTCATGGCTGTGTTCTTAGGCAAAATTAGTGAGCCCACTCCTTTGGCTGAGAAGCAACCCCACACATGAATGGTCTCAGGATGCTTTACTGTTGGCATGACACAGGACTGATGGTAGCGCTCACCTTGTCTTCTCCGGACAAGGTGTTTTCCGGAGAAAATCGGAAAGGGGATTCATCAGAGAAAATGACTCTACCCCAGTCCTCAGCAGTCCAATCCCTGTACCTTTTGCAGAATATCAGTCTGTCCCTGATGTTTTTCCTGGAGCGAAGTGGCTTCTTTGCTGCCCTTCTTGACACCAGGCCATCCTCCAAAAGTCTTCGCCTCACTGTGCGTGCAGATGCACTCACACCTGCCTGCTGCCATTCCTGAGCAAGCTCTGCACTGGTGGTGCCCCGATCCCGCAGCTGAATCAACTTTAGGAGACGGTCCTGGTGCTTGCTGGACTTTCTTGGGTGCCCTGATGCCTTCTTCACAACAATTGAACCTCTCTCCTTGAAGTTCTTGATGATCCGATAAATGGTTGATTTAGGTGCAATCTTACCAGCAGCAATATCCTTGCCTGTGAAGCCCTTTTTGTGCAAAGCAATGATGACGGCACGTGTTTCCTTTCAGGTAACCATGGTTGACAGAGGAAGAACAATGATGTCAAGCACCACCCTCCTTTTTAAAGCTTCCAGTCTGTTATTCTGACTCAATCAGCATGACAGAGTGATCTCCAGCCTTGTCCTAGTCAACACTCTCACCTGTGTTAATGAGACAATCACTGACATGATGGCAGCTGGTCCTTTTGTGGCAGGGCTGAAATGCAATGGAAATGTGTTTTTGGGATTAAATTCATTTTCATGGCAAAGAGGGACTTTGCAATTAATTGCAATTCATCTGATCACTCTTCATGACATTCTGGAGTATATGCAAATTGCCATCAACACTGAGGCAGCAAACTTTGTGGAGACCAATACTTGTGTCATTCTCAAAACTGTAGTTAGAGGAGTGGAATAGCCTATCACCTGTCAGACAGCATACAGAGACTTGTTAGAGGAGTGGAATAGCCTACCACCTGTCAGACAGCATACAGAGACTTGTTAGAGGAGTGGAATAGCCTACCACCTGTCAGACAGCATACAGAGACTTGTTAGAGGAGTGGAATAGCCTATCACCTGTCAGACAGCATACAGAGACTTGTTAGAGGAGTGGAATAGCCTACCACCTGTCAGACAGCATACAGAGACTTGTTAGAGGAGTGGAATAGCCTACCACCTGTCAGACAATGCGAGAGTAGCTCCTCAAAAAGCTGGTAATGAAGTGAAATATGTACTTTTATAAGCCCAGTCATTGCTCAACAAATAACAAATCTAAATGCAATCGTGTGTTTACTGTTTTGATTAAAGAGTGCCTCCCATTCGCCGTAGGCTGTAGTCAACGATAGGCAGGTTATCAGCGCGTCACCCACCACTTTACAATGTGAGCTTAAAACCTGAACATTTGACTTTACTTCAAATTATGAGGCATGTCTTACCTTGCTTCAATGTAGCCCAGTCAAAATCCGACTATAGAATACGTGGAAGCAATTATTCTAAAAAGACTTCCTCATGCCATTAAGACCCTCTCCCCAAAAAAGCATGTTAAACATCCTTCATCCCAATTAAGCTCCTATGTGAGAGTTGCTAGAACAATCTGAGATGCCAAATATATTTTCTGTTCCCGCTGGCTTGGAATCGTCCTATACCTGCTGTATGCACAGTCTGTACAGTCAGTCACCCTATACCTGCTGTATGCACAGTCTGTACAGTCAGTCACCCTATACCTGCTGTATGCACACAGTCTGTACAGTCAGTCACCCTATACCTGCTGTATGCACACAGTCTGCACAGTCAGTCACCCTATACCTGCTGTATGCACACAGTCTGCACAGTCAGTCACCCTATACCTGCTGTATGCACACAGTCTGTACAGTCAGTCACCCTATGCCTGCTGTATGCACACAGTCTGTACAGTCAGTCACCCTATACCTGCTGTATGCACACAGTCTGTACAGTCAGTCACCCTATACCTGCTGTATGCACACAGTCTGTACAGTCAGTCACCCTATACCTGCTGTATGCACACAGTCTGTACAGTCAGTCACCCTATACCTGCTGTATGCACACAGTCTGTACAGTCAGTCACCCTATACCTGCTGTATGCACACAGTCTGATGATACACAGACGTTTTTCAACTTGAGACTTGAGAGCTTTTTGGAAAGAAATCCATATTTAGGAAGCCAACTTTGCGCTTAGTATGCTTGTCATATAGTCCTGAAATGTAGCACACTTTGGCATAGAAAAAGAGGTGAGAGGAGGGGGAGATTGAGAGAGAGAGAGAGGGAGGGCTAGAGGGGGGAGGAAATGGAAAGACTGATGGAGGAGGAGAGGGGGGGGAGAGGGGGGCGGGGGCCGTGATGCTGGCAGAGGGTGGAGAGACCAGAAGAGTGCGTGGGTGGAGGGCTTCTCCCTCCCAACCCCTATAGGTGCAGAGCTTTTTCCTCCCCCTCTCTCTCCCTCCTCCCTCTCTTCCACTCTCTCTCTCTCTCTCTCCCTCTCTTGTGTGTGAATTGTGATTGGAGGGGAGGTGTGTGTGTGTGTGTGTGAAATCGGCGTCATTCTCTTGAGACCCGAGCGATTGGGAGCGCAAACGGGAAAATTCAAGGTCATCGCAACACGCTTCTCTCTGACGCTGTCTATCAGCCTTCTCGTTCATGCGCGTGTATATGCGTGTGCGCATTTTTATTGCGGGGAGCGTGTGTGTGTGAATAACCGTGACCGCATCAGAGAGGCCGCAGGCAGGTAGTGAAACGCGTCAGCATCGTGATCGATGTACGGTAAGAATGCCAAGTATCCCTTTTCTTTGTGTGTCTGTGTCTCGTCTGTGTCTGTCTCTGTGTCTGTGTCTGTGTCTGTGTCTCTGTCCTCTGTGTCTCTGTCTGTGTCTGTAGTGTTAATCCTCCTACGTTGAGACAGTTTTCCTTCATTCTCTAAAGGGAATGTTTCAGTCACTGCTGTAGACTAGTATCATATGGACCTGTAGACTAGTATCATATGGACCTGTAGACTAGTATCATATGGACCTGTAGACTAGTATCATATGGACCTGTAGACTAGTATCATATGGACCTGTAGACTAGTATCGTATGGACCTGTAGACTAGTATCGTATGGACCTGTAGACTAGTATCGTATGGACCTGTAGACTAGTATCGTATGGACCTGTAGACTAGTATCGTACGGACCTGTAGACTAGTATCGTACGGACCTGTAGACTAGTATCGTACGGACCTGTAGACTAGTATCGTACGGACCTGTAGACTAGTATCGTACGGACCTGTAGACTAGTATCGTACGGACCTGTAGACTAGTATCGTACGGACCTGTAGACTAGTATCGTACGGACCTGTAGACTAGTATCGTACGGACCTGTAGACTAGTATCGTACGGACCTGTAGACTAGTATCGTACGGACCTGTAGACTAGTATCGTACGGACCTGTAGACTAGTATCGTACGGACCTGTAGACTAGTATCGTACGGACCTGTAGACTAGTATCGTACGGACCTGTAGACTAGTATCGTATGGACCTGTAGACTAGTATCGTATGGACCTGGTCCTCTGTAGTATAATGACGTGTGTGTGTGTGTGTGTGTGTGTGTGTGTGTGTGTAATAGCGTGACAAAGTCACCCCTGTTGAACGATCAGGGAAAAAATGAATAGTTATTTATCGCAATATTATTTTTGGACAATATTATATTAGTACTTTGATTCTGAGTATAGATTTTTTTTTATTGTGTATGTATGTATATATTATGTATATATTATGTATGTATGTATGTATATGAAATGTAGCTGGCGCTAGTCTGCTCTACCTGCGCCAAAACTCATCCTAGAGACATGTTTTCAGCACTTTTATTTATTTGACTAATTAAAACAAGTTTACTCTTGTCTTTCCGGAGGAGACATATGGTGAGCAATGTGTTTGGAACATCGAGTCGCAATAAAATCACAGTATCGAATCGCAATCATGAGAATTGCAGTACATATCGTATCGTGATAATATAGATTCTTTAGGTCCGTGGCAATTTCCATGCCTTACTGGCTGTTCTGCCTTTCAACCACTCACACTGTCTACTGAGGTTCTGTCTACTGATGTGTTTCTACTGAGGTTCTGTCTACTGACGTGTTTCTACTGAGGTTCTGTCTACTGACGTGTTTCTACTGAGGTTCTGTCTACTGACGTGTTTGTGTGTGTGGAGGTTCTGTCTACTGACGTGTTTGTGTGTGTGGAGGTTCTGTCTACTGACGTGTTTGTGTGTGTGGAGGTTCTGTCTACTGACGTGTTTGTGTGTGTGGAGGTTCTGTCTACTGACGTGTTTGTGTTTGTGGAGGTTCTGTCTACTGACGTGTTTGTGTGTGTGGAGGTTCTGTCTACTGACGTGTTTGTGTGTGTGGAGGTTCTGTCTACTGACGTGTTTGTGTGTGTGGAGGTTCTGTCTACTGACGTGTTTGTGTGTGTGGAGGTTCTGTCTACTGACGTGTTTGTGTGTGTGGAGGTTCTGTCTACTGACGTGTTTGTGTGTGTGGAGGTTCTGTCTACTGACGTGTTTGTGTGTGTGGAGGTTCTGTCTACTGACGTGTTTGTGTGTGTGGAGGTTCTGTCTACTGACGTGTTTGTGTGTGTGGAGGTTCTGTCTACTGACGTGTTTGTGTGTGTGGAGGTTCTGTCTACTGACGTGTTTGTGTGTGTGGAGGTTCTGTCTACTGACGTGTTTGTGTGTGTGGAGGTTCTGTCTACTGACGTGTTTGTGTGTGTGGAGGTTCTGTCTACTGACGTGTTTGTGTGTGTGTGGAGGTTCTGTCTACTGACGTGTTTGTGTGTGTGTGGAGGTTCTGTCTACTGACGTGTTTGTGTGTGTGTGGAGGTTCTGTCTACTGACGTGTTTGTGTGTGTGTGGAGGTTCTGTCTACTGACGTGTTTGTGTGTGTGTGTGGAGGTTCTGTCTACTGACGTGTTTGTGTGTGTGTGTGGAGGTTCTGTCTACTGACGTGTTTGTGTGTGTGTGTGGAGGTTCTGTCTACTGACGTGTTTGTGTGTGTGTGTGGAGGTTCTGTCTACTGACGTGTTTGTGTGTGTGTGTGTGGAGGTTCTGTCTACTGACGTGTTTGTGTGTGTGTGTGTGGAGGTTCTGTCTACTGACGTGTTTGTGTGTGTGTGTGTGGAGGTTCTGTCTACTGACGTGTTTGTGTGTGTGTGTGTGGAGGTTCTGTCTACTGACGTGTTTGTGTGTGTGTGTGTGGAGGTTCTGTCTACTGACGTGTTTGTGTGTGTGTGTGTGGAGGTTCTGTCTACTGACGTGTTTGTGTGTGTGTGTGTGGAGGTTCTGTCTACTGACGTGTTTGTGTGTGTGTGTGTGGAGGTTCTGTCTACTGACGTGTTTGTGTGTGTGTGTGTGGAGGTTCTGTCTACTGACGTGTTTGTGTGTGTGTGTGTGGAGGTTCTGTCTACTGACGTGTTTGTGTGTGTGTGTGTGGAGGTTCTGTCTACTGACGTGTTTGTGTGTGTGTGTGTGTGGAGGTTCTGTCTACTGACGTGTTTGTGTGTGTGTGTGTGGAGGTTCTGTCTACTGACGTGTTTGTGTGTGTGTGTGTGTGGAGGTTCTGTCTACTGACGTGTTTGTGTGTGTGTGTGTGGAGGTTCTGTCTACTGACGTGTTTGTGTGTGTGTGTGTGGAGGTTCTGTCTACTGACGTGTTTGTGTGTGTGTGTGTGGAGGTTCTGTCTACTGACGTGTTTGTGTGTGTGTGTGTGGAGGTTCTGTCTACTGACGTGTTTGTGTGTGTGTGTGTGGAGGTTCTGTCTACTGACGTGTTTGTGTGTGTGTGTGTGGAGGTTCTGTCTACTGACGTGTGTGTGTGGAGGTTCTGTCTACTGACGTGTTTGTGTGTGTGTGTGTGTGGAGGTTCTGTCTACTGACGTGTGTGTGTGGAGGTTCTGTCTACTGACGTGTTTGTGTGTGTGTGTGTGTGGAGGTTCTGTCTACTGACGTGTTTGTGTGTGTGTGTGTGGAGGTTCTGTCTACTGACGTGTTTGTGTGTGTGTGTGGAGGTTCTGTCTACTGACGTGTTTGTGTGTGTGTGTGGAGGTTCTGTCTACTGACGTGTTTGTGTGTGTGTGTGGAGGTTCTGTCTACTGACGTGTTTGTGTGTGTGTGTGGAGGTTCTGTCTACTGACGTGTTTGTGTGTGTGTGTGGAGGTTCTGTCTACTGACGTGTTTGTGTGTGTGTGTGGAGGTTCTGTCTACTGACGTGTTTGTGTGTGTGTGTGGAGGTTCTGTCTACTGACGTGTTTGTGTGTGTGTGTGGAGGTTCTGTCTACTGACGTGTTTGTGTGTGTGTGTGGAGGTTCTGTCTACTGACGTGTTTGTGTGTGTGTGGAGGTTCTGTCTACTGACGTGTTTGTGTGTGTGTGGAGGTTCTGTCTACTGACGTGTTTGTGTGTGTGTGGAGGTTCTGTCTACTGACGTGTTTGTGTGTGTGTGGAGGTTCTGTCTACTGACGTGTTTGTGTGTGTGTGGAGGTTCTGTCTACTGACGTGTTTGTGTGTGTGTGGAGGTTCTGTCTACTGACGTGTTTGTGTGGAGGTTCTGTCTACTGACGTGTGTGTGTGGAGGTTCTGTCTACTGACGTGTGTGTGTGGAGGTTCTGTCTACTGACGTGTTTGTGTGTGTGTGTGGAGGTTCTGTCTACTGACGTGTTTGTGTGTGTGTGTGTGTGGAGGTTCTGTCTATTGACGTGTTTGTGTGTGTGTGTGTGTGGAGGTTCTGTCTACTGACGTGTTTGTGTGTGTGTGGAGGTTCTGTCTACTGACGTGTTTGTGTGTGTGTGGAGGTTCTGTCTACTGACGTGTTTGTGTGTGTGTGTGTGGAGGATCTGTCTACTGACGTGTTTGTGTGTGTGTGTGTGGAGGTTCTGTCTACTGACGTGTTTGTGTGTGTGTGTGTGTGGAGGTTCTGTCTACTGACGTGTTTGTGTGTGTGTGTGGAGGTTCTGTCTACTGACGTGTTTGTGTGTGTGTGTGGAGGTTCTGTCTACTGACGTGTTTGTGTGTGTGTGTGGAGGTTCTGTCTACTGACGTGTTTGTGTGTGTGTGTGGAGGTTCTGTCTACTGACGTGTTTGTGTGTGTGTGTGGAGGTTGTTTGCCTAGATCTTCCAGGAGGCTGTTGTTTATGAAGCTAAATTAGTGTATTGATGTTGGTCCATGTGGTAGAATTAGCTAGCCGCTGTTAATTTAGCTAATACAGGATGTTTTTAATTTTCTTTCCAATGGTTATTCAATATGCTGCAAATTGAATTAGCTGTGGTGTGAATGCCACATACAGTCTTCTCTTTGAGCTCACATTCAGTTCAGTGCATTATTGTACACTATTGAGCTGTATGGATCCTGTTCATGTAGGTCTGAAGACGCATCGTTTAGCTGATAGCTGTGATGAATGATGTACATATAGCCTAATGATATTGTGTCGTCTTTTCTCTTCACTCACACAGCATTCCACATGTTCAGTGAATTGGACGTGTATGTTCCGTGGTCTTCTTTACGATCGGTGTGTGTGTGTGTGTGTGTGTGTGTGTGTGTGTGTGTGTGTGTGTGTGTGTGTGTGTGTGTGTGTGTGTGTGACTGTGGAAATGTCTGCTAGTGATAGTGGCCGAGGCTCTCGTGTTTCTGTGTGGCCTGAATGGCACTCCCTATTTCCTACTAATGACTTTAACAGAGACCGGCGCTACAGACTATTATACTCTCCTCGGTCTGTGTCTGTGTTGTCTGTGTCGTCTGTGTCTGTGGGTGAGGCTGTAGGTTTAGTGATGTTTGGTTTCTCTCTGTGATGATACAAATAGCAGAGAGTGGTCCCCCCCCCCCCCCCTTATGTAATGACCCTGAAGGCTCCCAGCATTTAACCATCACGGTGAGCAGAGCACAGAGTGTGTGTGTGTGTGTGTGTGTGTGTGTGTGTGTGTGTGTGTGTGTGTGTGATTGCTGTGCATGTAGCATACAATAATGTGCTGGATTGACTTTGCAGTATGCACCGGTTACAGTGAAGCGTGCTGAGCACAGTAGGTAGGAGGCATGTGAGAGTGTGTGTGATGACATCATTTGGTCACGATACTTCTCAGGACATGGGCCTACCACACACACGCACACGCGCGCACACACACACACACACACACACACACACACACACACACACACACACACACTTAATGAATTCTCTCCATTCATTAAAATCACAGTTTAACCCACACCCATCTATTGTTGTGACTACATGGACCTGCCCATGTTTATTATGTATTGAAACCAAACCATGTGGATTTGAATGAAAAGTATTTGAAT
The DNA here is from genome assembly GCA_023634145.1 of Thymallus thymallus. Taxonomy (NCBI): domain Eukaryota; kingdom Metazoa; phylum Chordata; class Actinopteri; order Salmoniformes; family Salmonidae; genus Thymallus; species Thymallus thymallus. The sequence continues at coordinate 30,402,141 of CM042412.1, read as the reverse complement.
AAACATCTAAGAAACGCTCATCAGGTCAAACAGGCTACATGTCATATTAATTAAACAGCATATAAACACTATATAGGAGAACGTTAATTATTTAGACACTGGGCTGGTAGGGACATCAAGCGCTCAGCATTCAAACAATGTTTTGTTGTATTAAATCATTATAGGCTTTGACTTAATTAGAATTAAATACAAATGATATGAAACATTACTTATAAGGGCCTTTTTTAGAATTCATTTTTAGAAACATGAGTTTGGCCAGTCTGTGGCTTCAGACTCATGCGATGCTGCCTGGAGAGCCGGCCAGCAGCGGAGAAGATCCTCTCCACACTTGCAGAGCCACTGGGGATAATCAACAGCCTTTTTCTATAGGTAGGCCTAAAGGTTTTTAGGCAAAATAACTCGATCAAACGGAAAGGTCCTTGAATGTAGGAATATGCCGGGCCTATTGGGACAAAATCAATTATGGCCTATTAACGAAACCTTTTTAAGATATTAGATTTTTTGTTTATAAATACTTGGCTACAATCACACACTTAGTTCTCTACCCACCTCGTTCCTTTCTTTCAGCATTTGCACGTAGTAAGTACACCATCATGCTTTTGGGATAAGTGTCTTTTTTCAGATTCCACAATGATTCTTTAGTTGTGGACATTACATCACCTCACTCCCTCTCTTGCTCCCCGTCTTTGTAAGTCACCTTGATTTAGCACCTGTGTGTTTTATTCGTTTCTTTATGGAAATATTTAGCAAACTCTAAGACAGTAGCTAAAGCAAGGGGCCGTAGTAATCCATAAGTAGACTACGAATGCATGCTGGGGCGGGCATGCCCTGAGCTTGTGAAGTGAGCGCTATTGGAGCTGGCGTGAAGGCCAACGCTCCAGCCTTTGGGAATCTCGTCCACGCTCCAGTCGAATTGGGCACGCTCCGCTCCGCTCCTCGCTCCGCTCCACTCCGCTCACATACTCCGCTTCAGACACATAGACGTTTACAGACGTACACATAGCAGAGTGCAATCAATCTCACACAGGGGAGTGAGTAGCGGTTCTGTTGAAGTAGCAGATGGATAAGGCTTTAGAGACCATGCATGCATGTACGTACGCACAAACACACAGCCATGGATAGATTTAGAAGCTCTGTATTTCCTGATATTGATATTGATAGCAGGATAAAGTGGTAAAGTGCGTACTGAAGGGTATATTTGGTCACATTTGCTGGCCATGTGTGTTTTGGAAAAACAGAGAGCAGCTTTGTGACAGCAGGTGCAGATAAGACATAACGAGATGAGCTGTTGATGACATTCCCTCCATGCCTGTGTGTCTGTCTGTGTACTAAGTCCATGTATTTCTCTTTGGGTTATATCGGTCACTCTCTCTCTTCTTCCATCTGTCTCCCTCGTTCCTGCTCACTCTCTGTCCTTCTTTCAACCTCTCTTTTATCATTTCACCTCTTCATCTCTGGCTCCAGCTCTCTCTATCCCCCTCTTCCTCTCTACCTCGCCCCCATTTTCTCATCTATCTATCTGTCTGTCTGTCTGTCTACAGTTGAAGTCGGAAGTTTACATACACTTAGGTTGAAGTCATTTTTCAACCACTCCACAGATTTCATGTTAACAAACTATAGTTTTGTCAAGTCGGTTAGGACATCTACTTTGTGCATGACACAAGTAATTCTTCCAACAATTGTTTACAGACAGATTATTTCACTTATAATTCACTATATCACAATTCCAGTGGGTCAGAAGTTTACATACACTAAGTTGAATGTGCCTTTAAACAGCTTGGAAAATTCCAGAAAAACAATGTCATGGCTTAAACTCAGTGCCTCTTTGTTCGACATCATGGGAAAATCTAAAGAAATCAGCCAAGACGTCAGAAAAAGAATTGTAGACCTCCAAGTCTGGTTCATCCTTGGGAGCAATTTCCAAACGCCTGAAGGTACCACGTTCATCTGTACAAACAATAGTATGCAAGTATAAACACCATGGGACCACGCAGCCGTCATACCGCTCAGGAAGGAGACGCGTTTTGTCTCCTAGAGATGAGCGTACTTTGGTGCGAAAAGTGAACAGAACAACAGCAAAGGACCTTGTGAAGATGCTGGAGGAAACAGGTACAAAAGTATCTAGATCCACAGTAAAACGAGTCCTATATCGACATAACCTGAAAGGCCGCTCAGCAAGGAAGAAGCCACTGCTCCAAAACCACCATTAAAAAAGCCAGACTACGGTTTGCAACTTCACATGGGGACAAAGATCGTACTTTTTGGAGAAATGTCCTCTGGTCTGATTAAACAAAAATAGAACTGTTTGGCCATAATGACCATTGTTTTGTTTGGAGGAAAAAGGGGGAGGCTTGCAAGCCGAAGAACACCATCCCAACCGTGAAGCACGGGGTGGCAGCATCATGTTGTGGGTGCTTTGCTGCAGGAGGGACTGGCATCATGAGGAAGGAAAATGATGTGTATATATTGAACCAACATCTCAAGACATCAGTCAGGAAGTTTACCGCACGAGCGATGACTGCTCACCATCAACGCTTGGAAGAGCACTTTGGGACCTACTTCCCAATCCGTTGGACTGTGATCCTGGCTCAGTTGACATGCAGGTAAGTTGAATCAAACAGCTGACCGAGTGCATTCACGGTTCACGAGGAGGAGTTTTGGTTCCTGACTCAAAGGGTAAAACCTGCCATCTCCCACTGAGCATTAATGTTGCCTCGGAACAGAGGGCTCTGAAATCGGGGTTGGAAACGAGCTCTGGTTTTGAAAAATTGTCATCTAACTCGGAATTCCAACTCAGGAACTCTGGACTCTTTCTAGAGCTCCGACCTGAAAATCACTGACGTCAGAATTCGCAGTTGTCTTGAAAGCACCATCGGTCCTCTCCTCTGCATTAAAACCAAATATCGATCCAGGTTGGATGTGACAGCAGATATGAGGTGTTTTTCAATTGACTGCCATAGCCCCAAATAAAAACGTAAACATTGGCTGTTGATTACAAAATAAAAAATCACATGGTTTGGGTCGTGAGAAATTTCCAATATCAAATTTGTGTCGTGGGCCCAAAGAGTTTGGGAACGCCTGGACTAGACATTGACTGCTGTGTAGTTGTGGAGTTTACTGTGCACTTTCCCTCACTCTTTCTCTGGTCTCTTTTGTCACGTTCTCGCTTTGTGTGTGTTATTGTTGGTGTAGGAGAGCAGAGTAAGATGACGTGTGCAGCGCAGTAATAAAGCTGTTTGATGTGAGGGTGAATGGACAGCCAGAGACCCCTCGCTGTGGTGCAATGTCACAACTGCCATCTACACTACCATCTAGCATCCACCCCCCTCTCCTGCCGATTTCTACCATTCCTAGTTTCCTCTTCCGTACAGCCTCCAACCATTTAGTTATTTTTATTTAACCTTTATTTAACGAGGCAAGTCAGTTAAGAACAAATTCTTAATTACAATGACGGCCTCCCCCGGCCAAACCCGGACGGTGCTGGGCCAATTGTGCGCCGCCCTATGGAACTCCCAATCACGGCCGGATGTGATGCAGCCTGGATTCGAACCAGGGACTGCGGTGACTCCTCTTGCACTGAGATGCAGTGCTTTAGACCGCTGCTCAACACGGGAACCACCCCACACCCTATAGGCTAGTTCAATACAGCACCCACCAATATCCTGAATTGTGCTGTCAGAAGAACTGCTATTCACCCCCCCCCCCCCCCCCCCCCAACAAAACAGAAGTCCCCAATGTCTATCCCTTACCGCGTTGCAACCCACTACAAATACTTTGCTGTTAGTTTTTGCCCCCAACTAAACTATCCACCTCCGCACCCATACACCCTACACACAGCTGGGGCTGGGGGGTATACCATATTTTACGATATACTGGTGTTGATGCAGGGACCGGTTTGGGTTTTTCCTTTACCTTCTATAAGGTTAGGGTTAGGGTCAGGGTTAGGGTTAGGGTTTTTATAGTTTACTCCGCTCTCTGTCTCCAAGCCACTAGCCCCGCCCCCTGTCACTCAAGCAGCGCACTAGTTCAGTCTGCACGGTCACTGCAGCTCATGCAGCGATGTTGATGACTAGGACGCTGTTTTTACTTTGCTTCTTAATAGAAACACACTAGCGTTCTATAATGACACTATTAGTTTGTGTTTTTTTACATCTGCAAACGGCTGTTTGTATTTTCTTAGCAAGTTGGGCCTAATTCGTGTTGGGTCCTAATGCTAATCGCTAGTTAGCTGGTTAGCTAGCTAGTAAATGTACTGAGTCCGAGCTAACGCAACTAGCTATACAGCCTGATAATACCAGTGATGTAGACTTAAAATCAGCATGTTGTTTGTGCAACAATATCTTCTAAATCAAAGAGGAATACACAAAGAATTAATATGTTAGCTACATGAAGTAGCCATGAGAAAACAATCAATTTCCATTTGTTTTTTTATTTCACCTTTATTTAACCAGGTAGGTCAGTTGAACAAGTTCTCATTTACAACTGCGACCTGGCCAAGACAAAGCAAAGCAGTGCGACAAAAAACACAGAGTTACACATGAGAATATAACAAAAGTACAGTCAATAACACAATAGAAAATCTATATACAGAGTGCAAATGTAGTGCAAAATGCATTAAGGTTAGGAAGGTAGGACAATAAATACTGTAGATCATAGTGGTGAAATAGGTTACAGATTAGAATTAACACTGGCTTGATAGATGCGCAAATAAAGATACTGGAGTGCAAAATGAGCTAAAATAATAAATATGTGGATGAGGTAGTAGGGGGGGCTATTTACAGAAATCCATGATTCCAACAGTGTGTTCTGGTCTAAATCGCAAGTCAAATCCCAATTGCAACATTTGGTAAAAAAATAAGGCCTAGATTGTTTACCCACATCGTGCAGCCATGCATGGAAATGATCTCAAATAAGTGCAAGAAATGCAGAAATGGGGAGGTGGGGTTGAATTTGAATTGGAACAGTGCACAACAATCAGAATGGAGAATGACCCATTGAAATCACTTAGAATGTATGTGCTGCCACCCGAGGGTCCCGCACTACTCTTAAAACGTGTTTTATTCAAAAACATAAAATACCACCACACACACAAACACACAGTTTTTTCCTCGTAGGACAGACCTGCAGTATTGTACAGTAGCACTTTTCAGTGACTCACTCACGTGACAGGACCCACCTCCACCTATCCATCCCTCCGCCCCAACCCCCCTTCCTTCGCCGGGGACCCTGATGCAGTCATTAATTCAGCGGTGACTCCTACTCCTGGGCCCCCAGCCAAGATGGGCAAGGAAGGAAGGAAGGGAGGGACAGGGGGTGTAAAGGAGAGGAGAAGACTCATTTAGAGTTTGAAGTGATGGAGGAGAGGAGTGGAGGAAAGCTAAGAATAGCAGCAAGGAGGGCAGATGGAGATAGCGACCAGTGGCAGCCTGCAGCCTGCTGAGCCCTACGGGGGAGTTTAGCACCACGGTGACAGAATCTTCACTGACAGACGCACAGACAGAGACTCTAAGCCTAAAACTTATCTTAACTCCCAAGGCTAGGATGACTGAGGATCCCGTCTCAGAGATGTGACAGAGGCACAGACGGACACAGAACGGTTGCTTAGTGCGAGCCATTTTGAGATGTGACCTTCCTTCTTTCTCCTATGAGTTGATCGCTGATAATGATTGACAACCATTGATTGATATTGATTGGTGAATGCAATATGGTGGAAAGATCAAGGTGATGTTCATGAAAGGAAGCAAACTACAAAGGAAATAGAATGAGGGAAAGAAGGAAGGAAGGATGGAAGGATGGATCTGTATACAGCCTGACTATCTTCAAACTGTTGGGAGCTATTTTTCTCTCAGTCAGTTTGGCAGGCCTATTTGAAATTGTTAAAAGCTTATTTCAAGGTTGTCTATTGCTTCCCCAGAAGTCTTCCTATACAGAGTGCACTTGTCTCAATGTAATCAAGGTATGAAAGTATTGTTATTTTCAAATACAATCTCTTGGGCTTTAGTTATGGTAAATTTTCAGTGTACAAATTATTATAATTGTTCCGGCACCCAGCCATCAGCTTTGAAAACAATCTGCCTGCAGCTGAATCTAGTTGCCTGCCCTATGACTCATCACTGCTGAGCTCACCGCTCCAATCAGCTCCCAGCTCCCTCTCTCTATCTCTCTCTATCTCTATCTCTCTCTATCTCTCTCTATCTCTCTCTATCTCTATCTCTATCTCTATCTCTATCTCTATCTCTATCTCTCTCTCTCTCTCTATCTCTCTCTCTCTCTCTCTCTCTCTCTCTCTCTCTCTCTCTCTCTCTCTCTCTCTCTCTCTCTCTCTCTCTCTCTCTCTCTCTCTCTCTCTCTCTCTCTCTCTCTCTCTCTCTCTCTCTCTCTCTCTCTCTCTCTCTCTCTCTCTCTCTCTCTCTCTCTCTCTCTCAGCTTTCTTCCCTCTGCAAAGTCACACAGTGTTACACAACTTTCCTCAAGGTTGTCGATTGTGAGACTGGATGTGTATATATTGCACACTGAGTGAATGTGCCTTTTCAAAAAAATAAATGTGTGTACAATGTGTCTTTTTTTTAAAATGTTGGTGAGTCTTTCGTGTCTCAGTGTGTGTCTTTGTGCTCCAAAGCCTTTGTGGCCACATTCTTCAGATGTCTGACCCCTTTAAAGGGGGCTTTGAACAAAGGCATCTATTTCTCAGCCTGTGTGAAAAAAAACTGGTCTTGAAGAATCGTGCAAGGACCGTCTTTCTTATCTCTGCTGCTGTGTAGTTCTTTCCAAGCTTCTATTTCTCACTAGCCCTCTCTCTCTCTCTCACGCTCTCTCACGCTCTCTCACGCTCTTGCTCAGTCTCGCTCGCCCTGGGTTGTTGGATGTCTAAACTTTATTCATCTCTGAGCTGTGCAAGTTTGCTGCTGACACTGAGGTGTACTAGGTGACAGACTTGATGGAGCACTGCAACAATCTGAGCTTTTACCCTGGTCTCACTGTAACTCTCTTTTGAAGGAGGTTTTATCATGGTCAGGTATCTACGGTTGCAAACATGATTGATTTATTAATTCATACGTCACTCATTTATTTACTCACCCACTCTCCATATCTCCTTCCCTCTCTCCTGTAGGGGTGTGTGGTTGCTGTGGGGCTTTGAGGCCACGCTACAAGAGACTGGTGGACAACATCTTCCCAGAGGACCCAGAGGTGAGAGTTCAAGTGAAACTTCTTGTTTCCTGTGGCCATGCTCTCTACTTCCTGTGACCTTTTTTTTTTGTCATTTCAATATTTCTAGTGGTCTCCTCATCTGCACTGATCTGAAAGGACTAGATAGAAGTGAATTCCTGGCAGGCAACCTCTGAATTTCTTTCACCAGTCCTGCTAATATTCTTTCTAAAATGGGGAACAAATTGAAATGTGTATATTGTAAAACTAGATATTTTAACATCAAAGTTAAGAAACTGCTTGTCTCAACCTTGATTCAGTGTCATTTTGATGATGCCTGCTCTGCTTGGTATAGTGGGCTATCAAAAAAGCTGAAAAAGTAAATGCAGGTCATGCTAAATAATGTTTTCAGGTATATGCTGAATGTCCCCCCCTAGGACCCACATAGGGGTACAGGAGTTCCGAGAGTCCAGAGTGGACCAACTTAAACTTAATCATATGTTTTGACATCTTAAATGATTGTGCCCCAGGTTATATGAAAAAACACATAGATATGGTCTACAACCAACAGTTACAATACCAGAGCTAGTGTTATGTCTTGTAAAATCCCAAGAGGAAACAGTACTGCGATGGGCACGTTTTTCTATACAGGGACTTTCCTATGGAATAGCCTCCTCTTGGAGATCAAGCAAAGAAAAGGGAGGCGAAGGTTTTCATTTGGACAAGGTTGCCTCAGTAAGAGAAACCCCTCCACTGCCCCTTCTGCCCCCTACTGCTGGTCAGGTGTATTTATTTAAATCATATGTAAGATGTGTAATGAATAGATTGTTTTAATGTGTAATGAATAGGGTTGATATTTAAGGTCAGGGAAAAGTGCAGTGAATAGAACCACTTTTTAGGATGTCAATATAAATGAATGTATTTATGGTTGTTTGTCATTTTTTTTCTTGCCTTTTTAATAATTAAACAGTTGAAGTCGGAAGTTTACATACACTTAGGTTTTTCGACCACTCTACAGATTTCATGTTAACAAACTATAGTTTTGGCAAGTCGGTTAGGACATCTACTTTGTGCATGACACAAGTAATTCTTCCAACAATTGTTAACAGACAGATTATTTCACTTATAATTCACTATATCACAATTCCAGTGGGTCAGAAGTTTACATACACTAAGTTGACTGTGCCTTTAAACAGCTTGGAAAATTCCAGAAAAGTATGTCATGGCTTTAGAAGCGTTTGATAGGCTAATTGACATCATTCAAGTCAATTGGAGGTGTACCTGTGGATGTATTTCAAGACCTTCAAACTCAGTGCCTCTTTGCTCGACATCATGGGAAAATCAAAAGAAATCAGCCAAGACCTCGGAAAAAAATGTGTAGACCTCCACAAGTCTGGTTCATCCTTGGGAGCAATTTACAAACGCCTGAAGGTACCACGTTCATCTGTACAAACAATAGTACGCAAGTATAAACACCTTGGGACCACGCAGCCGTCATACCGCTCAGCAAGGAAGAAGCCACTGCTCCAAAACCGCCATAAAAAAGCCAGACGGTTTGCAACTGCACATGGGGACAAAGATCGTACTTTTTGGAGAAATGTCCTCTGGTCTGATGAAACAAAAATATAACGGTTTGGCCATAATGACCATCGTTATGTTTGGAGGGAAAAGGGGGAGGCTTGCAAGCCGAAGAACACCATCCCAACCGTGAAGCACGGGGGTGGCAGCATCATGTTGTGGGGGTGCTTTGCTGCAGGAGGGTCTGGTGCACTTCACAAAATAGATGGCATCATGAGGAAGGAAAATTATGTGGATATATTGAAGCAACATCTCAAGACATCAGTCAGGAAGTTAAAGCTTGGTCACAAATGGGTCTTCCAAATGAACAATAACCCCAAGCATACTTCCAAAGTTGTGGCAAAACGAATTAAGGACAACAAAGTCAAGGTATTGGTGTGGCCATCACAAAGCCCTGACCTCAATCCTATAGAACATTTGTGGGCAGAACTGAAAAAGCGTGTGCGAGCAAGGAGGCCTACAAACCTGACTCAGTTACACCAGTTCTGTCAGGATGAATGGGCCAGAATTCACCCAACTTATTGTGGGAAGCTTGTGGAATGCTACCCGAAACATTTGACCCAAGTTAAACAATTTAAAGGCAATGCTACCAAATACTAATTGAGTGTATGTAAACTTCTGACACACTGGGAATGTGATGAAAGAAATAAAAGCTGAAATAAATAATTCTCTCTACTATTATTCTGACATTTCACGTTCTTAAAATAAAGTGGTGATCCTAACTGACCTAAGACAGGGAATTATTACTAGGATTAAATGTCAGGAATTGTGAAAAACTGAGTTTAAATGTATTTGGCTAAGGTGTATGTAAACTTCCGACTTCAACTGTATGTGTTATTGTTTTTACCGTTGAGCACCACTTTGGAAACAAGCGTTTTAATTAATACTTTCAAGTGACGTCCTCTGGATCCACATTGTACATTTTATTGTATATGCTGTTACCCAAAATACATTTAATTAAACTCCAAATAAGATAATATGAAGGACAATAGACAAGGAAAAAGCTTTTGAAGATATTCTGCAAATGTCACCATGTCTGTGAAGAAGGATGAATTCATTCATTTGTGAAATGTTATAAAATTAGCCCAGGCTTCCTGTCTGATCTGTCGCCAGTAACACTTCATTTCTCGTGTGTGTGTGTGTGGTGTGTGCGTGTGCGTGTGCTGCATGCCCCAAAAACCAGTCTGTTTCTAGTGTTGGATTGAAAGCTCCCGACACAGCCTTCAGATAACATTGAGTCAGACACTGAATCCAGTCAGGGAGAATAGACCGAAGTCCTGTTAATGTGTTTATCATATAGAGTTATGTATAGCTCTGTCTGGTAATGACTTGTTCATTCTATCTGTGTATTATTTTCAGTGCTTTACCACACATTTTATAGTTCAAGTCTTGTAATATACAATGGAGGCATTTCCTGTGAGCAAGGAGAATTTAATTGAATTGGATCATTCCTAGTCTGAACGTAAGTGAGCGCCTATCTAACCAGACTGAGGAGTGGATGCTGTTAGTCCTCCAGCCCAGACTGTTTGAGAACGAGTGTGTGTGTGTGTGTTGAAGAGCACGTTGGGGAGCATGTGGGCGTGGCCGCATGCTTGTGTTGTCGTTTAAAAATAAATAAATCTGTCACCCTTGGTGAACATAGCTCAGCGAAAATACATATCACGTGTCGTTGTCACCCTTGGTGAACGTAGCTCAGAGAAAATACATATCACGTGTCGTTGTCACCCTTGGTGAACGTAGCTCAGAGAAAATACATATCACGTGTCGTTGTCACCCTTGGTGAACGTAGCTCAGAGAAAATACATATCACGTGTCGTTGTCACCCTTGGTGAACGTAGCTCAGAGAAAATACATATCACGTGTCGTTGTCACCCTTGGTGAACGTAGCTCAGAGAAAATGCATATCACGTGTCGTTGTCACCCTTGGTGAACGTAGCTCAGAGAAAATACATATCACGTGTCGTTGTCACCCTTGGTGAACGTAGCTCAGAGAAAATGCATATCACGTGTTGTTGTCACCCTTGGTGAACGTAGCTCAGAGAAAATACATATCACGTGTCGTTGTCACCCTTGGTGAACGTAGCTCAGAGAAAATGCATATCACGTGTCGTTGTCACCCTTGGTGAACGTAGCTCAGAGAAAATGCATATCACGTGTCGTTGTCACCCTTGGTGAACGTAGCTCAGAGAAAATGCATATCACGTGTTGTTGTCACCCTTGGTGAACGTAGCTCAGAGAAAATGCATATCACGTGTCGTTGTCACCCTTGGTGAACGTAGCTCAGAGAAAATGCATATCACGTGTTGTTGTCACCCTTGGTGAACGTAGCTCAGAGAAAATGCATATCACGTGTTGTTGTCACCCTTGGTGAACGTAGCTCAGAGAAAATGCATATCACGTGTCGTTGTCACCCTTGGTGAACGTAGCTCAGAGAAAATGCATATCACGTGTTGTTGTCACCCTTGGTGAACGTAGCTCAGAGAAAATGCATATCACGTGTCGTTGTCACCCTTGGTGAACGTAGCTCAGAGAAAATGCATATCACGTGTTGTTGTCACCCTTGGTGAACGTAGCTCAGAGAAAATGCATATCACGTGTCGTTGTCACCCTTGGTGAACGTAGCTCAGAGAAAATGCATATCACGTGTTGTTGTCACCCTTGGTGAACGTAGCTCAGAGAAAATACATATCACGTGTCGTTGTCACCCTTGGTGAACGTAGCTCAGAGAAAATGCATATCACGTGTTGTTGTCACCCTTGGTGAACGTAGCTCAGAGAAAATACATATCACGTGTCGTTGTCACCCTTGGTGAACGTAGCTCAGAGAAAATGCATATCACGTGTTGTTGTCACCCTTGGTGAACGTAGCTCAGAGAAAATACATATCACGTGTCGTTGTCACCCTTGGTGAACGTAGCTCAGAGAAAATGCATATCACGTGTTGTTGTCACCCTTGGTGAACGTAGCTCAGAGAAAATGCATATCACGTGTCGTTCCACAAGGTTAGATTTTGGTTCCTGTACAGTTGAGTTTATATATGTTACCCATTGGCAGCGTTATCAGAAAGCACAGCATTGATTTTCACTGCTACACAGACGATACACAACTTCACATTTCTGTGTCACCAGAGGATTTTAGCTCCTCTGATAAATGATTAGACTGTATTAGTGATTTAAATACTTGAATGGCTAACAACTTCCTCCAGCTAAATCAAGACTAGACCGAGGTATTTATTGTTGGAGCCGAAGCACAGAGAGAGAATCTGGACGCACATTTGAATTCACAGGCATTAAAGATACACCAGGTAAAAACCCAGGTGTTATTTAGATTCTGAACTAAATTTCTAATCACACATTAGGAATGTGACCAAAATAACTTTTTACCACCTGAGCAACATTGCCATGGTGCGGCCGTTTCTCTCTCAGGCTGATACAGAGACACTCATCCATGCTTTTATATCAAGCAGGCTTGACTACTGTAATGCTCTCCTGTCTGGTCTACCTAAGAAAGCCAGTGGTCAACTGCAAAACATACAGAATGCTGCATCATGGGTACTGACCAAGACCAGACGGAGAGAACACACATTACATCGGTTTTAAGGTCTCTGCACTGGCTGCCTGTGAGTTTTTAGAATTCATTATACGATTATTCTATTGGTTTATAAATCAATCCAAAATTGTGCACCCCAATACATGTCAGACATGCTTTTAAGTTATGTACCCAGTAGGTCCTCTGGCACTGGCCTTTTAACGATCCCAAAGCCTAGGACCAAGAGGCATGGAGAGGCAGCCTTCAGTTATTATGCCTCTGGAATAGCCTGCCAGAGAACCTGAGATACAGCCTTTAGTTATTATGCCTCTGGAATAGCCTGCCAGAGAACCTGAGATACATATTTAAAAGAGATCTTAAAACATATTTGTAGCTTTGCTTTTCCTTTCCTTTGTTGTTGTTGTTCAGTTTGTCATTTAGTTTTTTAATATTTTTTTGTGTAGTAAATATTTCAGCTTTGATTTTCATTTGTTTTTTATTAGTTTTTTCCTGTAAAGCACATTGTGTTGCGTTCCATGTCTGAAATGTGATGTATAAATAAAGCTTGATTTGATTATATTCCTGTCCTGGAGACAGTGAACCAAGAACCCAGACCTAACACTTTGCACCTTCATCCTCCACCTTTCTCTTGTCCGATCTCTCTGTCTGTCTGTAGGACGGGTTGGTGAAGGCTAACATGGAGAAGTTGACGTTCTATGCCCTGTCAGCTCCAGAGAAGCTGGATCGTATCGGGGCCTACTTGTCAGAGAGGCTCTCCAGGGACGTGGCCCGACACCGCTATGGGTGAGCAACACCACAGTTACACCTGAGCCATGGATATACTGCAGAGAGATCTGTCAACTGACATCCATGTCGGCTCAAAATGGACCATGACTATTATTACCTTCTCATTTGCATTCTAACTGAATGTAATGGTCTTAAGACATACGGTGTGTGGCATAACTACTGTGTCTGTGTGCGCGTGTGTGTTCAGGTATGTGTGTATAGCTATGGAGGCTCTGGACCAGTTGTTGATGGCGTGCCATTGTCAGAGCATCAACCTGTTTGTGGAGAGTTTCCTCAAGATGGTCCGTAAGCTGCTGGAGGCCGACAAACCCAACCTACAGATCCTGGGAACCAACTCTGTGAGTAGAATAGAAGACACCCACCGTCATAAACAGTCTGACTTTACCTGACTAGCAGCTGGTTGCAATGAATCCCAAAGAAAAAGTAGGTCTATTCTGTCGGAAATAACAACATAATGAAGCAACGGCCGTGTCAATACCAGGTAAATAACAACATAATGAAGTAACGGCCATGTCAATACCATGTAAATAACAACATAATGAAGTAACGGCCATGTCAATACCAGGTAAATAACAACATAATGAAGTAACGGCCATGTCAATACCATGTAAATAACAACATAATGAAGTAACGGCCGTGTCAATACCAGGTAAATAACAACATAACGAAGTAACGGCCATGTCAATACCAGGTAAATAACAACATAATGAGTAACGGCCGTGTCAATACCATGTAAATAACAACATAATGAAGTAACGGCCATGTCAATACCAGGTAAATAACAACATAATGAAGCAACGGCCGTGTCAATACCAGGTAAATAACAACATAATGAAGTAACGGCCGTGTCAATACCAGGTAAATAACAACATAACGAAGTAACGGCCATGTCAATACCAGGTAAATAACAACATAATGAAGTAACGGCCGTGTCAATACCATGTAAATAACAACATAATGAAGTAACGGCCATGTCAATACCAGGTAAATAACAACATAATGAAGCAACGGCCGTGTCAATACCAGGTAAATAACAACATAATGAAGTAACGGCCGTGTCAATACCATGTAAATAACAACATAATGAAGTAACGGCCATGTCAATACCAGGTAAATAACAACATAATGAAGTAACGGCCGTGTCAATACCATGTAAATAACAACATAATGAAGTAACGGCCATGTCAATACCAGGTAAATAACAACATAATGAAGTAACGGCCGTGTCAATACCAGGTAATATAAACATAGTGTACATTTATACCGGGGGGGGGGGGGGGTTGTATGCATAGAGAGAGAATGGTATCTGGTTGATGAGTAGTAGTAGTGGTGGTGGTGGTGGTGGTAACGGTGGTAACGGTGGTAACGGTAACAGCTGTAGCAGCTGCAGTAGCTATCAGGCAAGGCTGTCCGAGCAGCAGTGTCAGGAGGGGACAGGAAGTATCAAGGAAATAACGTTACCAACAGAGACAGACTCACCACATTGGCAACGCTGTCTAGTGATACCACGGATTACACACACACTGATTCATACACACAGGTGTTGAGAGATTTAACGATTTCATCGTCTACCGACGATGTTTGACAGCCATGGTCAATGAAATTGTGATGTCACAAACAATGGTTTAGCATTTTTGAATTTGACTGCACCTCTGCAGTCTGACAGCGCAGTGAGCACACAGCAGGGCGACATGCCAAATGAATAATTCCCCATTTGCCATAGCCTAAATGTTCAACACACATGAGGTAGTTAGACTAAGATAATGCAAGAGAACAATGTAGATTGTAGAAAGCGGAGGCACCGAAGTAGTGCAAAATGAATCTTCCATCTCAAAAAGCTTTGTGCGAATAGCTGAAATAAAACCATATCATGGTAATGATGAGAGATCGAGAACAAACATCTGCAAGACTAAACAAACAGGAAGTTTAATCAACACTGGTACGTTTCTGCTTTACTTCACCAAAGTGTCGGCAAAATAAATTGTGCCGTTGGCACAAAATAAATCCTTCCTTGCAAAGCAAACAGACAATAATATAGGCCTACACATAGGTTACTGTCAATAAAAGTTGCAATAAACGTTACTTTGACAAGTTAAACTTCTAAATTAATATTTATAACATTGTCAAAGTGTTAATTAATGTCTTTGAATTGCAGCACTTTCAATAAGCGGCAACCAAACATTTATGAATGATGACTCTGTTGTACTTGTCTCACAAACTACTTAATTTTCAATTGCTTAGAAATTTGGCATTTATATGAATGTCAACAATCAAATAAAACAAATTATTATTTAGCTTATAACATTCTTTATAGCCTAACACTTGAATTAACATGGGCTTAGGCTAAAAACCAATAGGCCTATTATCAGCCTTTTGCCTACTGAACTGTACATCTCCTAAATATAGGCCTAGAAGTTACAAAGTAGCCTAAACAAAGTAAGTATGAAAATAACCTAAATTAGTGCAAAAAAACTAACAGTGCAAATACGTCTCAAGGTTAATATGTATCTGGATTTTAATATAGGCTACTTTTTTCAATTTAAATAAAGTGCAACGAGGAATTTTTTTAATTTACCTTGTCAGCATGTTCACCTTCTCTGCCCCAGAGTAGCGAACTCAGCACGATGATGGACTTGTAAATGTTGATGAAGGTTTGTTGTCTGTCCATCCTTGCAGAATATGCAAAAAGATTATCAAGTGACTTCAGTCAGGTCTGCTGGCTAACCTTTATCATTCGGCCTGAAACCGTAGACCTGCTTTTCTTCCCCAAGTCAGCCATCGTTTTATTCTGATTTAGCACAAGGCAGGCTATGCTATGGTTACTGAGGCAGGCTATGCTATAGTTACTGAGGCAGGCTATGCTATAGTTACTGAGGCAGGCTATGCTATAGTTACTGAGGCAGGCTATGCTATAGTTACTGAGGCAGGCTATGCTATAGTTACTGAGGCAGGCTATGCTATAGTTACTGAGGCAGGCTATGCTATAGTTACTGAGGCAGGCTATGCTATAGTTACTGAGGCAGGCTATGCTATAGTTACTGAGGCAGGCTATGCTATAGTTACTGAGGCAGGCTATGCTATAGTTACTGAGGCAGGCTATGCTATAGTTACCGAGGCAGGCTATGCTATAGTTACCGAGGCAGGCTATGCTATAGTTACCGAGGCAGGCTATGCTATAGTTACCCAGGCAGGCTATGCTATAGTTACCCAGGCAGGCTATGCTATAGTTACCCAGGCAGGCTATGCTATAGTTACCCAGGCAGGCTTTTTTACAGTCTGAAACTGTCGGAAACTAGCCTAATGGAAGAATGTCGCAAATCCACTTACCCAGATGATCAAGATGAAATAACAATAGATATACACTTGATATGGCTATAATATTCATTTTTAAATGGTAGGCTAATATAACTGATATCTGAGTATTTTTATGGACAACAGAAACGTAGCCCCACCAATTTGAAAATCATTGCAAAAAACTAGGCCTACACTTTTTAGGCCTAGCAATGTCCTCTGCTAGACAGAAGGAAGGAAAGGGAGGAGAGGATTAAGAGAGGAGGAGAGGATTATCACCACAGTCATAGAGGTCCAGGACAGCTACTGAAGGTATCCTGTTCTGTTTCGGACTGACCTAAAACTACTCAATACACTGAGCCTAAATCAGTTCAATTCAAATATCCCTTCTATGTATGCAGATTCCTTGTATTTATCTGTGTCTAAATAGACACTACACATTATCCAGATATCCCAGAGCCCTGGGTACATCACAACACCGGTGCTATTTTAGCCTCTGCATCTGGTCTGGTCTGGTCTGGTCTGGTCCAGGTCACCTGCTGTTGTTCATCAGAATGGCTTTAAACAGCCATCTAATTGAAAAGTAATCACCACAGGTTGGCTTCAGGAAGGCTTCGCTCTGTTCCGTTCCCAAGAGGAGCATGTTGTTTAGTTGTTTATTGGGGAGTGGTGTGAAACGAAATGCCAAAGTGTTAAAGTTGACATGGTGACATTTCAGCGCCAGACAAAGTCTTGTCTTTGCCTTGCAGTAATAATACGATGCTATTTTCCAAGAAATTAATTACTAAATTAAATGTGGGACTATTTTAGACAAAGAAAGCAGAAGAATATGCAGATTTATTGAATTCGCTCTCCCTCTCTCTCCCTCTCTCTCCCTCAGTTTGTGAAGTTTGCCAACATTGAGGAGGACACTCCATCGTATCATCGTAGCTATGACTTCTTTGTGTCTCGCTTCAGCGAGATGTGCCACTCCAGCTACGAGGACCCAGACATCCGCACCAAGTGAGTGGACGCTATACAGACGTTATACGGATGTTCTATGGATGGTCAGTTGATTTTGCAGATTAGGGCTTTCCTCAACAAAAAAGTATTGGTCAACCGAGAGTTGTCTTTTCATTCAATCAATTGGTTGGTTGAAATTTTATAACATGTATTTTTCCATATATAGACACCACCTATGTGATTTAATAAAATCAACTATATGTACTAAGCTTAACCTTTTCACGCGTGAGTTCAAAATATCCCCAGCCTGTTCCAAAATGTGATTTATTACGCAACAGGACAGTTAACCCACGCTGCCCTCAAACCCAGGCACGCTACCTGCTAATTATCTATAGGCTAGATTTCAACTTCTCAATTTGAAATGATTTTCGAACAACTTATTGAATTGAAGTGTGTTCCGCCTCCTCATTAATTCACATAGAAGTAGCCCATTTCACAGTTGCGGACAATTTATGTTTGAGGCTTTATTGAACCCGACAAACTTCTCTCTTCAATGAGAGCCAAAGCACCTCCCCAGTGTTTCCCCAGATCTAGTATGCAGACATTTGCGCAGGAGAAACTTTTTCCCCTTTGCACATTTTCTGTCTGGCGCTCGCATTGCCTTCATTGTTGTTTTCCTTACAAATAATAACTTTGGACATGTGTGCGTTCCAATCAATCAATGCCTTATTTTACACTGTAGCATACCGTATGTATGTATGGAGCATAATGTATTTACAGTTTCACATGTTTTGATGCATTCTGATTCTTGCATAGCTTGTAATGGAAACATACAGTGCATTCGGAAAGTATTCAGACCCCTTGACTTTTTCCACATTTTGTTACGTTACAGACTTATTCTAAAATGGATTAAAACATTTAATTCTCATCATCTACACACTACCCCATAATGACAAAGCAAAAACTGTTTTTAGACAAAATAACTGATCACATTTACATAAGTATTCAGACCCTTTACTCAGTACTTTGTTGAAGCACATTTGGCAGCGATTACAGCCTTCTTGGGTAATGACGCTACAACCGTGGCACACCTGTATTTGGGGAGTCTAATTGAGTGTATGAGCTGAACCAATTCGATACTGGCCCTGTCCACCTCCCCTCCAGCTCCCCAGGCCACACACCCTCACGGCTGTCCCACCCCCACTTTGCTCACAACACCTCTGTTGAGACAATCAGCGACCCCACCTCCGCCCCTGCTCCCTCTGGACTGATCCTCAACACCCCCCTTCCCCACACCTCCCCACCTGGCCTGGCTTTCACCACCAACCAAGTGAAGAGAGATCTGGAGAGACTACATCAGTGGAAAGCGGCGGGCCCTGATGGCATCAGCCTAAGGGTGCTTAGGGTCTGTGCTGACCAATTGTGTGGAATACTCCAGCGACCCTTCAACCTTAGCCTGAGCCTGGAAAGGGTCCCTGTGCTGTGGAAAACATCCTGCCTCGTCCTAGTGCCCATGAAGGCACACCCCACTGTGCTGAATGACTTCAGACCTGTAGCGCTAACATCCCACATCATGAAGACCCTGGAAAGGTTAGTCCTCGCTCACCTCCGACCCCTGGTGTGTACATCACTGGACCCCTTGCAGTTCGCATATCAGCGCAACATCGGGGTGGATGATGCAATCATCTACCTTCTGCAGAGGGCCTACTCTCACCTGGAAAACGCAGGTTGCACTGTGAGGGTTATGTTTTTTGACCTTCCAGCCCCTGCTACTGGGTGAGAAGATGAAGAGGATGAAAGTAGAAGCACCCTTAGTCTTCATGACTGGTAGTTTGTGCGACTACAGAGCTGTGTGTCAGAACGGGCAGTGAGCAACACGGGGGGGCCCCCCAGGGAATGGTCCTGTCCCCCTGAATTGAATGAATGAATGAATTCTATATTGTACCAGAGAATTCTTGAGGAGAATATGAGGCAATCTGTCAAAAAACTGAAGCTGAATCGAACATGGATCTTGCAACAGGACAATGATCCAAAACACACAAGCAAAGCTACAACAGAACGTCTCAAAAAGAAGAAATGGAGGGTTATGGAACGACCGGGTCAAAGCCCAGATCTCAATCCTATTGAAATGCTGTGTGGAGACTTGAAGCGGGCCTTGCATGCAAGAAAGCCCTGGAACATGACCCAGTTGAAGCAGTACAGTAAAGAAGAGTGGGGAAAAAGTCCTCCTAGTCGATGTAAGAGACTGATAGACAGTTACAAGAAACGTCTACATGAAGTTATTTCAGCCAAAGAGGGAAACACCAGCTATTGAAGTTAGAGGTGGACTTATTTATTCTAAACTATGGAATTGCATTTCTGTTGATTTTGGATGAATACATAATTGTAAAGTATAATCTTTCAGTGTCATTTGTTAAATTAGGTTTCCTTTATCTGTCAATAGTGTTTAAGTGAAGATTACAGATCCATCTGTCCAGATATGTAAAAACAATATGACAACTTTCCAGGGGGTGTACTTACTTTTTCACATGACTGTATGGAACAAAAATATAAACACAACATGTAAAGTGTTGGGCCCAAGTTTCATGAGCTGAAATGAAAGATAACTGAAGTGTTCCATTCGCACAACAAGCTTATTCCTCTCATTTTGTGCAAAAATGTGTTGACATCCCTGTTAGTGAGCATTTCTCCTTTGTCAAGATAATCCATCCACCTGACAGGTGACATTTCAAGAAGCTGATTTAAACTGCATTATCATTACACAGGTGCACCTTGTGCTGGGTACAATAAAAGTCCACCAGAACTGTTTCCAGAGATTTTTATGCTAATTTCTCTACCATAAGCCGCCTCCAACGTCGTTTTAGAGAATTTGGCAGTACGTCCAACCGGCCTCACAACCGCAGACCACATGTAACCACGCCAGCCCAGGACCTCCACATCCGGCTTCTACACCTGCGGGATCTTCTGACACCAACCACGCAGACAGCTGATGAAATTGAGGATTATTTCTATCTGTAATAAAGCCCTTTTGTGGGGGGAAAAACTAATTCTGATTGGCTTCTTATACTGATGGACTGTGCCATCCCCACAGCCTCCACAATGGATCAGTCCACTCAGACAGACGCAAATCAGACAAGTGTCTTGTACACCTTGATGATGATTTATTATTATTATTATTAAATAAATCTCGGTTGACCAACAGCCTATCGACGAAACAATGGACCAGTTGACTAAATGGGGTCAGCCCTATTGTAGATTTTGAGTTGTGTACCAGTACTGTCTTGCACTTGATTTCTTTGTTTAAAGTCTTCTTGATGGGGAGAGTGTTGATTTTTAAGATTTCAATTATCCCCGATTTTAATATCAAGAGACTGACTGATTGGTTGGTTTAATCATTCATTTGTCCCTTCTCTCTCCTCTATAGGATCCGGATGGCTGGTATAAATGGTCTGCAGGGTGTTGTGAGGAAGACGGTGAATGATGATCTACAGTCTAACATCTGGGACCCCCAACACATGGACAAGATCGTCCCCTCACTGCTCTTCAAC
The DNA here is from genome assembly GCA_023634145.1 of Thymallus thymallus. Classification (NCBI taxonomy): domain Eukaryota; kingdom Metazoa; phylum Chordata; class Actinopteri; order Salmoniformes; family Salmonidae; genus Thymallus; species Thymallus thymallus. Next base: position 30,381,302 of record CM042412.1, on the reverse strand, counting down.
CTTCAGAGCGGAGAGGGCACTGAGAGGTGAGGGGTCAATGTTGGGGGTTATCAAGAAGCTCAGGAGCAGGGTCGTTACTAACAGTTTCCTTGGTAGTTAATTATATTAGAAAACTACAAAGAGGTCATTGAAAGGTTGTAGAGAAATGACAGCCTGACAGGGCAGACATACTGTATATTATGTTTATGATAAATTAGCCCATCCATGTTGTGAACAAGAGGTTAGAAAGTCCAGGCCTACAAGGACTAGAGTGGGGTCGCTGTGTAGGGGTCATTGTAGCTGTGGGTGTGCATGTGTGCTAGTCCAGGTTAGGTGGTATTTGTGTTGACACGGCCAGCCAGCTGTGGGGGGAGAGAGGGAGAGATAGAGAGAGGGGGGGGGGGGGGTGTAGAATGAAAGATAGTCAGTCAGAGCAAAGGAGAGGTGTAGAGAAACGGTTAACCTAGAAAGACAGTTAACCTAGAAAGACAGTTAACCTAGGTCATCTCCTTCTGTTCATAAGGCCTCAGTAGATCAGTCAGTCCCCTGTCTGGTGCTGCTGTGTCCTCTCCATATTATCACTGGCTACAAGCAGCAGCAGTATGACTATGATACTCACCAAAAACTGTTATTACTGGCCACAGACAACAACAGTAGGGCTTAGAGCTTGGACGATAAAACTACAATGATCGATACCGACTGAACAGACCATTCGCAGACATTTTACTGATATTGATTATCACGATAAATCAAATTAAAATGTATTTGTCACATGCACCGAATACTGTAGACTTTCCCTTTCCCAGCAATGCAGTTAAAAAGTAACAACATTAACAAATAGATCAAAAGAAAATAGTAACACAATAAAATAACAATAAGGAGGTTATAAACAAGGTGTACCGGTACTGAGTCAGTGTACTGGGGTACGACGTAGTTGGGGTGATTGAGGTAATATGGACATGTAGGTTTGGTTAGGTGATTGATTTAAGTACTATGTACATGTAGGTAGGGGGCGAAAAGCAGAAAGTCTGGGTAGCCATTTAATTAACTGTTCAGCAGTCTTATGGCTTCGGGGTAGAAGCTGTTAAGGAGCCTTTTGGTCCCAGACTTGCCGTGCAGTAGCAGAGAGAACCGACTGTGACTTGGGTGGCTGGAGTCTTTTACAATTTTTAGGGCCTTCCTCTGACACCGCCTGGTATAGAGGTCCTGGATGGCAGAGTGCTCGGCCCCAGGGATGTACTGGGCCGTACGCACTACACTCTGTAGCGCGAGCAGTTGCCATACCAAGCGGTGATGCAGCCAGTCAAGATGCTCTCAATGGTGCAGCTGTAGAACTTTTTGAGGATCTGAGGACCCAAGCTCTCGACCATCTCCACTGCAGCCCGTCAATGTAAATGGGGTTGTGCTCGGCCCTCCTGTTCCTGTATTCCACGATCAGCTCTTTAGTCTTGCTGACGTTGGTGGAGAGGTTGTTGTCATGGCACCACACTGCCAGGTCACTGACCTCCTACCTGTAGGCTGTTTCATCACCGTCGGTGATCAGGCCTACCAACATCGTGTCGTCAGAAAACTTAATGATGGTGTTGGAGTTGTGTGTGTGTGTGTGGCCATGCAGTCGTGGGTGAACGGGGACTACAGGAGGGGACTAAGCACGCACCTCTGAGGGGCCCCAGTGTTGAGGATCAGCGTGGCGGATGTGTTGTTGCCTACCCTCACCACCTGGGGGCGGCCCGTCAGGAAGTCCAGGATCCAGTTGCAGAGGGAGGTGTTTTAGTCCCAGGGTCCTTAGCTTAGTGATGAGCTTTGAGGGCACTATGGTGTTGAACGCTGAGCTGTAGTCAATGAACAGCATTCTCACGTAGGTGTTCCTGTAGTCCAGGTGGAGGTCCATAGAGATTGCGTCATCTGTGTAGCCTTTACTAGAGGATTGTGACATTTTGAAATAATAAAAGGTCTGTAATATGGACAATTGCCAATAGGACAATTGAAATCACATCATTCAAAGTAGCTAGTAGTAGTAGTTTTAAGGGTAATATAAAAAGTTACCGGTGCATATTTATATTATACGTTTATTGTTCAATTTCTCTGTATTGTGAAAATTCAGTCAGTTTATCGTGATATAAATGTTTGTCCTTATTGGCACACCTAGCTAATTAACTTCTGAACTGTATGTCTTCCTCTGATCATGGAATTCAAAGGATATTCAAACTAGAAATCGTATCTTCATTTATTGTAAAGGCGGAAAATAGGTTTCCCACAGAAAAGAGAGCGTTCTCTCAGTGGACTTGCAGGATATATACACTAACGTTCAAATGTTTGAGGTCACTTAGAAATGTCCTTGTTTTTTAAAGAAAAGCTAATTTTTTCCGTTAAAAGAACATAAAATTGATCAGAAATACTGTGTAGACATTGTTAATGTTGTAAATGACTATTGTAGCTGGAAACGGCTGATTCTTAATGAAATATCTACATAGGCGTACAGAGGCCCATTATCAGCAACCATCACTCCTGTGTTCCAATGGCACGTTGTGTTAGCTAATCCAAGTTTATAATTTTAAAAGGCTAATTGATCATTAGAAAACCCTTTTGAAATTATGTTAGCACAGCTGAAAACTGTTGTGCTGATTTAAAGAAGCAATAAAACTGGAAATGTGCTTTTCTTTCAAAAACAAGGGCATTTCTAAGTGATCCCAAACATTTGAACGGTAGTGTAAATACAGGGGAACGTGAGGACATAATTAAATATATTTATCTTGTCACTCAGTGATTGTTTTTAACCTTTACTAGGTTTATTGAAAGGTCACTGATACCAATCTGCTGTGTACCTTCTCTTGGTTTATCCATTGGTTAATTAATGGTGAGAATATAGAAGTTTTTTCTCACTACCTTAATGCAGCGTTACCTACGTATTGAAATGCTGCCATGTTTGATATCTAGTCTGACCTGGAGCGTTTACAGTAGGAGCATTGCAGCTAATGAGGGAGTTCTACAGAGACAGGAAGTCCCATGACCTCTTCTTCAGTTGTGCTGGTGGTGGGGGGGCGCGAAGAGAGGCTTGTGTGGTTAATAAATTATGTTATTGGAGGACCACCTGATGCCAGGCGTGGTAGGGAGTAGAATAGAACAGAGCAGGGTGGCGCTGAGCTGAGGAGAACGCTTTAACTATGTATAAGACTAAGGCACTCCTGGCCCGGAGGGAGAGAGAAGAGGGAGAGAGAAGAGGGAGGTGAGGGAGAGGAAGAGGGAGGTGAGGAGGAAGAGGGAGGTGAGGAGGAAGAGGGAGAGGAGAGAGAGAGGAAGAGGGAGGGAGGGAGAGAGAGGGAGAGCTTCAATGTAAATTATACAAACATACAGTTGCACACACATACACACAAGCACTTTATGCTCACACACACTCTCACTCTTTCACATTCACGTGTACACACACACACACACACACACACACACACACACGTACGTACACACACACACACGTACGTACACAGTCACCACAAACACTCAATCCGCATTACAAACGAGCAGCGAAGAGGGGGAAGTGCCTCAGGAAGGTATTCGCCAGCAAGGACACAACACCCTTGTGGGATTTGGGTCCGTGTTTCGAAAGCATGTGAAAGTGTTTTTGTTGACTCATATATTTCCTCCTCTCTCTGCTTCCTTCGTCCTACCTTCTTCACCCTCTCCCTTCCTCTCTCTCTCTCTCTCTCTCTCTCTCTCTCTCTCTCTCTCTCTCCAGCCGCTCCCCCTCTCCCTTGCAGGCGTCGGAGAAAGAGAAGGAGAGCCCGGCGGAGCTGACGGAGCGCTGTTTCAGAGAGCTGCTGGGACGGGCCGCCTACGGCAACATCAAGAACGCTGTCACACCAGTACTCATGTGAGACCTGCTCCTCTTGTGTTTTAGTGGACTAGTGCTGTGTTTTAGTGGACTAGTGATGTGTATTAGTGGACTAGTGATGTGTATTAGTGATGTGTATTAGTGGACTAGTGATGTGTATTAGTGGACTAGTGATGTGTATTAGTGGACTAGTGATGTGTATTAGTGGACTAGTGATGTGTATTAGTGGACTAGTGATGTGTATTAGTGGACTAGTGATGTGTATTAGTGGACTAGTGATGTGTATTAGTGGACTAGTGATGTGTATTAGTGGACTAGTGATGTGTATTAGTGGACTAGTGGACTAGTGATGTGGACTAGTGGACTAGTGATGTGGACTAGTGATGTGTATTAGTGGACTAGTGATGTGTTTTAGTGGACTAGTGATGTGTATTAGTGGACTAGTGATGTGTATTAGTGGACTAGTGATGTGTATTAGTGGACTAGTGCTGTGGACTAGTGATGTGTATTAGTGGACTAGTGATGTGTATTAGTGATGTGTATTAGTGGACTGGTGATGTGTATTAGTGGACTAGTGATGTGTATTAGTGGACTAGTGATGTGTATTAGTGGACTAGTGATGTGTATTAGTGGACTAGTGATGTGTATTAGTGGACTAGTGATGTGTATTAGTGGACTAGTGATGTGTATTAGTGGACTAGTGATGTGTATTAGTGGACTAGTGCTGTGTATTGCTGTCACATTGTGACTAAGATCCAGCATGGTTCTGTGGGGAATGTTCCGTCTCTCTCTCTCTCGTCTGTACTTTGTAACTTTCATGGTTACTCTCCTCTCTCCTCCAATCTCTTTGTTTTCCTCTTGATTTGATGGATGCCACATTGAAGCTCTGTCTGTACAGTCAGTTCACTTTTTAATTGTACAATCAATGCTTGCTATAAATCTCTCTCTTTTCTGTCTCTTCTCTGTCTCTGTCTCTCTCCCCCTCTCTCATTGGTTCTCTCACTCCAGGCACTTAGATAACCACTCTCTGTGGGAGGGGAAGACCTTTGCAGTCCGCTGTTTTAAGATCATCATGTATTCTATCCAGGTGAGTCACCTCCTCTCCCTATATTCCTCTCTCTCTCCATTCCTTCCTTCCTCCCGCCCTCTCTCTCCCTCTCTCTTTGGCAGCTGTTACCTGGGGCTGATCGAATAGCAGTAAAGTCATTCAACCTAAAGTGATTTTTATATCCTCCACCAGCTCTCAGAACAACCTCATATTTTCACCCCAATTCAACTGAATTCCTAGTTAAGAGTTCTCTCTCCTACTCTGTGTTGCTTTAATGTGTAGGTGTTTTTATACTGACAATGAAGTGGTTTGAAATTCATTCTCTCTCTTTTGCCCTTTTTCGCTCTCTCTCCATCTCTCCCCCCTCATCCAGTCGCAGCACTCTCACCTGGTCATCCAGCAGCTGCTAGGTCACCTGGATGCCAACAGTAAGAATTCAGCCACAGTGCGTGCTGGGATAGTGGAGGTTCTCCTGGAGGCTGCTGCCATCGCTTCCAGCGGCTCTGTGGGTGGGTACAAAGAGGCCTGACATACACACACACACACACACACACACACACACCTTGTCCTGGCTTTCGTGTCCATTTTCTTCACACTTCATTCAGTCTGGGTTCCCGAGTGGTTCAGTGGTCTAAGACACTGCATCTCAGTGCTAGAGGAGTCACTACAGACAACCTGGTTCTAATCCAGACTGTATTACAACCGGCCGTGATTGAGAGTCCCATATGGCGGCGCATAATTGGCCCAGCGTTGTCAGAGTTTGGCCGGGATATGCCGTCATTGTAAATAAGAATTTGTTTTTAACTGAATTGCCTCGTTAAATAAAGGTTAATTAAAAAAAGAATACAAGTATTATAATCTGTCCACCAGAGAGAGGTGTGTTCTCATTGAAAGTGTCTATCTACTAAAGGTGGGTCTCTTTCTCTAATGAAGTGTCTGTGTCTGTGTCTCAGGCCCCACGGTGTTGGAAGTGTTTAACACTCTCCTGAGGCAGCTGCGTCTCAGTGTGGACTACGAGCTGACCGGCTCCTACGACGCCAGTGGAAACATCGGCACCAAGATCATCAAAACACATGAGGAGAGACAGCTACAGGAGGCCGTCATCAGGACCATTGGTCAGTCTCTCTCACACACCACACACCACACACACACCACACCACACACACACCACACCACACACGTTAGAGCCAGTCTGTTCCACCCAAAAACTATCTTATATATTTTTTTCTCCCCAATTTCGTCGTATCCAATTGGTAGTTCCAGTCTTGTCCAATCGCTGCAACTCCCGTACGGACTGGAGAGGCGAAGGTTCACCCAAAAGATCATTTTGGGTGAAATTTGGCTGCAAATCTTGTTTTTGTGTGTGTGTGTGTGTGTGTGTGTGTGTATAAAAGCACTAATTAAATTACAATTAAATGACATGTAAGAAAATTATGCCTTGACTTTAATTTGAACTGTTTGTAACTCTCCAGGGTCGTTTGCGAACACCCTCCCTACATACCAGCGCTCCGAGGTCATGCTCTTCATAATGGGCAAAATTCCTGTACCAGGGGTACACCCTGCACTCACCAACGCAGGCTCCGGGTGAGGGCACACACACACACACACACACACACACTCTCCTGACAACTTCTTCTCTTCAACTTGCTTTCTGTTATTTGAAGGGGTTGTGAAGGGACCAGGATGATCCAGATCATGCTGCTGAAGTCACTGGTTCAGGTGAGACATGGAATTAACATTAGAGACTTCTCACATTCAGTCAGTAGTCACCAAACTCTGTGTGCATGTGCAGGTTTCTGTCAGGTGGCCCACATCAATCTTCCTCTTTCTTTCTTTAAATCTTTCTTCCTCCTTTACCCAATCCTCCTTCCTCTCCTCCTCCCCTCCCCACGCTCTCTCCTCCTCCCTCACCACGCTCTCTCTCCTCCCTCCCCTCACCACGCTCTCTCTCCTCCCTCCCCTCACCACGCTCTCTCTCCTCCCTCCCCTCACCACGCTCTCTCTCCTCCCTCCCCTCACCACGCTCTCTCTCCTCCCTCCCCTCACCACTCTCTCTCTCCTCTCTCCCCCCAGGTGACAACTGGGTTTCAGACCACCAACATGCTGACGGCGCTGCCCAATTCGTTCCTGGAGCCGCTGCTGTCCTTCTCTCTGATGGAGGACCCGGAGGTCAGACTGCTGGTGCTCACCATCCTCCTCAGTGTTATAGACAGGCACGACAACACACCCAAGTTCTCCAGCATCAGGTCAGAACATTCTCCAGCATCAGGCCAGAACAAATACCCCAGCATCAGGCCAGAACAAATACCCCAGCATCAGGCCAGAACAAATACCCCAGCATCAGGCCAGAACAAATACCCCAGCATCAGGCCAGAACAAATACCCCAGCATCAGGCCAGAACAAATACCCCAGCATCAGACCAGAACAAATACCCCAGCATCAGGTCAGAACATGTCCCAGCATCAGGTCAGAGCATGTCCCAGCATCAGGTCAGAACATAACCCGGCATCAGGTCAGAACATAACCCGGCATCAGGTCAGAACATTCCCCGGCATCAGGTCAGAACATTCCCCGGCATCAGGTCAGAACATTCCCCGGCATCAGGTCAGAACATTCCCCGGCATCAGGCCAGAACATTCCCCAGCATGCCCCTCCATTCCTCCTCCCTCTACTTCCTTCTCTCCCTCTCTCCCCTTCTCTCTCTCCCTCTGTGCTTATCTTTCACTCTCACTGTCAGTCTTCCATCTCTTTTTGATTCAGCCATCTCTTCTCTCCCTCTGTCACTATCATTCTTTCCTCTGGCTAGGACTTGTCACTTTGAGGTATATCTTGTCTTCTTGACCTCTCCTTATAGAAACACTGCGCTATGCTTTCACTCTCTCTGTATCTGTCCATATAATAATGCTAGTCTCCTGTCTCCAACAGCATTATATCAGATATCTCTGTTCTCAAATTGAAAGTGGACAAGTGCTCTCGACAGGACAACCTTTTCATGAAGAAGGTAAACCTCTATCTCCAGCTTTCTCTCTCTCGCTCTCTCTCTCTCTCTCCTGCCTCACGCCCCTCTATTTCTATATTTCCCAGCATGCACAGCAGTTGTACCGCCACATCTACTTGGCGTGTAAGGAGCAGAGCAGCGGTCCGCAGCACTTTGAGACACTCTACACCCTGCTGGCACTCATCAGCATGGAACTGGCCAACGAAGAGGTGGTGGTGGATCTCATCAGACTGGCACTGGCCCTGCAGGTACACACTCACTCTCTCACACACACACACACACACGCACATACTCGTAACCACACACACACACACACTCACTCACACGTAAGCCTCCCAGGACCAAGGTTAACAGTGTGGTCACTCTCCTGTAGGAGTTGGCTCAGACCAACGAGGAGTCTCTGTCAGTGTATAACCGCTGTGCTGTCCATGCCCTCTCTGCTGCCTACCTCAACCTCATCTGTCAACTCACCACCGTCCCCACCTTCTGCCAGCACATACACGAGGTACCTGTGTGCATCAGACCACTCTCTGCCTGCAATGTTCTTTAACATCTAGAAGTATGCTAATGAATGACTTGTGTGTTGCTCACTCCCGCTCAGGTGATTGAGATGAGACAGAAGGAGGTGCCCTTCCTGCTCCCTGAGGACATCTTCATAGAAAACCCCAAGTAGGTTTGCATCAGTTATTTGTTAAGATTGGTATAGGTAAAGCAGTGTTTCCCCTAGGTTTTTTGTCAGCAGTGGTGGCAAGGGAAGTGGGGGGGGTCATTGCTACTAGCATTAGCACTATGACATGCTAGCTTTTCCCATAGACTTCCAGTCATTGAGCCAACGACTATCAAATAAAAAATGCGTCTCGGCAGAAATATATTTTAATAATAATATAATTGATGTAAATGATATCATTTTTTGCAGCGGTGGCAACAATTTAGCAGTAGCGTGTCACCGCTGCTAAATGAATATCCATTTGACATTATAGGGGGAAGCACTGGGTAAAGCTGATCATGGGACAGTGCTTAGGCCAAAAGAAGACAACCCTGGTCATGGAGTGCCACAATACAGAGGAACAAGACTGTGATGTAATGTTTTCCTATACATGCGGTAAAGAGATCAATGGGACCAACATGGTAGGGGATAGCGCAAGGACACGGCATGCAACCAAGTTGATTTTGTCCAATCCTTTTCGGGTGTCAGCTAAATGCTAACTTCCATTTGTACAAGCTAGTAGCATAGCTAGCCATATAAAAATTGGTGGTGGTAGTTGGAGCCCTTTTTTAACCAACAATACAACAGGTGTAGACCTTACAGTGAAATGCTTACTAACAAGCCCTTAACCAACAATACAACAGGTGTAGACCTTACAGTGAAATGCTTACTAACAAGCCCTTAACCAACAATACAACAGGTGTAGACCTTACAGTGAAATGCTGACTAACAAGCCCTTAACCAACAATACAACAGGTGTAGACCTTACAGTGAAATGCTGACTAACAAGCCCTTAACCAACAATACAACAGGTGTAGACCTTACAGTGAAATGCTTACTAACAAGCCCTTAACCAACAATACAACAGGTGTAGACCTTACAGTGAAATGCTTACTAACAAGCCCTTAACCAACAATACAACAGGTGTAGACCTTACAGTGAAATGCTTACTAACAAGCCCTTAACCAACAATACAACAGGTGTAGACCTTACAGTGAAATGCTGACTAACAAGCCCTTAACCAACAATACAACAGGTGTAGACCTTACAGTGAAATGCTTACTAACAAGGCCTTAACCAACAATACAACAGGTGTAGACCTTACAGTGAAATGCTTACTAACAAGCCCTTAACCAACAATGCAGTTTTAAGAAAATAAGACTTGATAAAATTACTAAATAAACAATAAAATGACAATAAAATAACAAGGCTATATACAGGGAGTACCGGTACCGACTCAATGTGCGGGGGCACCGGTTAGTCGAGGTAATATGTACATGTAGGTAGCGGTAACGTGACTATGCATAGATAATAATAAACAGTGAGTAGCAGCAGGTAATATGTACATGTAGGTAGCGGTAACGTGACTATACATAGATAATAAACAGAGAGTAGCAGACAGAGTGAAAAGAAGGAAGCCTGTACAGAATAAAAATATTCCAAAACATGCATCATGTTTGCAAGTCCTGAATACTAAGCGTTATGTTTGGGGCAAATCAACCCAACACATCACTGAGTACTAGTCAAGCATGGTGGTGGACATCTAGGCAACATCCTAGAGGAAAACCTGGTTCAGTCTGCTTTCCACCAGACACTGGGAGATGAATTCACCTTTCAGCAGAACAATAACCTAAAACACAAGGCCAAATATACACTGGATTTGCTTGAATGTTCCTGAGTGGCCGAGTTAGTTTTGACTTAAATTGGCTTGAAAATCTATGGCAAGACTCGAAAATGGCTGTTTAGCAACGATCAACAACCAACTTGACAGAGCTTGGGGAATTTTTTTAATAATAATGTGCAAATATTGTACAATCCAGGTGTGCAAAGCTCTTAGAGACTTACCCTGAAAGACTCACAGCTGTAATCGCTGCCCAAAGGTGCTTCTACAAAGTATTGACTCAGGTGTGACTACTTATGTAGATGATATATTTCTGAATTTCATTTTCAATAAATTTGCCCCCAAAAAAGTAATCATGTTTTCACTTTGTCATTATGGGTTATTGTGTGTCGATGGGTGAGAATTATTATGATTTTTTTTTTTTAAATCAACGAAATATGAATACTTTCTGAAGGCACTGTATGTTATTATATTATAGGTTCCTAGTTCTTACTGTGGGTCTCAGTATTTTTTAAACAACTAATTGACCGATATCGGTTTTGTTCAGATTTTTTTCTGCACGCATTGCACAGTTTTTCTATAGATAAATCAGATCCAGCCTCTAGTTTCCAACAGGCCAATATTCCATATAGTTTATTGAATAAAACATGATAATTAACTACAATAACCATAATCCATTGTGCTTCTACTTGTCTGCTACGGAAGAGGAGATTTAGAGAGCAGCTGAGGTATCTCTACCTGGAAATACGTGATCATAGAAGTATAACTTATTTACTTTGAAGAACTACAAAATAGTGATTTTTGTCAGAACGCATGGCAGCAGCTCCACAGAGATGAGATGAAGACTTGGAATGAAATAATAAAGTCATCAATTAAAATATTGATAATATTTTAGTAATGTGAATAAATGATTGTTAGTGATAAGCAGTGATGGGAAGTCACTATCATCATGACATCAATTTTTAATAAATCAAATCAAATTTTAATCGAACCGAACCAACCTCAAAATGCACTATTCGCTCAGCACTACTCAGTGAATAAGAGTAGTAGTCTGGGTTCTTGCTCTTCCCACAGCCCTCTTCCCTCTTGTGCTCTTTCCATTAGAAAGGCACTTCACTTATGATTCATGAAGCATTCAGTCAGTCAACACGGCTTTTAACAGACCTTCCTTCCTTTTCGGCTCAACCCGAAAATCCTTTTACTGATGCATTTAAAGAGCTGTTCTGAGTTCTCAGTTCTGTGAGTGTGTACTCTTTGCTGTTTGTCTCTCTGTGAACTTCCTCAAGGCTTTTGTGAACTCTCTACGGATGAAAGCAGTGCAGTTTATGGATGTAGGATTACGTTCCTTCATATATTGCTGTCATACTTAATCTCCCCAGTCTTTAAAGATGTGGTGTAAATAAGATTTGGATATGGAGTAAATGTGGAAGTCTCCTCCCGTCCTGTCCCTCTCTTATCTTCCCTCTGGCTTTCCATGTCTTCTGTCTCCGTCCTCATCTCTCGTCTCCCCCCTCTCGTCTTCTGTCTCTGTGCTCTCCGTCTCTTCTTTCCCGGTTCCCAGGCTCCCTGCCTCTCTGGAGAAGTTGGAGGGGGATGTTCTGTTCCAGCAGTCTAAGATCACGGAAGTCCTGGGGGGCAGTGGATACAACACAGACAGACTGGCCACACCCTACATCCCTCAGTTCACAGGTAACACACACCTTTCAACATGCACAAGAACATGTGCTCAACTCTTACTAAGATCAGTACCTTCAATAAGGAGGGGTGATGAGGAGTAATCCAAAATAAAATGGTTAACCTTTCAAACAGCAATGTGTTTTGATCCATGACTGTAGAGTGAATGGAAATAGAAATGAGGTGAATTGCAGCTCTTCTAGAATGCACTTGAGTTAACAGTGTGTACTGGACTGTACCTACGTCATTGGGTGACCACTTTGTTGTTGATTGAATCCCAGATTGCCCCTTTAATCCCAAGTTACTCATCATGGGTCTTTGTTCAACTAAGTCGTTGTGTTCTTTCTCTAGACGAGGACCGTCTGTCCAAGAGGAAGAGCATTGGAGAGACCATCTCACTACAGGTGGAGGTGGAGTCTAGGAACAGCCCAGAGAAGGAGGAGGTAAGGAGAAGCACATGCACACCATAAATGTCCCCCATCTCTTCTGTCCCTCACTCACTCTCTCCCTCTCTCTCTCTCTAATTCTACAGAGGACTCCAGCAGAGGAGATCACATTTGAAACTCTGAAAAACGCCATTGGTAAGTACCCATTAGTGCTGTATCACTCATGGGTAATTTGGTCAGGAAGCAGGACATTCAGTTAGCAGACAGTAAAGTGTTCTGTTGGACCATTATCAATCTGTCCCTCCAAGGACATAGTGATTGTATCAGCGGTGCAACAATACTGTAGTGTATGTGTCTCCCCAGTGGACAGTGTGGGGATGGAGGAGCAGGAAAGAGAGCGCAGGAGGCAGGTGGTGGAGAAGTTCCAGAAGGCCCCCTTCGAGGAGATCGCTGCCCACTGCGGTGCCAGGGTAAAAAAATATATATGTTTAAATAACCTAAATTCTGCCGTTGCATGATTTGAATATCTCAAGTTTTTCAATCCCTTATCTTATCTTGTGGCTTCATCTGATGCACTCATTCTATTTCTGACTCTGCTTGTTGTTTACAGGCCACATTACTGCAGAGCAAACTCAATCAGATCTTTGAGATCACAATCAGGTAAGAAACCAGACAAATAGAAAGAAGAATCCATACAGAAGCTATGATGATGTAACTCCCACTTTAGAAGTGTTCAGAAACATCTTATCTACTCACCATTCAGTTTATTATGGGCAAAACATGACCCAAAACTAACTGCAAATGCATCCATTGAGTTTGGAGAGTCGCAAGCTTGATGTAGTGATTGACTGCTAGGAATATGGGTCCAAATACTAAACCTTTGACTACTTAAATACACTGAGTGAATGTGGCCCAATACTTGTGAATTATAAAAATACCCTCAAATAAAAGGTGAGATTCTTTACTGTACCCTCATATCTAAAATGCTGGTGTAGAGACACATTGTTCATGTTAGCTTCACTGTCCAAATACATATGGAGGTGAGTGTACATTATAGAGGTGAGGAGTGTGTATGTGTTTGTGTGGGTGGAAGGGGGATGGTGTTCAACATTCCAAATGATATCGCTCAGGTCATAGAGTTTGCCAGATATCTAACAGAGGTTGACGTTTGCCAGATATCTAACAGAGGTTGACGTTTGCCAGATATCTAACAGAGGTTGACGTTTGCCAGATATCTAACAGAGGTTGACGTTTGCCAGATATCTAACAGAGGTTGACGTTTGCCAGATATCTAACAGAGGTTGACGTTTGCCAGATATCTAACAGAGGTTGACGTTTGCCAGATATCTAACAGAGGTTGACGTTTGAGAGATATATAACAGAGGTTGACGTTTGAGAGATATCTAACAGAGGTTGACGTTTGAGAGATATCTAACAGAGGTTGACGTTTGAGAGATATCTAACAGAGGTTGACGTTTGAGAGATATCTAACAGAGGTTGACGTTTGAGAGATATCTAACAGAGGTTGACGTTTGCCAGATATCTAACAGAGGTTGACGTTTGAGAGATATCTAACAGAGGTTGACGTTTGAGAGATATCTAACAGAGGTTGACGTTTGAGAGATATCTAACAGAGGCAGATATCTTAATTTAAGGTTAGGGCTAAGTATTAGGGTTAGCAGTGTGGTTAAAGTTTAAAATCTGATTTGATGGCTTTGGCTGTGCCAGCTAATGAACACTCTACAGGGCTGCCTCTAGTACATGAGCCATATGAATAAATGCCAACCTGTATATTTAACAGGCCAGGTTGGAGGGAACAATTATATAAAAATGTTAGGTGTCTACTGGAATTCTCTTGGCTCTTGGTATGGGGACAAGTAGGCCACACTATGACTTGAACAGCATCATCTGGAATGTTATTGAACACCTTCAACCCCTCCCCACCCACATAAACTCATACACACTTCTCACCTCTGTAATGTATGCAAGTCCCCATGCCAAGAGAAGAGGACTCCAGTAGGCACTAAATATTATGGTATAATTGTCACACTCTATGACTTGAGCAACATCACCTTCCCTATGTTGTTGATGGTGATGTGTTTTCTCTCTCTCTCTCTGCCCTCCCCAGACCCCCTCCCAGCCCGTCTGGCACCATCTCGTCAGGCTACGGCCAGACCCAGAGCCGCTCGGTGCCCGTCTACGAGATGAAGTTCCCTGACCTCTGTGTCTACTAGCCATAAAGGTCAGGGGTCACCCTAGGAGGAGAGGTGTACAGGGGCTGTGACGCTACAGCAGCCCTCGGTGTTAAAACAACTACAGACACTGTGACCTGTTCCCCGTTCTCTCTCTGTCAAGAGCTACTGACATGACTGACAATGTGTTTTTTGCACTGTGATCGCAGACAAAACAAATAGACAAACACAAATGCAGCAGTGTGATCTATTGACCCTTCACCTTTTGCTCGACCCCTCCCCCCAAACCTAAAAATGCCCATGTGACTGCCAGCGGCTTCGATTAGACTGTAGCCAGAAAGACTGTGGAGAAGAGCAATGGATGGACTGAGGATGGATAGAACAGGGAGGAGAGAACATGGTGATCCCCAGTTTGAACCTTCTCCTTTTTCCTCCTGATTGACTTCCTGCATGCCCACCACTCTAAACATCTGCCTTGACCCCATTACTAGTGTCTAGACGCTGTCCTAGTTCATCCCTCACTGGATGCATTAATACCCATAATGCACCAGCACCAAGATGGCCAACTGTCAAATGTAACGAAATCAAATGTACTCGTTTGTTTTATTGTTAATTATTTAGTTGGCACTATGTTAAGTACCTGGCAATGGAAGCTGTACTGACATGTAGGTGATCTAGTGTTACTTTTAGTTCAGTGGGATGACTACTTCTGAAACACTATCCCCACCCCCTGCTCAAACCATTCAGTTCTAAATGAACGGTGCATTCAGTGTTTGCTTGGTGCTTTTTAAATGTCTGTTTAGGTTTCTATTTTAAGTCTCTTGGGTGAGAAAACCCCAGAGTATTTTTTTTTAGCCAGTAGTGCAAATTATGTTATTGTTGTATTTTTAGCCCCTTGCTTTTTAAGTGTTGTATATTTTAATCCATGATTTGACTGCAAAGGTTACCGTGTGTGACCTGCGTGCTATCCTCCCCTCAGAACTAGATTCAACCAGTCCAAACCGTTCATAAAACCAGTCCTAGCTTTCCCACTTTGTAAGGATCTGAAGGGTTTACAGTTATGTTTACATGCTTAAACACTAGCATATGGGTCGTTCCATCAATTCGGTGCCTTTTGAGATGTGAGGGGGGAAGAAAGTTTGATTTCACCTACTTTTAACATTGTAGTAAAGAGCAAGTTAAGAGATGATAATAAAAAATTATAATACTTTATATAGTAACAGGGTTGACAATTTAATCTTAAATCAGCCATAAATCCGCCTGTGAAGTTTTTTGTGTACAACAGGGAGGGGCAAGCTTTACATTCAGCAAGCTTCACAAAAAATAAAGACATGTGACAAATAAAACATTTCTAGCCTGCCTGTATGGGTCACAGGGTTGACGTTATGCTCGACCCACTCAGTTGACCTCCACAAAACACCAAAAAATGGCCAAAAAGAGTAGAACCAGCTCACCTGCTTTTACACTGATTTTACTATTAGATGTTCAATGTATTTTAATTTTTTTTAAAGGAATAGTTTCACCATATTAAAACGAGGGTGAAAACTTTGAGAAATCTCGGGGTTAAGTAGGTGGAAGTCAGAGGGTTGATGGAGGGACATTTCAAAATGCTGAATTTTGGCACTTTAGCAAGTCTTAATATATGTATTTTTTTAATCTGATTTATTTAGGGCACTTCATTGAATACAAAAGGCTTTTAAAATGCAATATATGTGCACAATTTCAAAAGGAACGACCCATATAGACTAATTAACCAACCAACTAACCCACATTATTATTTGTCATATACAGATCTGCTATCTTAGTATTATCACTTTATTGTAGTGTATTCAAGGTTTAAAAAGGCTTCTGAAGTTTGTCATTCCCACTTAAAAATGTTACTTAACTAAAAATGTATCAACATCTACAAAAATGTCCAATAATTATAATCCACATAATAATTCACATTTCCTGTTGCTGCAGGATTATTTTCCTGCTGTGAGAAGCAGGGTCAAATTAAGATGGTGTGTATATACAGTATACAGAAAATATCATTACTTATCTAGCTATAAACAGGATGTAAATTAGTGTTTTTTTGTATATAGATCTATAAATATAGTTTTAGATTTCACTGACTCTAGAAATAGTTAAGGGAAATATATGCTAATATGTTTAAGAGTGTGTGTATATAAGCCCTCTATGTGAGCTAACCCGCTAAGAACTAACCAGCATGGCATCAAATCAGGACGGACTGTTACTGGAACAGGGATGGCCTGTAAAGAGACTGCAATATGTCTAGAGTTACTGCCAGCCGGAAAAACATAAAACAGTCAGATTTAATCTAAGATCAGTCATGAAATCTGTAATTAATTTAGTCGTGCAATTTTACATCTAGCTAAGGTGATTCGTGCAGTATATCTCAAATAAATAATTAAATAAATGCATGAAAAACTAGTCAGTGCACTGCATACAGTCTTATCGAGTTGGGAAAGTCTGGCTGCGCACTCAGGACTGATTTCTGAGAACAGTAACTTGTCTACAACTTCATCATCTGCAAGCTGTCAAACTCTTGTAATCACAGCACAAGTTACCTGCTGTTTATCAGAACCCAAAATCTCTTGCTAGCTAGCTAAGTTCCAACTCTGTGTTTGTCAATGAAGCTAGCAAGTTGTAGCTAGCAGGCACAATGAGCAGCCAGGCCACAATCAGCTGATCAAGTCACTGGTGAGTGGCGTGTGATGCTTCGGTGACGTTTGAGTTTTTTACAGCTTTCTCACTGTCTATTACCAGAGTGTGTCTGCCTGGCAGTGTTTCATGGGAAATCATGTTACAAAACGGGTCACGGTGGGACACAAGATGCTCGCGAATGGGTTTTGGAATATTGAGTTGCAGATGGGATACAGGTGTGCTCTGATCGTCTCAATTCTCATTTTGCCCCAAAAAAGTAGCAGATCAGCAAGTGACAAAAAAACACATCAGCAAGTGACATCTCAATAAAGGGCTTAGGGTCAAGGGTTATTTTAACATAACATTGGCGATGGGTTGGCTTATGTAAACAAGTCTGAGGCGCTGCGTAATGGGCAGGTCTGTCTCACTGGCTGGAGGTTTGATAGACTGTGTGTCAATCCCCACAGCTGTTACACTCGTGTTACTGGGCAAGTGGGCATTGTAATCCATACCCAACCCTCCAGTAGTTGTGATGAACCCTATCCTATTTACACTTTGTAATCAATTTTGACACCAGAATGAAATGTTTCTGACTCCTATTGATGCCACATTGGCCGTTTATAACCAGAGACGTTAGAAATGATCTAGTGAGTTCCCTCAGACATATTAATGTCTGTAATACACCAGAGAGTTGCTGCAGGAGGGAGAGCAAGTTAGCAACATATCCCCCTCCCTGTAATCATACTGCCGTTATTATCGTTCATTACAGCTACAGTCCAGTGTTTAGTCCAACCATAGTGCCATGTTATTGTATTAAATCACTACTGATGACATCATTGTTATGATTATTAGCCCTTCGTATGTGGCTAGAGAGAAAAGGCCCAGGATACTGGTTACAGGACAGACTGGTTACAGTACATACAGGTTACAGTACATACAGGTTACAGAAGTAGCTTCCTAAGAATCCATCTCTGCCAGTGTGTCTGGGGATCGTACTTTTATCCTCATGCTCTTACATATTGTCGCAAAACAAAGTACAATGGCAATAATTATAAGTCTGATGACGGTTTGAGTGTTTCTGAACTAGCCAGATCAGGCAGTCTAGAGTCCGTTTAGCCAACTCAGAAACAGACTGGCATTTCCAGGCTGAAAAAGCCCCATCTGAAGGTAGTCCATATTGTGTCAGTGTTTTGATAAATACCTTCTGTACCTGTGACGTTGTGAGACTTCCTTCCTGTGCTAGTGTAAACTGACTCCCAATGGGCGTGGTCTATGTGTGTCACTGTCATAACCAGTTGATGTCTGTCACTCACAAAAGGGTGTCTGGGTTGTCATGTTGGGATTAGTGTGAATTGGCCAATATGCAGTCTTCTGTAGGCTTTGTTTCTACTATGTATTGTCTGTGTCAAGTCAACACATGCCAGTAGTTTACCGGATTGTCCGTTGACGTGTCCATTTTTACAAGGTTCATGTTTACTGAGTAACTTTGTCATTTGTGTGTGTTCGTCCGTGCATCTGTGTGCTTGTGCATTCAGTCATCATCCCAAGACCAAACTAATGATCAAACCCAGTTTACAACCCAGTCCATTGACCTCTTCCCCCTTCCAACGAAGCCAATGTCAAATCACTGTTACAGAAGATCAACTCTTTACCCACATGAAAAAATACTTTAGTATACTATGGTATAAATTCAGATAGTATTTACTGTAGTGTTTTTGAATTGTAGTATACTGTAGTATTTACTGTAGTGTTTTTGCGTACTGTAGTATACAGTAGTATTTACTGTAGTGTTTTTGCGTACTGTAGTATTTTTGTTTTAGAAGTGGAGGTGGTCTCCTTCAGGAAACCTACTGGAGAAATACTAAACATTTAAAAATCGATGGTGATCGAGGGATACTAGTGTGTAGTATAGTATTCTATAGTAATCTGTCATTTGTTTCATGTGGGTACATTTCTTTGTAGCAAAACGTTGTTAGACATTGTTACACCTTTCTGTCCACCCATCTCCTTTTCCTTGTATAGTAAATGTAGCTCTTTACATTGTAGTGCCGTAGGTCAAACTATCTAATCTGTGAACTTTGCACTTTAAACTGGATTCCCTAGTGACAGAGGCAGCTTTTACATGGAGAAAATGCCTTATGGTCTTATGATGAGTGCCAGACCTGACTTTGCATGCTAGTGATGTAGCTACGTACAGTTCAATGACCGTCTAGCTGAATATATGTATGTTAGTGTTTCTTCCTGATCAAATTTCCATTAAACATTTCATTTTGTCTTTGCCAATTGCAATGGAGATGCTCTGTTTCGAAATAAACCTTTTATTGCTGAAATTATAAGAAAAACACACTTCAACACCTTTTAATTGAACTGCATGTAGAAGGGCTGTTGTAGAAGCACCATGTCTCAGTACCAATGTCGTAAAATATATACGTATTGTAAAATACAGTAGGACGCCCCCACACAGTTGGTGTACATACAGCAACATTTTAACGGACAGAGCTAGTTGAAGTCAGCATAGTTCATTGCCAATGAGTAAGAGAAGAGACCGTTTTAGCATTGGCAGTGACATTGAGGACTTCCACCATTTTAATGTAGTCAACTGGGTGGGACTTCCGACTTCATTGGCTGATCCTTCCTGGTGAACTTGTGAATTGAATTATTTCTGTACAAGAGGCTACAGTGTTGCAAGCAGTCGTAGGTTTTTCCAACACAATACAACAGCATGCGGTTGTGTCTGACTGATTGTCAGACTATAGGTAAGGTGTTCTCTCTCTTCCACAGTTTGATAGACTACAGTATGTTATGTGTTTGTATTGTCATTAAAACACTGACTGACTGACTGACTGACTGACTGACTGACTGACTGACTGACTGACTGACTGACTGACTGACTGACTGACTGATCCTGAATGTTCACTCTGTTAGTTCTGCTCAGCTGTTTTGTCATTTGATTGGTTGTCAAATAAATTAACTTTACGAATGTTGGCGTCGCCAAAATATTCTGGAATGGTGTTTCTTTCTGAATCTGTAAAGGTCAACCTGATGGCATCAGTTCTAACGCATATTGTTGCGTTAGAGTTTGTCCATCACTGTGGGTTGGACAGTGCACTACTGGGTAACCTACTGTTTATCTGACAGCATGACTTTTAAGACATTACAATAGAGCACTTAACACCGGGGACTTAAGAATATAATTAGGAGTGTGCCTCTGAGGAATGAGAGACTGTCCACCAGTACAGCACACGGTCTCCTCACATCATTAGTGAAAATGTACTCTGCTTCAGAGAAGTGGAAAGAGAAATACAGTGCTTAGTGAAAGTCTACACACCCCTTGCAGCACAGTCTTCACATTTTGCTGCCTTTAATAAAAATAAAAAATAAATGTTCCTGATGTACAGAACAATTATAGACAATGTTCCCAAATAAAAAAACATCTTGATTGCGTATTGTATGTCTTAACACCACAGGGTAAATACTTAGTGGGATCACTTTTGACAGCCATTACAGCTGGGAATCATTTTGAATAAGATTGGACAAACTTGGCACAGCTCTTAGGGCAACATATACCCATTGTTTTTGTAAAAATAGCTTGAGCTCAGAACATTTGGTTGAGAGTCACTGACGGAAAGCAATATTTATTTAAGTCAGGACTGAGACTGGAACACTCAACACGCACCAGAATGGAAAGCCATTCTGGTGCGTCTTTGGCATAAACATTTGTGTAATTGGCCCTGTGAAAAATAAAACTATACCAGGGTTAATTAAACACTGAGGTGGGGTTTTCTCAAACTTTTTATATGGGCTTTGCTCTTTTTATATTTATTTTGATCTTGAGTTGTGCTAAGTTGGTGGTTAATGCCAGCCAACGGCGCTTCCACCAAGTATAATCTCTGATGTGTGAAGCTAACGCATAACGTTCTGAGAACCATATGTTTCTTAGGTGGGATTGTTTTCCGCAGGCATAACGTTTTCTGCAGGTTTCTTCATATTTCTATTTAATGTCATGTTCTCAGAACATTAAGAAAACGTTCCATAAAAACCAAAAGAAAACGGTAACGTTCAAAGAACAGTTGAATAATGTTATTTACAAACATAATTATAAGTACAAAAGTATTTGAACACCCCCTTTCAAAGTAGTGGATTCAGCTACTTCAGCCACACCCTTTGCTGACAGGTGTATAAAATCAAGCACACAGCCATGCAATCTCCATAGAAAAAGGTTGTCATTGTAAATAAGAATTTGTTCTTAACTGACTTGCCTAGTTTCTCATTATCAACAAAACTCTATCCTCTGTCTTGTGAAGTGTGTTCAGGTGTGTTGGCCGTGCCCACTAATCGACCACACCTGATCTTAATGAGTGCATGTTTCCTTTGAAATGTGGTCTGTTTGAATATACAAAAATGAACAGCTTTGTATGAGTAAAAAAAATATGCTAGTGGCGCAGTGGACTAATTCCATGGATAGAGAAAAAAATCATAGGTTTGAATGTCACTGATGTTACAATAAAAAAAGAAACATGTTTACATGATTAATGCCTAAGCAAATTAATCTCCATTGCTGCGTTTACACAGGCAGCCCAATTCTGATATTTGTCCCACTAATTGGTCTTTTGACCAATCACATCAGATCTTTTCACATTAGATTATTGTTTTTAGAGCTGATCTGATTGGCAAAAATACCAATTAGTTGAATAAATATCAGTATTGGGCTGCCTGTGTAAATGCAGCACGTGTCCTATCTGTGCTTGGAGTTCAAAACTGTTAAGCTAAGCTAAACTAAGCTAGCAGTGTTATTAAATGTATTATTGAAACATGTTCTCAGAACATAATTTAATTACCTTCAAATAACCTATCATTTCCATTCTATAACCTCCCAGGAAAACTTTCAGGGAACCATCATTTTTTTTTTAAATGTAAGTTTCCAGAACAGGCGAAATGTTCACTAACGTTTTACCGGTCAGGAAACAAGTCACTTGATCCCCCCAAAAAGTCTAACACCATGGGCCAAAATGGTGACGGAAAATTATGTTGTATGATGCAAGGAACCACTTCACAAAATAACCTTCATTATTATAACTGGTATTGACAATGGAAGGCTGCTGGTCTGATCCTATGTATTATACAGTATCTCCTGCCGTTGTGGCCTTGAGTAAGGCACTTAACCCCCCATAAAGTAAAATACTGCACTGATAGGCTACTGTATAAAAAACGTGGTCTGTCAACCCTCCATCTGGAGAGCTACTGAGTGTGCAGGCTTTCGATCCAACCCTGCTCAAAGTCACCAGTCAGCTTATCAAGGTCTTATTGAGCAGCTGATTTTTTAACATATGGTATGTTCGAACAGGGCTAGAGCAAAAGCCTAAACACCCTGCAGCATTACAATTACAACCAAATACTTGTTATGTCTTTATACAATAATTCCCTCATTCAATGAACCAGGGATAAAATGACTAAGGTAGCTAACTAAGATGTTTATCCATTTGTAAGGTTAAAATATTCAGTGTTCAAGTGAGATCTTGACAGCATAGGAGTTACTTGTCAATTAGACTATTCTAAGATGGCTTTACAACCGGAGGATGCATCAACTGTGTGTCTGCCATTTGCGGTTATACATGAGTGCCAGTGGAAAGTTCGTTTAGGACATCGGACACAATGACATTAATATGTCACGACCCCGTCCCAGTGAGCCTGTTTTCCTGTCTGTCTGTGTCTGTTTTGTGTTGTGTTCCTGAACCCGCCCTGTTCCGGTTGCTGGGCAACGAGTGTAAGGTGGGAATTCCAGGATCACCTGAATCTACTCTCACCTGTTCCTCGTCAGTAATCATCACACCTGGTCCTGATCATCATTACAACTCTACTTAAGCCGAGACCTGACATCCAGTTCCTGCCGGGTCGTTAGTCACACTCGGTATGTTGTGCTGCATCAGACCAGAGTTATTCTACGATCTTCAGTCTGCCTTGTTCATCTCAGTCTGGCTGCTCATCTGATTTCTTGTTCTCTCTGCCTCAGTACGTTCACCTGGAATTCCCGTCTCTCCTGCCTGGCTACCGGACCCCTCTACCATCTGTGGAACACTAAACTACACCTTCAGCCCCCCATCATCTGTACTCCCCTGTCTGCACATCTGCCGAACCATCCTCAGTATTATATTGTAATCAATAAATACTCACCTTTTTCACCCACTACCTTGTCCGATTTGCGTTTTGGGCTCAGAAACAGAGAAAGCCTGACATTAATACATGCAAATGTCTAAATAGGTAACTAGCGAGAGAACCAGCCAAACTACACTATGTTTTGAATTGGCTAAATAGGTAGTCTGTTGTATATCATTATTTTTCCTGCTGCACAAATGTCTCTCTCTCTGGCAACTGCCCACTGGCACATGCAGGTGATGCACACACCATGACCTTTCCAGGATTTTCATTGCTGACCAAAAATAAACTATAACTGGGTAAATAACTCACTAATACGCACACGCGGCTAGGCACGCTTTGATCTCAAAAACGCATCTCTCAACTGCATGATTGAAAGACCGCTCTAGCCTGTCAATGCAGGCCTACAATAATTATACTCTGCAGAGATTGGGAGGACAGTGTGCAACACAACACATTACATCCGGAGGATTCTGATCAGAGTAACCTAATTGTTTGATATTGTGATTTATGTCCATTTGGACAAAGTAAATATAATCTTCTTGTCCAACTTTTTTTTTTTTACTTGCAGGGAAGCGTTAATGTTTATATTACAGTAAATTCGGAAAGTTTTCAGACCCCTTGACTTTTTCCACGTTGTGTTACGTTACAGCCTTATTCTAAAATGGATTACTTTTTTTTTTTATCCTCATCAATCTACACACAATACCCCATAATGTCAAAGTGAAAACATTTTTTTTAAACATTTTTTTGCAAATGTCTTAAAAATAAAAAACAGAAATAACTTATTTACATAAGTATTCTGACCATATTCTATGAGACTCGAAATTGAGCTCAGGTGCTTCCTGTTTCCATTGATCATCCTTGAGATGTTTCTATAACTTGATTGAAGTCCACCTGTAGTAAATTCAATTGATTGGACATGATTTGGAAAGGCACACACCTGTCTATATAAAGTCCCACAGTTGACAGTGCATGTCAGAGCAAAAAACAAGCCATGAGGTTGAAGGAATTGTGTTGAGGTACAGATCTGGGGAAGGGTACCAAAACATTTCTGCATCATTGAAGGTCCCCAAGAACACAGTGGCCTCCATCATTCTTAAATGGAAGAAGTTTGGAACCACCAGGACTCTTCCTAGAGCTGGCCGCCCGGCCAAACTGATCAATCGGGGGAGAAGGGCCTTGGTCAGGGAGGTGACCAAGTACCAATGGTCACTCTGACAGAGCTCCAGAGTTCCTCTGTGTAGATGGGAGAACCTTCCAGAAGGACAATCATCTCTGCAGCACTCCACCAATCAGGCCTTTATGGTAGAGTAGCCAGAGGGAAGCCACTCTTCAGTAAAAGGCACATGACAGTTCGCCAAAAGGCACCTAAAGGACTCAGATCATGAGAAACAAGATTCTCTGGTCTGATGAAACCAAGATTGAACTCTTTGGCCTAAATGCCAATTGTCACGTCTGGAGGAAACCTGGCACCATCCCTACGGTGAAGCATGATGGTGGCAGCATCATGCTGTGGGGATTTTCTTCAGTGGCAGTGACCGGGGGACTAGTCAGGATCGAGGCAAAGATGACCAGAGAAAAGTACAGAGAGATCCTTGATGAAAACCTGCTCAGGACCTCAGACTGGGGCGAAGGTTCACCTTCCAACAAGACAACAACCCTAAACACACAGCCAAGACAACGCAGGAGTGACTTTGGGACAAGTCTATCAATGTCCTTGAGTAGCCCAGCTAGAGTCCTGACTTGAACCCGATCGAACATCTCTGGAGAGACCTGAAAATAGCTGTGCAGCGATTCTCCCCATCCAACCTGACAGAGCTTGAGAGGATCTGCAGAGAAGAATGGGAGAAACTCCCCAAATACAGGTGTGCCAAGCTTGTAGCGTCATACCCAAGAAGACTCTAGGCTGTAGTCACTGCCAAAGGTGCTTCAACAAAGTACTGAGTAAAGGATCTGAATACTTATGTAAATGTAATATTTCAGTTTTTAATTTGTAATACTTTAGCAAAAATGTCTAAAAACCCCCCTGATGGTTTGTCATTATGGGGTATTGTGTGTAGATTTATGGGGGAAAAACAATTTAATCCATTTTAGAATAAGGCTGTAACGTAAAAACATGTGGAAAACATCAGGGGGGTCAGAATACTTTACGAATGCAATGTATGGCTTTGTTCCCAGAACCAATGGGAAATGAACAACGTACGTTCCCACAACTTCTAAGGAACCAAATGTGCTAGCTGGAATGCAATAAATACTTTTTCTGATGTTTTTTTGTGTGGAAACGTTTATTTTTCTGTCACTTTGAAAATGTGGAGCAGGTTGTGTAGATGATGAGACTGATAGATGATGAGACTGATAGATGATGCTCGTCTTTCTCTGCAATATCTTTGATGTATCTTGTTATTAATTTTAATCTGGAGTCTTGAGACATGGTTTTGATCTGATAATGATCTGATTCACAGACATTGTTCATCACTAACCTTTCTCTTCCTCTGGCCTTCTCTCTACATGTATTTCTCTGTCTCTCTCTCTCTCTCTCTCCCTTGCCCTCTGTCTGTGGAACTGCTGTAATAATGACTGAGTGCACCGTAGGTGTATTATTTGACTGGCTCCTCGGGTAATGTGGTTATAAATCCGAGCACCGCTGCTTTTCCCTGCCATCTTTCCATCTCTCATCGCCCTACAGGACCTGAGTGAACCCATCCCATTTCTTCTACCTGTGTATTGACAGCACCAGTGATTTTTATCTTGGTTGCTTGTTTGGTAGAACTCAAATAAATGTCATGTACAGTATAAAAACGGAAGTCATTTGTGTTGCTTGTATCTGTTTAATATATACATTTACAATATGGTACAATTTATCTCAATAAAAATAGAAGAAAAATAGTATTCCATTTGAAATGATGTTCTCTCATACCCACTCCCTACCCCAGTCTGTCATCTATACACAGTATTCAGTATGGTCATTGTTACCGAATACATTCTAAGTACTTCCTTCAATCAATACTTTCTCATACAGCATTAAAGCCAAGGCCATAAATGAATTCTACAGCAATCAATGGCCCTATCAAACCGTTATGGGCTATCCAGGGCAATACCAATATCCCTTTCATATACATACAAAAATCCCACTATTTTACCATACCAGCTTTTTTGTCAATCTGAAAGGGGTAATGGTTTAAAAAATGTGAAACCCACCTAAAGTTCTAGTCATGGTTCCTGCTTTTTCACAGACCCTCTAACCAAAATACAGGTATCATGTCTGTGTGAATGGTTCTCTGCTTCTTTGCAGGTAAATTAATTAACACTTCCATTGCTTAACAACACCCCCCTCCCCTCCCACTGATATTTATAAAAGGCTATACCTGCAAATAAGTGATAAATAAAGGGTTGTTTGAAAGGGGGTCCTATAAACATGGCCTTATCGTTTTTACAGATAACATACCATATATTGTCTGAAATGGGATTAAGAAAGGTTCCTTTGACTTATTTGTTGTTTCATTGTTTTATATTGCACAGCTATACACAGCTATACACAGCTATACACAGCTATTGCACCTCTTCTCCCTCCCCTCCCTCCCACTTCTCTCTCCCCTCCCTCCCTCTTCTCCCTCCCTCTTCTCCCTCCCCTCCCTCTATCCCTTGTTCCTGCTGCCCTCCTCTACTACTCATTCTTCTGGAGCAGCGTGATCAGGGGATTGTGGGATTGCTGGGCATATGGCTTCATGAAGCCACCGTGGCGCTTGACAGCGGGTGGGCTGCCCCAGCGGAAGTGACCCATCCGATAGGTCCCATCCTTCTTATCCTGCAGCCCCGTCACAGTGAGGGGTCTGGGGACTACCTTGGTCTGAGCCTTGGCCCCCTGGTTCCCCAGCCTCTGGTGCTCCAGAGACCCCGCCATCTTGTCCTGCCAACTGCTCAGCTGCCTGCGTGCCTGTGGGGGAAAGATGCCCTCAGACGTGTCCCTCCCTTCCAGACTAGAGGCATAGACTTTGATGGGGTGGCTTTTGCGCCCCATGGGTTTGCCCCAGCGGAAGTGCTTCATGTAGAAGGAGCGTCTCTCGTCGCTGTGGGGCTTAGGGTCAGCATCCAGGGCTTCCAACAAGATGCCCAGGGAGAGGCTCTCCTCAGTGGACTGCTGGGCAGCCGATCTGGGCTCTGGGGATTCGTCCTGGAGCCCAGACCTGCACAGGTGGATGCACTCCTGCCAGACGGAAGAATAACAGGAGAGTTCAATACAAATGGATGGACAGGAACAGTGGTTAGTGATATATGAATGGAGGGGTTAAAGAACAATCCATGAATAGTGATTGATGAAAATGGCTATAGATGATGATGGTTAATGAATGAAGGTGATGATTTTAATTCCAACTCACCAGTATCTTGTCATCTGAAGGGAGGTCTTTGCAGTGGGAGCTATCCCGGCACTGTCCCCTCACC
The DNA here is from genome assembly GCA_023634145.1 of Thymallus thymallus. Classification (NCBI taxonomy): domain Eukaryota; kingdom Metazoa; phylum Chordata; class Actinopteri; order Salmoniformes; family Salmonidae; genus Thymallus; species Thymallus thymallus. The sequence goes on along the minus strand of CM042412.1, from coordinate 30,353,626 downwards.
CCGGGGTCGCACACACACACCACCACCACCGCTAACAGCCAGGACGCACACACCATACTCAACCTATCACTGCACAGGACACACAGAGACACAGGGAGGATTAGCCAATGACAAAGACACGTGTACAATTATTGAATTCTGATCAGAACCACGTCATGAAAGTAGACTGCAGATGATGAGGCCATAGAGGAATAGGGCTTGAGTCTGTGGTCATTTCACCAGCAGTTCTAATAAAAAGTATTTATGACACAAAAGTGAATTCAGTATTCACAGGTAAACTATAAGAATGATGGAAAATAGAACCCATACCATTAGAATTCTATCATCTGATGTATGACTTCACTGACCGTTGTTCTTCTGTTGCTCCTATTATATCCCCCACACACACACACACACACACACACACACACACACAATACAGATATGGTGCTCATTCATGCCCCTATCCTACGTATACACTGGAACATTTTATATGATATATTGTAGAAGATGAAGTCTCTGAATGGGAGGCACCCTTCAATGGCCTTGTGACGTATCTCCCCTAATCTACTGCCCCCTCTTATCTTTAAGTTAGCAGTTAGCAGTTAGCAGTTACCAGTTAGCAGTTAGCAGTTAGCAGTTAGCAGTTAGCAGTTACCAGTTACCAGTTACCAGTTAGCAGTTAGCAGTTACCAGTTAGCAGTTAGCAGTTAGCAGTTACCAGTTAGCAGTTAGCAGTTAGCAGTTAGCAGTTAGCACAAGTTAAAGTTGACGAACCAGCGCTCCTGCTCCCTATATTCTTTGTGACTGTACCTCAGTCATCCATTCAGCTGTTCTATAATACAACATCCAATGATGTATTTTCATTCAGAAAAAGAACCCAGCAAACCATAACTGGTTCCCAGAACATTTTATTAAGAACATTCCCCTCAAAAAGTATAATAACACAAAATCTGTCCAGTTGTGTTGATGATTATACAATATTTGTATAAGGATGGTAAAAACATACCTCTGATTTTGCAAGAATGTTCCGATATTTTATGTTATTTAAAAGTTCCTAAAACATTTCATTGGGATCTTTGGAGTGTTATCCCAGGAATGAATCCACTGCACCAACACAAGTACGAAGCCCAAAAGTATGTGGACATGTGCTCGTCGAACATCTCATTCCCATTAATAGGGGGTTGGACCCCCCATTGCTCCTATAACAGCCTCCACTCTTCTGGGAAGACTTTCCACTAGATGTTGGAAACATTGCTGCTGGGACTTGCTTCCATTCAGCCACAAGAGGATTATTGAGGTCTGGCACTGATGTTGGGCGATTAGGCCTGGCTCGCAGTCGGTGTTCCAATTCATCCCAAAGGTGTTCGATGGGGTTGAGGTCAGGGGGCTGTGCACGCTAGTCAAGTTCTTCCACAACGATCTCGACAAACCATTTCTGTATGGACCTCATGCTGATACAGGAAAGGGCCTTCCCCAAACTGTTGCCACAAGTTGTAAGCACAGAATCTTCAAGAATATCATTGTATGCTGTAGCATTAAGATTTCCCTTCACTGGAACTAAAGGGCTTAGCCGGAACTGTGAAAAACAGCCCCAGACTTCATGATGGCAGTCATATGGCAGTCATATTCCAAGTGACTGTTTAGTTACGGTAATTAGGCTTCTCCAAGCTCTGATGCTGCTGATGGTCATTAGTAGTCTACCAAACTAGATAACTGTCTGGTACTCAGCACTCTATTGTCCCTCTAATCACTCTGACATCAATGTAAATGTAATCGATAATCTAATCAAACACTTCATGAGACCATGAGCTCATGTTGCGCAACATTTCTATAGGCTGTGCAATTGAAGGGGTGTCCACATACATTTGGTCATGTAGTGTATGTGTGAGTGTGTGGTTAGAGTCCAGTGAGTGTACATCGAGCCTGTGCAAGAGAGTCAGTGCAAAACAATTATCATAAATAACAATAAAATAAGGGGGTCGATGCAAATAGTCCAGGTAGCCATCTGATTAACAGTTCAGCAGTCTTATGACTTGGGGGTAGAAGCTGTTAAGGAGCCTTTTGGTTCCAGACTTTTTTTTAGGGCCTTCCTCTGACACCGCCTTGTATAGAGGTCCTGAATGGCAGGAAGCTCGGCCTCAGTGATGTACTGGATGCATGTCATGACATTGCAGAATAACTTTATAACATTCTCGCAGGAATGTTTCTTGTTTGTAGTAAGTGTTAGTAGTAATACAGTATATCCCCCAACATGTCATAACATCACACTATACCTATATGAGAGTCTCCATGGACATTAGCAGAACTGTCATTGATGATGAGACCATTCATTGTAGAAATATTTTGTTGTGACAGTATGTTCTAAGAACATACCAGAACATTGTGTTGTTACATTCCCTGGCAACCTAATGACAACCTTAGGGAATGTTCTGTGGTAATTTTTACAGGTGTTGTGCACAACATGTTAGGAGAACATTCAAAGGATATACTGTATTTGGTGATCAAAAACATTCTTAGAATGTAAGTGGGATGTTATCAGGTGATTAGCTCAAAACCTAACAACAACGTCATTGGAACGTTAGCTAATGTCCTGGGAATGTTCCCGGTTTGCTGAGAATAAGCGGAGCTCTACATTGCAGAAAGGTCAGCCACTTGTTTTGCCGGAAAGACTAGAAGAGAAAATTGTCCAATCATTTGTGTTCTAAAATAGCTGATATAGAGTAAATGACAACTGACTAATCTGTGATTAATAGAGATTAACATTATTAGTCTTCAATTCATACAACAAATGTATTTAAAACATAATTCAATATATATTACAGATAAGCAGATTAGTCAGTTTACCTCCGCTAATATTCAGGGTAGGAATATTTCCATGAAATAGACCTGTGCAATTATCTATAATCAACACTTATGCACACAGCCAAGTCTTTGTGACAATTCTCAACAAAATAAAACAACAGCTAAGTTTGCTGTAGTGTTAGAATGCTGTTGCTCTGTAGTGTCAGAATGCTGTTGCTCTGTAGTGTCAGAATGCTGTTGCTCTGTAGTGTCAGAATGCTGTTGCTCTGTAGTGTCAGAATGCTGTTGCTCTGTAGTGTCAGAATGCTGTTGCTCTGTAGTGTCAGAATGCTGTTGCTCTGTAGTGTCAGAATGCTGTTGCTCTGTAGTGTCAGAATGCTGTTGCTCTGTAGTGTCAGAATGCTGTTGCTCTGTAGTGTCAGAATGCTGTTGCTCTGTAGTGTCAGAATGCTGTTGCTCTGTAGTGTTAGAATGCTGTTGCTCTGTAGTGTCAGAATGCTGTTGCTCTGTAGTGTTAGAATGCTGTTGCTCTGTAGTGTCAGAATGCTGTTGCTCTGTAGTGTTAGAATGCTGTTGCTCTGTAGTGTCAGAATGCTGTTGCTCTGTAGTGTCAGAATGCTGTTGCTCTGTAGTGTCAGAATGCTGTTGCTCTGTAGTGTCAGAATGCTGTTGTTCTGTAGTGTCAGAATGCTGTTGCTCTGTAGTGTTAGAATGCTGTTGCTCTGTAGTGTCAGAATGCTGTTGCTCTGTAGTGTCAGAATGCTGTTGCTCTGTAGTGTTAGAATGCTGTTGCTCTGTAGTGTCAGAATGCTGTTGCTCTGTAGTGTCAGAATGCTGTTGCTCTGTAGTGTTAGAATGCTGTTGCTCTGTAGTGTCAGAATGCTGTTGCTCTGTAGTGTCAGAATGCTGTTGCTCTGTAGTGTCAGAATGCTGTTGCTCTGTAGTGTCAGAATGCTGTTGCTCTGTAGTGTTAGAATGCTGTTGCTCTGTAGTGTCAGAATGCTGTTGCTCTGTAGTGTTAGAATGCTGTTGCTCTGTAGTGTCAGAATGCTGTTGCTCTGTAGTGTTAGAATGCTGTTGCTCTGTAGTGTCAGAATGCTGTTGCTCTGTAGTGTTAGAATGCTGTTGCTCTGTAGTGTCAGAATGCTGTTGCTCTGTAGTGTCAGAATGCTGTTGCTCTGTAGTTTCAGAATGCTGTTGCTCTGTAGTGTTAGAATGCTGTTGCTCTGTAGTGTCAGAATGCTGTTGCTCTGTAGTGTTAGAATGCTGTTGCTCTGTAGTGTCAGAATGCTGTTGCTCTGTAGTGTTAGAATGCTGTTGCTCTGTAGTGTCAGAATGCTGTTGCTCTGTAGTGTTAGAATGCTGTTGCTCTGTAGTGTCAGAATGCTGTTGCTCTGTAGTGTCAGAATGCTGTTGCTCTGTAGTGTTAGAATGCTGTTGCTCTGTAGTGTCAGAATGCTGTTGCTCTGTAGTGTCAGAATGCTGTTGCTCTGTAGTGTTAGAATGCTGTTGCTCTTTGGCAGGTTCATCTTTCTTACCTTTTCTCTCTCTCTCCTTTTATTCTTCCACAGGTCTTTCTCTGCAGGATCTCACAGCGCTGAATGGAATCCCTCCTCTCTCTCTCTCTCTCTCTCTCTCTCTCTCTCTCTCTCTCTCTCTCTCTCTCTCTCGCTCTCTCTCTCTCTCTCCCCTTGGTTGTCTGATCAATTTATCTGTAGGAGTGTGTCCTGTGTCCTGTGTTTATACTCTAGCCCCGGGGGTTGGGGGGAGGGGGGGCTCATAGGAAAATTCACCCTCGCACACTTTTCCTCTCTCTCTCTAATCGATGGTGGCTCACGTCACGGGACGACAGGTGAGGTCTTAGCATGTAGCTGCCACTTGTTGAGTCATGCCACAGCAACTAACTTTGTATGTGTGTGTCACTTGGGGCATCGTGTATTTCTTTGCGTTTATTTATTTTTAAATCATATGTGTACGTGGGCACGTTGACACATCTCTTTCTGGGTTTTAAAGGTGACACTGACACCAGATCTGAGGTCCTCTCCAGCCCCTATTGTCAGTAGATGGATACTCAAAGAGGTGCTAAACACTGCTACCTAATCAGTTATGGAGGAGTGGTGTGGAGTGACATGTTTTCATAGGAGAAAGGGCAGCAGGGGGCAGCGTGCAAATCAATCGGCCTCAAATCAAGTTGGTTCCATTGGCTTTCATCAAGGAGAACATTTAAGGACAAATCAAATTTTTCTGATTCATTGATGATCACACATCGTTGCTACACCTTAAACCCTTTGAAGTTGGTCTGTGGAGGGGCTAGCTAACACTCTTTCCACCTTACACATGTAGGAGAGTTAAAACGGTTATTAGAAACAAACTTTAAATTATTAGAATAGTACACAACGCAGAACAGAGCATCAGGTTAAGGGTCAGTGGCCCAAGCTGCGAACAGGAATATTCCAAGTTCAGACAGAAGGGGGAGTCGGATCGTTATGATCGTCAGGAACTTCCCTTTTGGTTTCTAATTTTAATTGTTGCGCTACTAGTACTGCCTGTTGATGTTAAATAGGCAGCTACAGTAGCTGGATGATATTAACATCTTCGGTTTTTATTTCATTAAATTTATTTTATTTAATCTGGGAGTTTACGTCACCTACTAACACCCTGGTACTGCCCGTAGCTCCCGTTCTCCTCAGTCCGAGAAAACACTGAGAGAGAAAGGTAGGTGTCGCAGATTATTCCTGTGAAGAAGTTCATATTGTTAAATAAATAAACCCCTTATCACTGTCAAACGCTCCCTAAAACACTTCAGTGAGCAGGCCTTTCTAATCAACCTGGCCCAGGTATCCTGGAAGGATATTGACCTCATCCCGTCAGTAGAGGATGCCTGGTTGTTCTTTAAAAGTGCTTTCCTCACCATCCTAAATAAGCATGCCCCTTTCAAAAAACTTAGAACTAAGAATAGATATAGCCCTTGGTTCACCCCATACTTGTCTGCTCTTGACCAGCACAAAAACATCCTGTGGCGCACTGCATTAGCATCGAATAGCCCCAGCGATATGCAACTTTTCAGGGAAGTCAGGAACAAATACACACAGTCAGTTTGAAAAGCAAAGGCCTGCTTTTTCAAACAGAAATTTGCATCCTGTAGTACTAATTCCAAAACGTTCTGGGACACTGTAAAGTCAATGGAGAATAAGAGCATCTCCTCCCAGTTGCCCACTGCATTGAGGCTCGGAAACACTGTCACCACCGATAAATTCACGATTATCGAAAATGTAAATAAGCATTTTGCTACAGCTGGCCATGCTTTCCACCTGGCTACCTCTACCCCGGCCAACAGCTCTGTACCCCCCGCAGCAACCTGCCCAAGCCCCCCCCGCTTCTCCTTCACCCAAATCCAGACAGCTGATGTTCTGAAAGAGCTGCTAAATCTGGACCCCTACAAATCTGCTGGGCTAGATAATCTGGACCCTCTCTTTCTAAAATTATCCGCCAAAATTGTTGCAACCCCTATTACTAGCCTGTTCAGATAGATAGATCGATAGATAGATAGATAGATAGATAGATAGATAGATAGATAGATAGATAGATAGATAGATAGATAGATAGATAGATAGATAGATAGATAGATAGATAGATAGATAGATAGATAGATAGATAGATAGATAGATAGATAGATAGTTTACTTAATATATAGTCTGGTTAAATGAACAGTTAAGTGAATACTTGCATGGTTACACAAACTGTACAGGTAAATGACAGGAAGAGATACTTTAATAGCTAAATGTGTGTATGATATCATTTGGGGTAATAATAGTAATTCCCTTAAAATACAGTCCTTAGTGCGCAGGGTTTAATTACAGATAACTGCACGTATTGCACATTCAATATACTATAAGCAATGAGAAAGGGTGCAATTGACAGGATACTAATATGCATTCCTGAGTGAATGCCTACGTAAGTTAGGTCCAAGAATTACTAGCAATATTGCACGTGATATGATATAACAACTGTACATGAGTATGTATATACAGACCTGTATGAATAAATAGGTCCTGAGTGAGTGCTGACGGACCAGAGTTACTCACGGATGGATGCATAATTGTTAAACTAGGTCCTAGCACCCCAACAGTTCCAGATCTATGTTGCCGACGGCACGGCACCCCGGTGAGGCATTATATAGTCAAACCTCTCTTTCGTATCGTCTGAGATCCCTAGAGATTGGAAAGCTGCCGTGGTCATCCCCCTCTTCAAAGGGGGAGATACTCTAGACCCAAACTGTTATAGACCTATATCCATCCTGCCCTGCCTTTCTAAAGTCTTCGAAAGTCAAGTTAACAAACAGATCACTGACCACTTCGAATCCCACCGTACCTTCTCTGCTATGCAATCTGGTTTCCGAGCTGGTCATGGGTGCACCTCAGCTACGCTCAAGGTACTGAACGATATCATAACCGCCATCGATAGAAGACAGTACTGTGCAGCCGTCTTCATCGACCTGGCCAAGGCTTTCAACTCTGTCAATCACCGCATTCTTATTGGCAGACTCAACAGCCTTGGTTTCTCAAGTGACTGCCTTGCCTGGTTCTCTAACTACTTCTCAGACAGAGTTCAGTGTGTCAAATCGGAGGGCCTATTGTCCGATCCTCTGGCAGTTTCTATGGGGGTGCCACAGGGTTCAATTCTTGGGCCAACCCTTTTCTCTATATACATCAACGATGTCGCTCTCGCTGCTGGTGACTCTCTGATCCATCTCTACGCAGACGACACCATTCTGTATACATCTGGCCCCTCTTTGGACACTGTGTTAACTAACCTTCAAACAAGCTTCAATGCCATACAACACTCCTTACGTGGCCTCCAACTGCTCTTAAATGCTAGTAAAACTAAATGCATGCTTTTCTATCGAACGCTGCCTGCACCCGCCCATCGGACTATCATCACTACTCTCGACGGGTCCGACTTAGAATACAAATACCTAGGCGTCTGGTTAGACTGAAAACTCAACTTCCAGACTCACATTAACCATCTCCAATCCAAAATTAAATCTAGAATCGGCTTCCTATTTCGCAACAAAGCCTCCTTCACTCATGCTGCCAAACATGCCCTTGTAAAACTGACTATCCTACCTATCCTTGACTTCGGCGATGTCATTTACAAAATAGCCTCCAACACTCTACTCAGCAAATTGGATGTAATCTATCACAGTGCCATCCGTTTTGTTACCAAAGCCCCATATACTACCACTGCGACCTGTATGCTCTCGTTGGCTGGCCCTCATTACATATTCGTTGCCAAACCCACTGGCTCCAGGTCTTCTATAAGTCTTTATTAGGTAAATCCCCGACCTATCTCAGCTCGCTGGTCACCATAGCAACACCCACCCGTAGCATGCGCTCCAGCAGGTATATTTCACTGGTCACCCACAAAGCCAACACCTCCTTTGGCCGCCATTCCTTCCAGTTCTCTGCTGCCAAAGACTGGAACGAATTGCAAAAATCCTTGAAGCTAGAGGTTCCTATCTCCCTCACTAACTTTAAGCATCAGCTGTCAAAGCTGCTTATCGATCACTGCACCTGTACATAGCCCTTCTGTAAATAGCCCACACTACTACCTCATCCCCATATTTATTTTATTATTTTCGCAAATTTTGCACTCCAGTATCATAATTTGCACATCATCATTCCAGAGTTAATGCTAATCTGTAATTTATTTTGCCACTATGGCCTATTTATTGTCCTACCTTCCTAACCTTACTGCATTTTGCACTACATTTGCACTCTGTATATAGAGTCTCTATTGTGTTATTGACTGTACGTTTGTTTACTGTGTAAATCTGTGTTGTTGTTTTTGTCGCACTGCTTTGCTTTGTCTTGGCCAGGTCGCAGTTGTAAATGAGAACTTGTTCTCAACTGACCTACCTGGTTAAATAAAGGTGAAATATATATATTTTTTAAACCTAACTCTAGCTTCATGTCTTCATCTCTAACCCTAACCCTAACCCTAGCTTCATGTCCACATCCCAGCTCACCCCTAATCCTAACCTCACAGCATCTCCCTCTCCCTCTCCCTCTCCCTCAGGTGAATCCTCTTAGGTGGATTATGGGGATAAGATGTCCATTGTGTTACAGCCACACTGCTCTAAACCACTCTTTCACACAGAGAGATAGACAGAGAAAGAGAGGTGGAGAGTGAAGGAGAGAAGGAACGACGGAGACAGAGAGGAGAGGAGAGGAGAGGAGAGGAGGGGAATGGGGAGGGTCTTACGACCAGGACGGTGTAAGGACTGGGGCGAGAGACTGGCCAGGAGAGAGGTAAAGAAATAAAACCAGACTTCTATGTTCACAGCAGCTCTGTAGCTAAACTCTGTACATGCACAGGTGGGTTCTATACTGGGTTTGTTGTTGTGTTTTATTGTATTTCAGTAAAAGACTTGAAGGGAATGCATTGGCCAATAGTGAATAAATAGTATGTTGTTTTGGTTTGAGATACAGTACCGTTCAAAAGTTTGGGGTCACTTAGAAATGTCCTTGTTTTTGAAAGAAAAGCTTATTTTTTGTCCATTAAAATAACATCAAATTGATCAGAAATACAGTGTAGACATTGTTAATGTGCTAAATGACTATTGTAGCTGGAAACGGCTGATTCTTAATGGAATATCTACATAGGCGTACAGAGGCCCATTATCAGCAACCATCACTCCTGTGTTCCAATGGCATGTTGTGTTAGCTAATCCAAGTTTACCATTTTAAAAGGCTAATTGATCATTAGAAAACCCTTTTGCAATTATGTTAACACAGCTGAAAACTGTTGTGCTGATTAAAGAAGCAATAAAACTGGCCTTCTTTAGACTAGTTGAGTATCTGGAGCATCAGCATTTGTGCGTTCGATTACAGGCTCAAAATATCCAGAAACAAATAACTTTCTTCTGAAACTCATCAGTCTTTTCTTGTTCTGAGAAATGAAGGCTATTCCATGCGAGAAATTGCCAAGAAACTGAAGATCTCGTACAACGCTGTGTACTACTCCCTTCACAGAACAGTGCAAACTATCTCTAACCAGAATAGAAAGAGGAGTGGGAGGCCCCGGTGCACAACTGAGCAAGAGGACAAGTACATTAGAGTGTCTAGTTTGAGAAACAGACGCCTCACAAGTCCTCAACTGGCAGCTTCATTAAATATTACCCGCAAAACACCAGTCTCAACGTCAACAGTGAAGAGGCGACTCCTCGATGCTGGCACATTTTTTTGCCCATCTTAATCTTTTCTTTTTATTGGCCGGTATGAGATATGTCTTTTTCTTTGCAACTTGGAGTCGCCTCTTCACTGTTGACGTTGAGACTGGTGTTTTGTGGGTAATATTTAATGACCCTGCCAGTTGAGGACTCAACTAGTCTTTCAAAAAGAAGGACATTTCTAAGTGACCCCAAACTTTTGAACGGTAGTGTTCATTGGCTTATATATTTGTGTGTCAGTAAATGCTACTCTGTCGTTTGAAAACATGTATAGCAGTCATGATGCAATTAAACTATTATAACCTGGTAGGTTCACCTAGTATTCATTTCTGTACTCAGAGTTCATTTCCTATTAATCACACTATTAGAGCAGGTCAAAGGTTGTGGTTGGGAGGTGGGCATCAGTGTGAACTGTGAATATGTGAGAGATTAGTGTCTGGACTACAATGGGGCAGCAGGAAGCCTAGTGGCTAAAAGCGTTGGGCCAATAACTGAAATGTCTCTGGTTCGAATCCCCGAGCTGACTAGGTAAAACAATCTGTTGATGTGCCCTTGAGCAAGGCACTTCGCCCTAGTTGCTCTGGATAAGAGTGTCTGCTGAATGATGTAAATGTAATGATGATCTGGTGGTACATATACTGTAGGCCTACCAGTGTTGAGGCTGTATTGTTATTCCCACAGAGAGAAAGCTAAACCTGAATCTGCCAGTCTCCAGAACCAGACAGACCATTCTATCTGACCAAGCTAGGACGTTCCAACCAGAGGAGAACAATGGCCTTCCTACCCTCTCACTGTACCCCCCTCTTGGATTTGTGGTTGGCTCTGTGTGTCTTCCTAGTCCTGGTCCTGGAGGTCCATGGAGAAGACCCTACTAGTCATCAGATCGGCGGGGGCTCCCAGTGCGGGGACTACACTAACCAGGTGATGGAGGATGGGATGTGCCGTCTGGTGGCCACCCTGCCCCAGACGGAGAACCAGCGCTGTCCAGACATGTTCCGTTGCACAGACGAGGTCTCCTATTGGCTGCATGAGAACGAGGAGAGGAAACAGCAGATTCTGTCGCTGAGGGAGACCATCTCAGAGCTTCAGGAGGAGCTGAGGAACCACAGGCACCGCGTCAAAGTTCTGGAGCTGCAGGTGGGTTCTAGAGATAGGCTAATGGTGTGGCGTTCAAATTCTATCTATCTATCTATCTATCTATCTATCTATCTATCTATCTATCTATCTATCTATCTATCTATCTATCTATCTATCTATCTATCTATCTATCTATCTATCTATCTATCTATCTATCTATCTATCTATCTATCTATCTATCTATCTATCTATCTATCTATCTATCTATCTATCTATCTATCTATCTATCTTTATGGAAATGAAAGTTCAATGACTGAGATACAGTGCTCTAGTTTCTGTATGAGTGTGTAAGGCGGGAGGTGAGCCACTGCTTCAGACTCAGAGCAGTAAATGTGCCAGTGGTCTAGAACTGTTCTTGAGATACTGCTGTGGTTACTTTACGTTAAACTGAATGCTAACTTTAAGTCATAAAGGAGGATTTCAGCCAACTAACACACACATACTGTAGAAACACACATACACACTGACACCTGTCTCTGTTACTCCCCCTGTGCTGTGGCAGCCGGTAGCGTACGGTATCCCTCCAGGTGTCCCTCCCTCCTACCAAGTCCTTGACCCTGGAGCTAAGGGGATTAGCCCTGGCCTGGCTCTCCTGGCCCCGCTGGCCCTCCTCCACCACGTGCTGCCTCGTGTGTCTGTGGCACTGGGACTTAGCTGTTTGGCTAACCATGGCTTTTACCTGGTCTGGGACGGCAAGGGGAAAGGGCCACTGGGATGTTGTTAGGGATATGGGCTAGGAACAGAGCGCCTGTAGGTGGGATGGTTAGGGTTAGGCCTTGCATAGGTGGTTGAATCCCGTCTTTCTTTCTTTCTTTCTTTCTTTCTTTCTTTCTTTCTTTCTTTCTTTCTTTCTTTCTTTCTTTCTTTCTTTCTTTCTTTCTTTCTTTCTTTCTTTCTTTCTTTCTTTCTTTTTGTAGAGTAATCCAAGCTTATAGTTAATTATTTTTCTAATATAATCAATAGATAATTCAGAATATATCCTCAAACCCAGATATTTCAAACAATCAACACTTTCAAGCATTATTCCATCAGTTGCATGGATTTTGAAATGGCCAGCTGTGGAGTTTATTTCTGTGTACTTGTACTTGCTTCATTGTCTTAATGTGTGTGTATGTATATATATATATATATATATATCAGGGCGAAGAGAAGAACCGTATTAACTCCTCCTTGGAGCATCGTTTCCATGAATTGGAGACGCACTATGCTGAGGCCACCACACTAGTGCACTTACAAGGGACCCTCATCTACGACCTTCAGGTACACATCTTACTGTACTGTACTGTATACTAATGTAATAATCTAAGTACATCTTTCAAACATGTTGAGAGCTTGTTGACAGGCTTTTCTGGTTGTCTGTCTCTCTAGGCCCAGATCCATAACCTGTCTCTGCTGGTAGAGAGCGTACGGAGGAACCCTGGCTGTATGATCAACATCGTCGGTACCAGCCCTCAGATGAGTTCAGAGGAGGCCCTGCATCCAGGTACATATACACATTCTTGATAAACACACACAACAGATATATAAGTTTATATTATAGGCTTATTTTAGACTTATTTAACATACTGTATCTACAATTTACCAGTAGGGGGAGACAAGCCTCCTTAAAAGTTATTCTCTGAGCCCAATATCTCACTTTTCATCTCTGCTCAAATACTGCATTTTTGAGTTTGTGTCAAATACTGACGAAACGCTCTGGTTTTTCTCTGTCCCCCAGAGGTGCAGCATGTGAGGAACTGTCCTATAGATTGTGCGTCTATTTACTATAATGGTGTGAGGCGCTCTGGTCTGTACACGGTGGTGCCTTCACTGGGGGCCATGCCTGTTGAGGTCTACTGTGACATGGAGACAGAGGGTGAGGGTTAAATACACACCAACAGAGTTGGTTTTTGGTTTGAAGAACCAGTTTTATCAGTCAATAACGCTTCCTCATAATGTGTGTTTGCATAACTTGTATGTCATATTTAATATTTACTGTCGGTTTCCTCTCCTTCTCCCAGGTGGTGGCTGGACGATGCTCCAGAGGCGTATGGATGGCTCTGTGACCTTTGACCGGAGCTGGAGGGAGTATAAAGATGGGTTTGGTGATTTGCATTCTGAGTTCTGGCTGGGCAACAACCACATCCATGACCTGACCAGCCAGGGAGACTATAGCCTCAGGATCGACCTGGAGGACTGGAGCAACAAGCACAAACATGCCCTCTACGAGAGCTTCAGGTGGGGGTTAGAGACAAACATGCCCTCTACGAGAGCTTCAGGTGGGGGTTAGAGACAAACATGCCCTCTACGAGAGCTCCAGGTGGGGGTTAGAGACAAACATGCCCTCTACGAGAGCTCCAGGTGGGGGTTAGAGACAAACATGCCCTCTACGAGAGCTCCAGGTGGGGGTTAGAGACAAACATGCCCTCTACGAGAGCTCCAGGTGGGGGTTAGAGACAAACATGCACAAACATGCACATACACACAGGGGGAAAAACCAGCTCACCTGCTTTTACACTATGATTTGACTATTAGTTCAATGTTTATTTTGAAAAAGGAATAGTTTTACCATATCAAAACGAGAGTCCAGTTCACGTTTCAGGGTAGACCTTAAATGTTAATTAATTACTAATCACATTAAATAAGTAAAAACCTCAGAAATTACTTTTCCAAAGCAACAAAATAACCAGGGCTTTACAACAATGGTGAAAACTTTACAACAATGGTGAACACTTTACAACAATGGTGAAAACTTTACAACAATGGTGAACACTTTAGGTTAACATTTTCGCAGAAGTTGGACAGAAAACTAATGATTTATTTTAATGAAAACACACACTGTTCTTTGTTATTTGAACTTGGAATGACCCAGACATTCTCCTTTGGGTGGTATTTAAACTTTTGGTCTCCAGAGTGACGCAGCGGTCTAAGGCACTACGTCTCAGTGCAAGAGGCGTCACTACAGCCCCTGGTTGTATCACATCCGGCCGTGATTGGGAGTGTCGTTAGGGTTTGGCCGGGGTAGGCCGTTATTGTAAATACGTTTTTGTTCTTAACTGACTTGCCTAGTTAAATAAAGGTTAAATAAATAAATAAAAACTGCTTGTCCACGTGCTTGTGTGTGTGTCTCCATACAGTGTGGATGGGGAGGACAGCCAGTACTGTCTCCATGTGTCTGGGTTCAGTGGGACGACGGAGGACTCATTCAGCTGGTATCATGACAAGCAGGGCTTCAGCACCCCCGACACGGGCAACATCTGTGCTGAGATCTCCCACGGAGGCTGGTGGTACAACCAGTGCTTCTACGCCAATCTCAATGGAGTCTACTACAGGGTAGCAATCTCAACATACAGACAGACCTATACACACACACACACGCACAAACACACACACAAACACACATGGTATGTGTGTAATGATAATCAAAAGCATATTTGTAACCAATCAATCAAATGTTTTTTATATTACATCAGCAAAGTGCTTCACATATATTTACAGACCTATAGATATCTGGTCACCGGTATTCCTCCCGTTACCACCCTGACCTCTGACTGTGTTTGTGACCCCACAGGGAGGCCGGTATTCCCCCAAGGGGAAGAACCCTCTAGGACCAGACGGAATCGTGTGGTATTCCTGGAAGGACTCGGACTACTACTCTCTAAGGAAAGTCAGTATGATGATCCGCCCACGCACCTTCCGCCCACGCATGTCGCCCTGAACAACCACCGCATGGCCATGACAACCACCCCTGACGACGGTCAGGCTGCGTGTTGGCTCGTCTGATGTGATGACATCACCACAGACGTCACTTTTACAGTGAAATGTGCAGTAACCTTTCTCACTGGTCTGGACAAGGAGTGAGATGGATTTTCAATGTGAGCATATATTTTTGCATAATGTTTAAATTTGCATATGTGGCCATGCCACCAATAAGCCTGAAGTTCAGTGAAACAGAGCAACAGACTGGCAGGCACAGGAGGCTGGTGAGTCTGGAACGGAGTGAATGGAATGTTATCTGAACATGGAAACCACGTGTTTGATACCATCACATTTATTCTGTTTCAACCATTACAATGAGCCCATCCTCCCCATTTAAGGTCCCACCAGCACCCAGAGAAGCTCAGTGAGACATGCTGAGTCCTGGATAGGACTGTATGGAAGGGGTGGCACACGGCGAGTAGTCCTCTATGTGAATGTTGACCTGTCTAGAAGATGGTTGGAGTCACATAGATTCCACAGTCCTGTACTATAGTAACATGACTGTGCCAAACTAACAGCCTAATGCTGGAGGGACGAAGAGCTACAGGTGGAGAATATACTTTACAGTACAAAACATGCTATATATTATATATAGAAGACCAGAGACAACGGTTAAACTGTAGTGTGACGACTAAGGGCTGAATCCCAACTCGAAAAACACTCTTATATTTTAGCAGATGCTCTTAACCAGTGATTTAACGGAGCAATTAGGGTTAAGTACCTTGCTCAAGGGCACAGACAGATTTTTCACCTAGTCGGCTTGGGGATTCAAACCATCGACTTTTCGGTTATTGGCCCAACCAGCTAGGCTACCTGCTGCAGTTCTTAAACATTCAGACATGAGGAAGTATGTGTATGTTTATGGCCTTGTGTGCAGAGTGAGATTTTAACTCTGTGTGTGTAGTGAGATACACTACATGAACAAAAGTATGTGGACACCTGCTCGTCGAACATCTCATTCCAAAATCATGGGCATTAATATGGAGTTGGTCCCCCATGCTTCTATAGCAGCCTCCACTCTTCTGGGAAGGCTTTCCAATAGATGTTGGAACATTGGTGCAGAGACTTGCTTCCATTCAGCCACAAGAGCATTAGTGAGGAGGGGCACTGATGTTGGGCGATTAGGCCTGGCTCGCAGTCGCCGTTCCAGTTCATAGGGTTTCTGCTAGCCAGTTCTTCCACACCGATATCGACAAACCATTTCTGTATGGACCTCGCAACGGGTGTGGCTGAAATAGCCGAATCCACTAATTTTGAAGAGGTGTCCACATACTTTTGTATATAAAGCGTATTTAACTCTTTGTAGAGTGAAATATTTAACTCTGTGGGTGTAGAGATAGAGACCCAGCTGCAGGCAGAGTACAGGGTGAATGACCTCTTTCATTCCTCCCCTCATAATAAGCACAAACGCAGCCTTTGACGCTCTGCTCTGCTCATCAACCACCTCATTTTCATTCCTCTCCAGCTCTACAGAATTTTCAGACGGGGGAATAAGTGGCCTGCTGTGTGTGTATGAGGGTGTGTGTCCTCCCAAATACAGACACAGTCTGGCAGAACAAGACATGACTCACACTCGCTCCCACAAACACACTCAAAGAAATGCAAACGTGTACATGTACAAATCATTTTTATTAAATCAAAACAGAATTTTTCCTCTTTCTGGGTGACAATGTATTGCAAATATTTCTATACATAAAATAATATCTCAACAACAAAAAAGCACATGCATCAGACAGAATATATATTTATTTGTATTTTTATCATGTGATGAGAAAAGAAAGAGGGATATTAAGGAATTATTGAAGATTGCACTGCGGTAATAAGTGGAGTGAGGCAGAGAAGAGCAAAGATGTCAGTTACCTGGATAAAGGCATGGCTGTGTACCAATTGTCTTATCACCTTTACTTACTAACCACTGCTATGTAAGGATTCAGTAGGTGAAAGCTATATTGTGGAACCGCTCAGCTGTTTTTGAAGGTAAGCAAGCTATTTATGAGTATTGGGACCCAGCCACCATGTTTGGCACTGGTTCTGGGAGAAGCATTGGCTCACTGATGTTTGGCATCCATGGACAAGGAGTAGCCTCCCATTGCATAACCTCTAACATTCCCCATCAGAGTCAGTCCTTCCAGAAGGGAGAAGAGCAGGATTCCATGTTTTGGGAAAGGCGTGAATTGTAAAAATTGTTTTCAGGGAGGGGGGAACGAGCAAAGCATGCAGTTCTATTTTCTACAGTACGTCAACAAGGCACAGTGACAGGAAAGGGTTGAGCTTCCTGTTAGCGATCGAGGAAGTGAGTGAGGAAGGGGCGGGGCACTGCCAGCAGTGTTCAGACACACTCACAAGCAAGGGGCATGGTGACACCCTCGCTCTCATATCTGCCGGAACTTAACTGACATAGAATAATGCAAAATCCCTACACTGAACTGTGTGTGTTTGTTTCAATCACTTAAAAAAATCATAACCACAATTCCTGTGGAAACGCTAGGATTAGAAAAAAATGTATGCTGGGTTTAAGGTCCAAAAGATTACCAACAAAGTGGACAGTAAAGAACCATGGAGAGAAAACAACACCCAGAAACACGTGAGAGATCCATAACACATCCATCCAAACATTACCAGAGAACCAATCACATTTACTATAATGTGGAACTGAGGAAGTCATGACTAGCCCATGGATTCAGTCAAACATGGAAATGCAGACCTTATCCCCAATGCCAGAGGAAGAGAGCTGCGCTTTGAGCTCTGTATTTTGAGTGAATCATTGAGGCAGTGAGGGCAATGCTTAACTGTGCAATATGTTCAATGAGGGCCTGAATGTTTGTTACCCTGACCTGAGACACAGGAAGTAGTCTGTGTTGTTTCCTGTGGGACTGGGCTGTGTGGTGCTGTGTATCAGACACTGCTAACATTCACCCATCTGGTTTCAAACTGTTTACACCTCTTCTTTAACAGTTCCTAGACCTGTTTATAACAGATTACATTAGCATCATTAGCTAAAGACTGCAGGAAATGAAATTGCACAGAGCACAAAGCGAAAAAGCAACAGAGAGAGAGAGAAATAGAAAGAGAGATCTCTTGGGTGTTGAGCTGGTTTCAGCTTTTATCTTCAGTCTTGGGAGGCAGGCGGGTTTACATGGTGGTGAATTGACTGTGTGCTTGTTTCAGCTTCTCAGCAATCTGCCCAAACCAGGAATTAAGAGAAACATCAAATTGAAAGCCATGTGCTGAATGCCTAAATAAATAAATAAATTCAGATTGGAGCATTGCTGATGGACTATTATTTGTATGTACAGATGCATCTATTCATAGCAGTCGCACTCATAGCAGACCTTGAGACCAGGATCGGAGACAATTGCATGTGAGCATGTGGAAATCACCCATTCATTAATATTATTTAAATGCTAGCAATTTCTTGAGATCCACTGTCATTCAGGCAAAGAACTAATAGGTGTTCTACTTGAGAATAAGCTACTGACGTGTAAGCTAAGAAAGTGTGTTTGGCTATGTGTGTGTTTCTTTGTACAGCGTGGTCTGGACGACTGTTCTTACCGTCTCGTAGAACTTCACTTGCTCCTCCAGGTACAGCTGCATCACCCTGTTGTAGTCGTAGATACGGTTGCTATGGAAGTGGTTCATCTCAGCTGTGGGCGGGGAGAAAAATAGGAAATCCACTTTGTTACATGATGTACAGTCGTGGTCAAAAGTTGTCTCCACAAAGTTTGCTGCCTCAGTGTTGATGATGGCAATTTGCATATACTCCAGAATGTCATGAAGAGTGATCAGATGAATTGCAATTAATTGCAAAGTCCCTCTTTGCCATGAAAATGAACTTAATCCCCCCCCAAAAAATGTCACTGCATTTCAGCCCTGCCACAAAAGGACCAGCTGCCATCATGTCAGTGATTGTCTCGTTAACACAGGTGAGAGTGTTGACGAGGACAAGGCTGGAGATCACTCTGTCATGCTGATTGAGTCAGAATAACAGACTGGAAGCTTTAAAAGAAGGGTGGTGCTTGAAATCATTGTTCTTCCTCTGTCAACCATGGTTACCTGCAAGGAAACACGTGCCGTCATCAATGCTTTGCACAAAAAGGGCTTCACAGGCAAGGATATTGCTGCTAGTAAGATTGCACCTAAATCAACCATTTATCGGATCATCAAGAACTTCAAGGAGAGAGGTTCAATTGTTGTGAAGAAGGCGTCAGGGCGCCCAAGAAAGTCCAGCAAGCGCCAGGACCGTCTCCTAAAGTTGATTCAGCTGCGGGATCGGGGCACCACCAGTGCAGAGCTTGCTCAGGAATGGCAGCAGGCAGGTGTGAGTGCATCTGCACGCACAGTGAGTCGAAGACTTTTGGAGGATGGTCTGGTGTCAAGAAGGGCAGCAAAGAAGCCACTTCTCTCCAGGAAAAACTTCAGGGACAGACTGATATTCTGCAAAAGGTACAGGGATTGGACTGCTGAGGACTGGGGTAGAGTCATTTTCTCTGATGAATCCCCTTTCCGATTGTTTGGGCCATCCGGAAAACACCTTGTCCGGAGAAGGTGAGCGCTACCATCAGTCCTGTGTCATACCAACAGTAAAGCATCCTGAGACCATTCATGTGTGGGGTTGCTTCTCAGCCAAGGGAGTGGGCTCACTCACAATTTTGCCTAAGAACACAGCCATGAATAAAGAATGGTACCAACACATCTTCTGAGAGCAACTTCTCCCAACCATCCAAGAACAGTTTGGTGACGACCAATGCCTTTTCCAGCATGATGGAGAACCTTGCCATAAGTCAAAAGTGATAACTAAGTGGCTCGGGGAACAAAACATCGACATTTTGGTCCATGGCCAGGAAACTCCCCAGACCTTAATCCCATTGAGAACTTGTGGTCGATCCTCAAGAGGCGGGTGGACAAACAAAAACCCACAACTTCTGACAAACTCCAAGCATTGATTATGCAAGAATGGCCTGCCATCAGACAGGATGTGGCCCAGAAGTGAATTGACAGCATGCCAGGGCGGATTGCAGAGGTCTTGAAAAAGAAGGGTCAACACTGCAAATATTGACTCTTTGCATAAACTGAATGTCATTGTCAATGAAAGCCTTTGACACTTATGGAATACTTGTAATTATACTTCAGTGTTACCATAGTAACTACTGACATAAAGATCTAAGAACACTGAAGCAGCAAACTTTGTGGAGACCAATACTTGTGTCATTCTCAAAACTTTTGACCACAACAGTAGTATAGACGATGGAAACATCTCTTAATACACCATAGGATTACAGTACCTTTTGCGAGCACATTTAACCATCGCTAACACATTTAGCATTAGCCAAGTAGCCTTACCTTGTAGTGCGTATGACATGGTGCTAACACGTTTAGCCATGGTCACTTTGTCCTGAGTGGTGATCTTGCTTGCTGCCACCAGTCGGTCTCCCTCCTTCACCTTCTCTATGGCCGCCTACCAGTGAAAAGAGAACAGTCTTCATCATTGCACAAAATCCTAAGGATTTACAGCTGTACTGGATTAAACAACATGGATCTACAGTTGAAGTCAGAGGTTTACATACACCTTAGCCAAATACATTTAAACTCAGTTTTTCACTATTCCTGGTAACAATTCCCTTTCTTGGGTCAGTTAGGATCACCAAATATTTTAAGAATGTGAAATGTCAGAATAATAGTAGAGAGAATGATTTATTTCAGCTTTTATTTCTTCCATCACATTCCCAGTGGGTCAGAAGTTTACATACACTCAATTAGTATTTGGTAGCATTGCCTTTAAATTGTTTAACTTGGGTCAAACGTTTCGGGTAGCTCTCTCCCTCACCTTGTGTACTCCAATGGTGTCAGGGAAGCATCCCAGAAGGCCTTTGTACTCATTGTTGTTCTCCATGAGGAAGTGAAGGTCTTTCCTGGGCTACAGGGAGAGAACAGGGACAATTAGATATCAATCACATACATACATACAACCCAATATCCCCTGCAAAGAGAGCAAAAGCCAATTCACAATACACTTTTTGTACTGAGCCAGAAAAGCGAATAAAAAAAAATGTGTACAATAGTACAACTGTGACGTCCTCTTTGGACACAAATGTAATATCAATGTCTCAAATGGCAAAAAACAGGAAACCACAAAAAACTATAGAGAAATGAGCAAGAAAGGTAAGGAAATGTAGGTTTACTATAATGTGGAACTGAGGAAGTCATGACTAGCCCATGGATTCAGTCAAACAAGGAAATGCAGACAGTATCCCCAATGCCAGAGGAAGAGAGCTGCTCTGTATTTTGAGTGAATCCATGTACTATCTATAATACATACAGACAGCACTGTGTCTGAGTGCTAGTAACTATCCAAGACTGGAACTACACAGCTAATGTTAATGATTGGTGGATGTCAAAGGTAAAAAAACAAGTCAAACGGAGACTGGAGCGAGGATAGAAACCTCTGGACTGGAGCAACAATGCTTACCAGACGAGTCATCCATGTGGAAGCTGCGATAAAATCAAAAACAGGGTCGGGCTTTGATATAATACAAACCACACTACGCCATCATAGATATAATACAAACCACATTACACCATCATAGATATAATACAAACCACACTACGCCATCATAGATATAATACAAACCACACTACGCCATCATAGATATAATACAAACCACATTACACCATCATAGATATAATACAAACCACACTACGCCATCATAGATATAATACAAACCACACTACGCCATCATAGATATAATACAAACCACACTACCCCATCATAGATATAATACAAACCACACTACCCCATCATAGATATAATACAAACCACACTACCCCATCATAGATATAATACAAACCACACTACCCCATCATAGATATAATACAAACCACACTACCCCATCATAGATATAATACAAACCACACTACCCCATCATAGATATAATACAAACCACACTACCCCATCATAGATATAATACAAACCACACTACCCCATCATAGATATAATACAAACCACACTACCCCATCATAGATATAATACAAACCACACTACCCCATCATAGATATAATACAAACCACACTACCCCATCATAGATATAATACAAACCACACTACCCCATCATAGATATAATACAAACCACACTACGCCATCATAGATATAATACAAACCACACTACGCCATCAAAGATATAATACAAACCACACTACGCCATCAAAGATATAATACAAACCACACTACGCCATCATAGATATAATACAAACCACACTACGCCATCATAGATATAATACAAACCACACCACGCCATCATAGATATAATACAAACCACACTACACCATCATAGATATAATACAAACCACACTACACCATCATAGATATAATACAAACCACACTACACCATCATAGATATAATACAAACCACACTACACCATCATAGATATAATACAAACCACACTACACCATCATAGATATAATACAAACCACACTACACCATCATAGATATAATACAAACCACACTACACCATCATAGATATAATACAAACCACACTACACCATCATAGATATAATACAAACCACACTACACCATCATAGATATAATACAAACCACACTACCCCATCATAGATATAATACAAACCACACTACCCCATCATAGATATAATACAAACCACACTACCCCATCATAGATATAATACAAACCACACTACGCCATCATAGAGTCAGAGAACTGATGTTCAACTGAACTGTCACACCTCACACACCAGGATGCTTGGTCAAAAGAAGGTCAGAACTAGGATATAAACAGACACAGAGGCCACAGGAAACGCACGCGGACATCCAGGAAGTGACATCAGACAGGAGCAGCTTGGGGCGATGAAGAGAAAAGAGAGACCAAATGAACTGGAATAGAGCACAAGGCCTCTGGGGCTACAGGAAGTACAGAGTAACTACAGGAAGTACAGAGTAACAGGCCTCAACAACCACCGAGGCTACGTCTGATGTATAACACACATTTCCTTTGCCTCTGAAAACTATTCCTGCTGCGTAGCTTTAAAAGGTGAAATCCTGGTTAATGGATAGTGTGCTTGTGCGAGCAATCCCTTCTAGCCCAACGATGATGACCAAATAGTGTTCCTTTGTGTATAGGGTGTAAACTGGACGTTGTTGTGTATTTTTTATGACTAATTAACCAAATTGACCTGCCAATTTAGATGATTATATATGTTTTATCCTGCCACATTATGCCATACGATATCATGAAAGAGGAAATACGTGTAGACCTTTGTGATTACCATACTACAACATATATAACGAATGTATATGTTGGGGTCAATAAAGGGTGGATAGGAATTTGGTGTATGGAAAGTTAGAGAGAGAGACAAGGGGAAGTGCAGTAAGTTCATATTCTGTTCCTAAGGAGAGAGGCAAAGGGAAACAGTCTAGTTAGTCTCTGATAAGGCAGGCCAGATGCAGAACTAGGGAGGAGCGAGGAATTCGCCTTGAGGTCAAGTTAACAGAGGAGGTGATAAGAAATCTCTGTGAGGGGGGCCAGAGGGGCCCACCACAACAACTCTCCTACTACAGTCCTCTGTGAGGGGGGCCAGAGGGGCCCACCACAACGACTCTCCTACCACACATACACTTCCACAAAGATTCTAGCATCAGGCAGGGCCATGACTACACCAGTGAGAAGAACCAATTAAGTTCCTGCCTAGCAACAGATGTATTGGCTGTCTAGATGTGTAAGGAGTTGACCCCGCCTAGTAGGAGGTTCTACATATATATGCTTGTGTCATCATGCTTTGTCTTGGCAGCTGTAAGACCCAGTGGGTAAATAAACATGGTTTGAGCTTTTTCTAGTCGTCCGTTTGAGTTTTTACTCTGTTTGTTCAGAACCTAACAGTATCTTGTTTTTAAATGATCAAATAAAGTAAAATTAAAATTCAATTGACGCTAAAAATAACGACATATTTTGATCATTCATTTTAACCCAGAGGAGATAGAGGGTTAAGACAGAGACCCAGGAGAGAGACTTGCAGGTGATGACACGTCTGTAACGGTACTGTACCTGCTCAGCCACCATCTGGGCTATCTCCTCATAGGTCTTTCCTGCTGAAGTCATGGCATCGGTGAGGGTGGCCTCTCCTGCAGATACAACAACCTGGTTTTTACATTACATGCAAGAATACTTATATTGAACAAACTACGTAAAACATACAGAGATCCATATATATCCCCTTTTGTAGGGTAAATGTGTCCAAGCAGGCCTACCTTGGTATCCACTGCTGGTGAAGACAGACGAGAGGTTCTGGAAGGCCTTACCAATCCTCTGGTACTCTTTGGGTAAAGCTAAGGACACACACAGATATGGTGTGTTAGAACTATGTAGCCTGCATAGCTGCTGTGTAGTGTTTATGTAGCGTACATACGTCCTGTGCATCTCTTCCAGTGCTCCTGGCCCACTGTGAGTAGGTCCTTCACACCATCATCCATGGCTTTTGTGAAACGACTGAACTGATCACATTTCTGCTCCCTGTTACACAATGGAAACCAATTAAAAATAAAAACATTTCATATTGTGCATGTCTGCTACAGAGTGGTGCGATGTCACTCACACTTCGATGGGGTCCAAGTCGGGGGCTTCAGGGTCTATGGAGGAGAAGATCATCACTCCCACTTCCTCGTCTTTCTCTGCTTTTCTCTTCCCTGTTTTCCAGTCCTGCAGCCACACAACACAGTGCTCAGTGTAACTACCAGTCCTGTACAGTCAGAGCTCCATGTCCAGTCTGATACGGCCTGTTCCTGGGGGAGGAAGATGAGGAAGACTCCTACTGTACCTTCTCGTCTTTGTAGGTCAGGAAGAGTTGGAAGACGTCGCTGTTGGAGACCACAGGGTGCCGACACATCCTGGTCATCCAGCCCTGCAGCCTCTCCATCCTCATCTTGATAAACTCCTCCTCAAAACGCCCTGGCAGCAGAGAGGGAGGTAGGGAGGCAGGGATAGAGAGAGCAGATAGCTGTGGGCATTTAAAAGAGCACCCCAGCCTCCCCATATACCTTCCTACATTGAGTGAACTCTTCCCCTATAGGACAGACAGAATGTTTTTCAGTGGAGGAGAGGTCAGCAGGTCAGTCTCTCACCTGTGACCTGCTTGTCCGGTAGAGAGGGGATGGGGATGGCCGAACCAAACTTGTCCAGTAGCCTCTCATACAGCCAATCAAAGTGCTTGTATCTGTGATTGACGGGTCTGTTTGTGGTCTGCAAACCAATCACAGAAAGTTAATATGCACAATAACGCCAATGGCTTGGCATAATCTTGGCTTTCGGCAACGGCAGCTTTTCTATGAGACAGCTTGTTATATTAGGCATTTGGACAATGTATCTGTCCCTAGAAAAGACAGAGACAGAAACATTAATGACCATTCACATTGATACTAGTAGTGGTCCCACAGATACTTACGTTGGGTATGACTTGGTACTCGATGTAGCTCTTCAGGCCGTACATCTTGGTGCCCTTCTTGGGGTCGGCTACGACACAGTCCAGCTGAGCCTCTGGATAGGACCACACTGGACCAACCTCCCCCATCTGAGACAGAGCAGAGACAACACTACTGAATCCTACAAGATAATGCTTGAATGCACTTCCAACATCAGCAATCTGTTGCTAAACAACACAGCCAAACACACTCCATTAAATGTCCAGTACTGATGGAAGACCTCCTCCAACTCACATAGATGGTGATCTTCTCCTTTCCCTTGGACAGCTGCTTGCAGAGGAGGAAGAGCTCAGGACCAGACTTGGAGAACCCGGGGAACCTGCTCAAAGAAGAACACACAGGGGTAAAGTTCAGGGATTAAGAGATCAGGGGTTCGGTAGAAAGGGACAGTGTTAACAGAGTTGGGTTAACTATCCTACACCAAACGTCTCAGATTCCAAACCTAAAACTAAGACTCCGTTCACTGACTCAATGTTAATGACTGTGGCTGAAATCTGGATAAAACTGGTCATGGCTAGTGTTCGTGTGTTCAGTGTGATGGTTTGTAGTAGTAGTCAGCTCTGTCTTACTTGTTGAGGGAGATCTTCATGGAGGAGCCAGTAGCCCCTCCTCTCTGTATGGCCCCTCCATCTCCAGACTCAGAGTTGGACTTCACATCATCCCACTCATCATCCCACTCATCATCCTCCGCTCCTACACACACACACACACACACAGTAATCAAATACATGGAAGAGAGACCATACAGCATAAAAAGCCTAAAACCGAGGTCAGAGAACATGCACTAGACCAGTGGGTATCAAACCTCTCCTCAAGGACCCCCAGCCGTACTTATTCCAGAGCTAGCACACCTGATTCCAATCATCAACCTTGATTAGAGAATTAGGTGAGCTACTTCAGGGTCGAAACATCTGGGGGTGCCCGGGGAGAGGTTTGAAAACCCCTGCACTGAACTAACCTGTGCTATATTTTAATAGAAAAATGACAAATATACTGTAGAGTATCTATCCAAACAGAAACCACAACCTATGACAAAACAGAAAACCACTATATCAGTCTAGATAATCAGTTAGATATATCTTCAAAATCAACCAGGTCATTATTTTGAGCTATAAATACAATATGTGAACAGCTTCTTGAGGGAAAATACACACAATGCACACACATGCCTGCAAGAGAGACAGTAATGTAATGCTACTGGTTATACACATGCCAGACATTTTCTTAAAACAAAAAGCAGTCACTCCCACAAACAGGGAAACCCTCCCAGCAGGCAATGCATGGTGGGATACCTGACCAGTCAATAAGGTAGGGATATGGATAGATATCTTTGGAAGGAGAAAGAAGAGGCACTTCAGTTATTCCGTTCATTCAATCAGTCACTTCTTTATTCAGGGTAAGAATAGTTTTAAAAAGGGGAAGTGAAAAACCAAAGCCAACAGAATGTCTGCAAAAACAAATGATCTCAGAACTATCGATGACATCACTCTCCTCTGTTTAAGACCACACCTTGAAAATGCATTGAGAAACACCACTCTTCATGCATGCCAAAAGCTATATTATTAAAACCCTAAATATAGATATTAACCATGGAGAAATTCCTAAAAAGAGGTATAACAAGGAAAAAATATATATTTCTGAAGAGAAATTTCTGAAGTTTTGCCAGAAACTTGCTAAAGTAAGTCTTGACTACAGTAATACTACGAAATTATTAACAAAATATTAAGATCCATAAAGAGGCCCTCATTGACCTTTAGTTCCCCTAGAACAGTGGCTCTTACCTGGGCCCTGGTAGGCCTGAGGATGGTTCTGTGCGGTGGAGCCCCAGGGTTCAGGGGCAGCATTCTTGCCTGTCATGGTGCCCTCCGGCTGGGCCGCCCAGTTGTTGGAGGAACCACCTGTAGTGTCCTGGTTCCATATTGACCACGGGTCTTTACCG
The DNA here is from genome assembly GCA_023634145.1 of Thymallus thymallus. Classification (NCBI taxonomy): domain Eukaryota; kingdom Metazoa; phylum Chordata; class Actinopteri; order Salmoniformes; family Salmonidae; genus Thymallus; species Thymallus thymallus. The sequence continues at coordinate 30,326,316 of CM042412.1, read as the reverse complement.
TTACTCGCCTATAGGGAGAGAGGAGAAGAGAGGAGAGAGGAGGGAGATAAGAGAGGTAGAGAACAACCTGTTTAACAATCACCAATACTGGTTTTAAATTACTTGTCAGGGAAATAAATGGCAGGTTTTAGAACTTGACTTTATAGAAATTTTAATATAAGACTGCTTCAGAAAAATGGACATAAAACATGAAATAAGGAAGGAAATAAGGAAAGATGGATACCTCCCCCAAACATCCCACTCAACCCTTACCTGTCAGACTACCTCCCCACACATCCACTCAACCCTTACCTGTCAGACTACCTCCCCACACATCCACTCCACCCTTACCTGTCAGACTACCTCCCCAAACATCCCACTCAACCCTTACCTGTCAGACTACCTCCCCAAACATCCCACTCAACCCTTACCTGTCAGACTACCTCCCCAAACATCCCACTCAAAATACAGTCAAGCAGTTGAACCCTGGTACAACATGTTTCCTCAGGTCACACAATATAATGTAAAAACATCTCACTCCCACAATGCCACTGTCACTGTAATGCATTTGTAAATAATTGAGAAATTCATGCCTCGTATTCAAGCCCCGCATTGTGACGCACTGTACTTGAAGCATACAGATCATGCAAAGGCCCGGCAGGATGTAAGCATGTCTGCCAGTGATTTCCATGGCTGGAGAACTAATTGTGTTGGAGGATCACACAAGCAGAACGGACTCATATCTCATGCTGTCAGTCAGTCAGTCAGTCAGTCAGTCAGTCAGTCAGTCAGTCAGTCAGTCAGTCAGACCATAGAAGGATTTTACATCAAGACATTCACAGGACAACTGCATGCCATGCGTATGGGGCAGACGTTGGCCTGTGTGCGTAGATCAGGCCTGTTCCTGGAGACCTACCCTCCTCTAGGTTTTCGCTCCAACCCCAGTTGTAACTAACCTGATTCATCTTATCAAACAGCCAATTATTAGAATCAGGTACACTAGATGAGGGTTGGAGCTATCCAGGAACAGGGTTGGAGAGCCCTGCCGTGGATTGTGTGTGTATGTGAGATGTGTGCGTTTGTATAGGAGGTTTCTGACCAAACATCTCCGTATTAGGGCTACTTACAGTAAGCCATAAACAGAGGGGGAGAGAGTACAGTAGTTGTGGTGGGGAACACAGGCTCACAGCAGCTGCATTCTGTGCTATTCTGCTGAATTGTCGAACACTTTGTTTTACAACATAGAAAAACAATGGTAGAATTGAGACAAATGATTGCTGGCTCTTGCCTGGTGGGAGAGCTTGTTCACTGATCACTGTAATAATTGATTGGTTATAGGGAACCGTGAATGTTGAGATCATTCATTTGGTGTTCTGTGCTGATAAGAAACATTGATCCATAGCGGTGCATGTTGTATCAGAGATGTGCTGATCAATTTAATTAATCTGTGATGGGATGTGTGTCTGGAGGTGTAGGGGGACGGTAGGCCTGATTCGGCCTCTGATTTAGAGGTTCCAGTTACCATTTACCCATATCAACTGGCCCTAGGTCAGTTGTAGTTTGACGGGCAGAAAGTAAGTGGACCCTGGTTTGTGGAATGGGTTGTAGGAGGGGGTGGGGGTGATACAGTGTAAGATCATGCTCTTGCAGGGGGGGCAGATTTGAGATGGGAGGTGGGGGAAGGGGCCATGTTCGTGCCCCTGACCCCCCCGCTCGGTGCTGGTTACCTCGTCAGGGGAAGAGGAGGAAGGGGGGGCCGGGGTGTCGGGGGTGTCCGGCTGAGGACTACAGGCCCCAACATCCACCTTGAGGGGAGAGAGGGTGACATCATCACAAAGCACCTGCGAGTGAAGGGTAACCTGGGCAACTGGGACCCCAAGCAGGGGCCACAGTGAAGTAAGAGTCTTTGATGAGAGACCGTTTCTCGGTGTTCTGTTGTTGACTCCCCTCTATCTTATAATAGGGCTACCATGTCTTCACAGTTGTATCCGTTTTCCAAGAAAAAGCAAAAGCTTGCATCGAACATAGAGTGCCTTGCAAAAGTATTAAAACTCCTTGGATTCCCCTTGGATTTATTGTGTTACAATAGTATGATTAAAATTGATTTAATTGTCATATTTTGTCAATAATATACGCAAAACACTCTGTAATGACAAAGTGGATAATATTATTACTATTATTTATTAATGTAATAACTAAAATATAGTCGTTGCATAAGTATTCAGTCCCTTTGTTTAGACAAGCCTAAATTAGTTCAGGAGTCAAATGTGGCTTAAACAAATCATATAATAAGTTACATGGATTCATTCTGTGGTAGATGAGTAACAATAACAAATATAGGGCCGTCGCCGACAAAAAAAATATCTTATTCGACCAAAAGTGGTCTCTTTTTTAGAACAATTGATTGGTCAAACATTTTTAAACGTGTATTTACCCAAGAAGACTCGAGGCTGTAATCGCTGCCAAAGGTGTTTCAACAAAGTACTGAGCAAAGGGTCTGAACACTTATGTAACATTTCAGTTAAATTTTTATAAAATCTGTTTTGTTTTGTGATTATGGGGTATTGCGTGTAGATTGATGAGGGGAAAAAAATGATAAAATAAGGCTGTAACGTAACAAAATGTGGATAAAGTGAAGGGGTCTGAATACTTTCCGAATGCACTGTATATGGATCTGTGCCATTTACCTTGAACTGGACTGTGTTTACAGCATGAGCGGTCATGAGTTGATGCGCTTGTTTTGAGATCAAAGTGAGAGCTGCATTTGGGCACATTTTTTGTTCATATCCTTTGCTAGTCAGTGAGTTATTAGCCCAGTTATAGATCATTTGTAGTCAGTAATAGGGGAGTGATTGCTTCCTACAAGAGAACAAAACCTGTACATTTCTAGAAGTTTTCTTTGAAAAGCAACAACCGAAATGCAGAAATAGCTACGGCAGCTGCTCTTGCTTCTTCATGTCACAGAGGTTCGGATGGGTAGAATAATATGAATTAGATGAATAAAAGACTGAGGTCATCTCTCACTTCTGCATTCTGCTTTTTCTTTTTCATTTAAAAATATCACACCACCATGGGATCGTTGGAAGCAGTGCATTTAGCAGGCACAGAGGCCACTGTAGCAGGGAGGGACTAGTATAGAGTGATACGCATTAGTAAGGGGTGATTCACATGTAAAATGTAAAAGGCAGAGGAGAGGAGACAAGGGAAGCAAGATATTAAGAAGTATTGGGAAATACCCAGAGGCATGAGGTTACACCACATTATGATTTAAAACACATCGGCTCCTATTTGAAATTAAATGTTTTCTCGCTGTGGATAAACTTGTCATTACTTCTTCTTTGTTCTACCTGGTTCTGTGTGGCGTTGTTGGCTGGGGCGGCAAAGGCGTCAAAGAATGATAGGTCTGGGGCGTGGGCAGCTGCTGGGGCAGCTACATGTCCAACATTTCCCCCTCCTCCTGGGAGCTGCAGACAGAAAGACAGAGAAGAGAGAGAGACAAACATATTTACAAACAACCACATATTACACACTCAAGTTCTAAGCTCAAGTTATGGTTGATTTATAGAAGGTTGAGTGACTGACCACCTGTGAGGCCACTGACATGGTATAGTAAAAATCATTGAGAAGCCACACACCCACAATAGTTGAAGAGGTGCTGATTTGCTGGAATGGCTGCACTGATAAACAAATCCTAACTAAGGCTTTAGAATTGTACTGTATACATCTCCCCTCAGATTGTAGTCTGGTCTGGTGTACTGAGATAGACACCACTTGCTTTAGAGACACGGTGAACTTTAGTCCTGCTGTTTTCAATGAAGAGAACAATAACAGTATGTGGATATCAGTTAATAAGAATATTATGATCCTGTGAGGAAACCAGAACAGTCTAGGACAGCTGGGGAGGTATCTGAGGGCCAAATAACTGGTGGGAGTCCACACACACACACACACACACACACACACACACACACACACACACACACACACACACACACACAGCGTGATCTGTGACTACTCTGTGCTGTTTGGAGTAAAACTAAACTGTTTAGCAGACCTCTCCTCTCTCTGCCATCGACTGACTGGACAGAACTCACATCTCTATCTTGGCTTTGAGAAGGCCAGAGTGACTCATCTCATACTGAAGTTGTTACTGGATCACAGACACACACACACACACCCCTCAAAAGGGGCCATACATAGAAGATTTGAAAAAAGGTGAAACAGTATACGAGAAAGAATAAGAAATTGATATAAAAGTGTAATTGAAGCCAGTTTCATCGACAACACTCCGAGCCAATCCCTAACCTCGATGTAGTCTTCTGGCACTAGTCCAACCTCTCCTCTGGAATTCTGTGCTTCTATCCAGCCTCCTCCAATACCCTGAAACAAAACACACCAATAAGAGAGACTGTGATTGGCCATGTGAGGAGAGAGTGGATTTCATGATATGACATGATTGGCTGATAACAGATTTGATGATGAAATAGTTAGTCACTGCAGTGACCTTTGAACTGCCGTCACCACATGATAACAGTGAGATTACTTCGGTTCATCCTGCTACAGAGAGGAGCTTTTATTGTCTATGGGATCATGTGAGATATTGATCATGTGACTTTACAGAGCTGATGTAATTCAAACAGTACACAGAACATAGGTAAGAAAGAAGGGGCGTTCAAGAGAGAAAGAGATACTGTATGAGGACAAAAATAGAGATAGAGAGATATGTGGAAGATAAAGAGAGATGGGTAACGAAAGGGGTCCGTCGTGTGTTCACCTGGTTGGTGATAGTGATGGTTTCTCCCTCTCTCACGGTCAGCTCGTTGTTTCCAGGCTCAGCAGAGAAGTCATACAAAACCTGTGCCTGAGAGAAACACAAAAGGGTCAACACAATCCGGCCAAACACACAGACACACAATCGTTTATCTGCTGAGGAATGGAGTGAGGAAATCTCAACCTCAAACAAGCTAAACTAGTTCTGCTGCCAGGGACTTCTGCTGTGCTGACTCAACCCTAGCACCTGTATATACACCCCAAACACAGAGCTTGAACCCCATTCCTACGGCCTAAACTTCCCAAGCTGTGGGGCGCACCCCGAGGGCCGGCGAGGGGGTGCGTTAATTTTTATATAAACTCAATCCTGCTTTCAACTTACTCTTGAAAGTTGTAGTAGTATAGAATACACAACGTACAATTTTGAAATTGGGTAGGCTCCTTCTAGAAACACTACCCCCCCCCCCTCACAGGCTCCTTCTAGAAACACTACCCCCCCCCCCCTCACAGGCTCCTTCTAGAAACACTACCCCCCCCCCAAGAGGCTCCTTCTAGAAACACTACCCCCCCCCCCTCACAGGCTCCTTCTAGAAACACTACCCCCCCCCCCAAGAGGCTCCTCCTAGAAACACTACCCCCCCCCCCCCCCCCAGAGGCTCCACTACCCCCCCCCAAGAGGCTCCTTCTAGAAACACTACCCCCCCCCCCCCCAGAGGCTTCTTCTAGAAACACAACCCCCCCCCCCCCCCCCAGAGCCTCCTTCTAGAAACACTACCCCCCCCAAGAGGCTCCTTCTAGAAACACTACCCCCCTACCCCCCCCCAGAGGCTCCTTCTAGAAACACTACCCCCCCCCAAAGAGGCTCCTTCTAGAAACACTACCCCCCCACCCCCTCTACACCTCACTAAGAGAGAAACATTTGTTAATATCTCTCCAAGAATAACCTCTTTCACTTCTTCACTGATGCTGTTTTTAGAAAGCTCAGCTGGACCTCTGCAAGGCTACAGCAGTAACTACACAGAACCTTGTAGCATTTCAGTATGAAAGACCTCTGGGAGAGTTAGGAAGCCATAGCTCTGGCGAAGAGTTATTCCTGGTTAGGTTACATGGTCAGGGAAACCTTCTGGCCTATGCTATGTATAGAAGATAAGAGAAAGAGGGGGATGAGAGTCAGGGATGGAAGAGGGAATGCTATTGTCATAAGGGTGTAGAATTCACAGAGCTACGTCAGTGCTTGGCCAGCTAGCATATCGATTAGACAGACTGAAGCAATGTCTGTGGGGAATTCCACAGTAACAGAATTACACTTCTACTTAGTTTTATCACTTTAAAATGTATTCCAAACAAAAACCATTGATTCCAACTTTCCACAGAAAATATTACAAAAAGTAATTTGGTGGAAGACCTGTGCAGATGCAAACTTTGGTAACAGAATAACAGTAAAATCTCTTTCAGGTTTTTATGGGACCACATCATATTTTATCCACTCCGAATTAAGATTCAAAGATGTCTGCAGAAATAATGGTGTGTCAGCGATGATACCTTGAGTTAAAAAATGATATATTTTGGTTATTGAACTACAGTAAGTGAAGTGGATTTACACCCAGTAACGGAATTATGGTAACAGAATTACATCATGGGTCCCTGATCTGTAAGTTTGGACATCACAGCCCAGTGCAGCACAGCCCAGTGCAGCAGAGCACAGCCCAGTGCAGCAGAGCACAGCCCAGTGCAGCAGAGCACAGCCCAGTGCAGCAGAGCACAGCCCAGTGCAGCAGAGCCCAGTGCAGTACAGTAGAGTTCAGTTCAGTACAGTAGAGTTCAGTAGAGTAGAGTTCAGTAGAGTTCAGTACAGTAGAGTTCAGTACAGTAGAACATAGTAAAATATATTGTACTCTACTTTTCTTTACTGTACTACTGTATTATATTGGACTGTACTCTACTGTGTCCTACTCACTGTACTGTAATCTACTCACTATACAGTACTGTGCTGTAATCTACTTACTGTACTCTACTGTGTCCTACTCACTCTACTGTAATGTAATCTACTCACTATACAGTACTGTGCTGTAATCTACTCACTGTACTGTAATCTACTCACTATACAGTACTGTGCTGTAATCTACTTACTGTACTGTGCTGTAATCTACTCACTATACAGTACTGTGCTGTAATCTACTCACTGTACTGTAATGTAATATACTCACTATACAGTACTGTGCTGTAATCTACTCACTGTACTCTACTGTGTCCTACTCACTGTACTGTGCTGTAATCTACTCACTGTACTGTACTGTAATCTACTCACTGTACTGTGCTGTAATCTACTCACTATATAGTACTGTGCTGTAATCTACTCACTGTACTGTACTGTAATCTACTCACTATACAGTACTGTGCTGTAATCAACTTACTGTACTGTGCTGTAATCTACTCACTATACAGTACTGTGCTGTAATCTACTCACTGTACTGTAATATACTCACTATACAGTACTGTGCTGTAATCTACTCACTATACAGTACTGTGCTGTAATCTACTCACTGTACTGTAATGTAATCTACTCACTATACAGTGCTGTGCTGTAATCTACTTACTGTACTCTACTGTGTCCTACTCACTGTACTGTGCTGTAATCTACTCACTGTACTGTACTGTAATCTACTCACTGTACTGTGCTGTAATCTACTCACTGTACTGTGCTGTAATCTACTCACTGTACTGTACTGTAATCTACTCACTGTACAGTACAGTACTGTAATCTACTCACTGTACAGTACTGTAATCTACTCACTGTACAGTACTGTAATCTACTCACTGTACTGTAATCTACTCACTATACAGTACTGTGCTGTAATCTATTTACTGTACTGTGCTGTAATCTACTCACTATACAGTACTGTGCTATAATCTACTCACTGTACTGTAATGTAATCTACTCACTATACAGTACTGTGCTGTAATCTACTCACTGTACTGTACTGTGCTGTAATCTACTCACTGTACTGTACTGTGCTGTAATCTACTCACTGTACAGTACTGTAATCTACTCACTGTACAGTACAGTACTGTAATCTACTCACTGTACAGTACTGTAATCTACTCACTGTACAGTACTGTAATCTACTCACTGTACAATACAGTACTGTAATCTACTCACTGTACAATACTGTAATCTACTCACTGTACAATACTGTAATCTACTCACTGTACAGTGCTGTAATCTACTCACTGTACAGTGCTGTAATCTACTCACTGTACAGTGCTGTAATCTACTCACTGTACAGTGCTGTAATCTACTCACTGTACAATACAGTGCTGTAATCTACTCACTGTACAATACAGTGCTGTAATCTACTCACTGTACAATACAGTGCTGTAATCTACTCACTGTACAATACAGTGCTGTAATCTACTCACTGTACAGTACTGTAATCTACTCACTGTACAGTACTGTAATCTACTCACTGTACAATACAGTGCTGTAATCTACTCAGTACTGTACTCTACTGTGCACTACTCACTGTATTGTACTATCTAAACTGGTGAAACATATGTCTATGATAGGTTCAGAGTTGGTCCAGTCCGGTCCATCTGTGGACGTTAAGATCAAGTCCAGGGTGGACCGACCAAATTTCAACTACTTTTCAACGTCCATGGACGTCGGGTATTGGTCGATGCTCAGTAGCAGTAGGAGAGGATGCTGGTTAAAGTAAACAGAAAGAGAGGGGGCTCATGGGTAGGTTTCAGTAAGAGCTGTGAGAGGTGACATTAACTGGAGCGTGAGAGAGAAGCAGAGAGAGAGAGGAGGGGTTGTCCAGGCTGTTTTCACAGTCTTGCTTTGACCACCAGACGACAGAAAACAGTTATCAGCTGAACATAACAGTATACCAGTGGAAGGGATGACAGTAGCAGGAGACACTATGATCTGAACATAACAGTATACCAGTGGATGACAGTAGCAGGAGACACTATGATCTGAACATAACAGTATGAAGGGAGGACAGCAGCAGGAGACGCTATGATCTGAACATAACAGTATGAAGGGATGACAGTAGCAGGAGACACTATGATCTGAACATAACAGTATGAAGGGAGGACAGTAGCAGGAGACACTATGATCTGAACATAACAGTATGAAGGGAGGACAGTAGCAGGATACACTATGATCTGAACATAACAGTATACCAGTGGATGACAGTAGCAGGAGACACTATGATCTGAACATAACAGTATACCAGTGGATGACAGTAGCAGGAGACACTATGATCTGAACTTAACAGTATACCAGTGGAGGACAGTAGCAGGAGACACTATGATCTGAACATAACAGTATACCAGTGGATGACAGTAGAAGGAGACCCTATGATCTGAACATAACAGTATACCAGTGAAAGGCAGTAGAAGGAGACACTATGATCTCTGCACACCTGGATTGTGCAAATTTTGCCCATTATTATTTTCAAAATTCTTCAAGCTCTGTCAAATTGGTTGCTGATCATTGCAATAGATTTTCATGTAGATTTAAGGCAAAACTGTAACTCGGCCATTCAGGAACATTCACCGTCTTCTTGGTAAGCAACTCCATGTAGATTTGGCCTTGTGTTTTAGGTTATTGTCCTGCTGAAAGGTGAATTCGTCTCCCAGTATCTGGTGGAAAGCAGACTGAACCAGGATTCTTCCTGTGTTTAGCTCCATTACGTTTCTTTTTTTATCCTGAAAAACTCCCCAGTACTTAACGATGACAAGCATACCCATAACATGATGCAGCCACCACTATGTTTGATAATATGGAGAGTGGTACTCAGTAATGCGTTTTATTGAATTTGCCTCAAACATAACACTTGTATTCAGGACAAAAAGTTGCTTTGCCACATTTTCTACAGTTGTACTTTAGTGCCTTGTTGCAAACAGGACGCATGTTTTGGAATATTTATTCTGTACAGGCTTCCTTCTTTTCACTCTGTCAATTAGATTAGTATTGTGGAGTAACTACAATGTTGTTGATCCATCCTCAGTTCTGATGCAGAGGAGCACCTTCAGTCACAGACTGATCCCACCACGGTGTGCCAGAGAGCGCTACAGGAGGTCCTTCCTGCCGGCGGCTATTAGACTATTTAATGCCTCACCGGGGTGCCGTGCCGTCGGCAACATAGACCTGGAACTGTTGGGGTGCTAGGACCTAGTTTAACAATTATGCATCCATCCGTGAGTAACTCTGTTCCGTCATCACTCATTCACTCAGGACTTATTTATTCATTCAGTTCTGCATATACATATTCATGTACAGTTGTTATATCATATCACGTGCAATATTGTAAGTAATTCTTGGACTGAACTTACGTAGTCATTCACTCAGGAATGCATATTAGTATCCTGTCAGTTGTATCTTTTTTCATTGCTTTTAGTATATCGAATGTGCAATATGTGTATTTATCTGTAATTAAACCCTGCACTAAAGGACTGTATTTTAAGGGAATTACTATTATTACCCCAAATTATATCATACACACATTTAGCTATTTAAGTATCTCTTCATGTAATTTACCTGTACAGTTAATATAACCATGCAAATATTCACTTACCTGTAAATTTAACTGTATATTTACCTGTACAGTTAATTTAACCATGCAAAATATTCACTTACCTGTTCACTTAACAAGTATGTCTATTAAGTAAACTATTATTACCCTCGCTCATATCATACGCATTTTTAGCTACTGAAGTATTTCTCTGCCATCGACCTGTATAGTATAGTTAACCATACAAATACTCCTTATTTATCAACTTGCAATATTTTTATAATTTTTCTTTTCACCTAAAACTCTGTAACAGTGTATAGTGAACATATTCAGCCATACTATGCAATGTCTTTTTATAGCTTTTTTGCTCTCCAGATATCTTGTATTTCTATACTTTTTCATACTGCCGCTCTATGTATCATGTACCGTGTATCTGTCTTTTGTGTATTTTCGTTGTGGCATTTTGCACCTGCCCTGTGTTTTGTTGTTGTAGCTGCTTGACGAAGAAATTTCCCCTCTGGGATCAATAAAGTATCTATCTATCACAGCCATCAAACTCTGAAACTGTTTCAAAGTCATCATCGCTTTCATGGTGAAATCCCTGAGCGGTTTCCTTCCTCTCCAGGAAACTGAGTTAGGAAGGACGCCTGTATCTTTGTAGTGACTGGGTGTATTGATACACCATCCAAAGTGTAATAACTTCACCATGCTCAAAGGAATATTCAATGTTTGATTTATTTATCTACCAATAGGTACTAGTTGGCAGGGAAGATTTCATACAGCAATGAAGACGGAGGGACAGAGAGATTGAGGAAGAAAGAATGATACCGTAGAGAAAGAGAGTGAAGTCAGTCAGTATTGGCAGCAATGCAAGTAGTCAGAAGTCTTCTAGGCTGCTCTTTAGGTCAGTGTCTGGATCTACAGCTAGGCTACACCCTGAAGTGGATGGAAGAGAATAGCGTTGGCTAATACAACATTCCTGATGATTCATAGACTGGATTACAATGAGAGGAGAGGGGGGAAGCAAATAGCCAACATTCTTTGGAATGTCTGGATAGACCATAGAAAGTAATGCAGAAGCTAGGCTATATAATAGGATCTTAGCGTCGCCTACATCCTCTTACTGATGATAAAAGTACAGGGATGGCTGACATGTTTCATTTGAATACTCCATGGAAAGGCTTTGGATGGCATGAGAGGGCGGAACCAAATAGTCAAGATTCCTTAGAATGCGAAATCAATTTTCGGCTTTTATACACAGCAACACTTTCACCCTCTGCCACTAAGTTCTGTGCTCAACGCACTACACTTCCCAGAGTTCTTAGCGTGAAGAAGTGACCCGCACTGGAAGGGTAATAAAATGTCACAAGACACTTTTTTAATGAGACATATTTTCCATGTTTATACAAAAGCGTTCCTAAGCCATTTTGAAGTACGAACAAAAGAGAAAATAGATGTCGTCTTCTCCGCTGTCACAATACCAAGGAAAGAGTTCACAAATGTTACACATTTCGAGGTGAGCGCCAGACTGAAACTACAACTCTCCCAGCCCTGATATTCTCCTTCTCCGACTAACTCTGGTGTAAAATCATTCAAATGGATAGATCGCCAGCTTTCCGAGAAAAAAGTAATAGTGTAAAGATGTCATCCTACCTTGTTTGCCATTGTCGGTGCAGTAATCTATCATTACAAAACGGGACAGGGTTTTCGTGGTTTACAAATCCTCAGCCAGACATTTCTTCGCCGCTCAACTGGGCGAAAACAAGGGGGCGAGCCGTCGCAGAACAAACGTTAATACATCACTAAATACAGCATGACCTTTAACCTCAACTCTGAGAGACACAGTTGAAATGGTTGAGCGCGAAAAAAAAAATCCGCGACAGTATCCCAATTGTGTGTATCCCGTCAACCGTTTCTTTCTAGCGGGTAAATAGCTGAATTGACACCGGAGCCCGGGGAGTAAGATTGCTGCTGCCTACCGGTAGTAAGAAACCGGAAAGACGGTGGGCTCCGTCCAGTGGTTCTCTCAAGACAAGTAGGCCTTTAGGCTAAGTATATGACAAGTTCGTTGTGAGTTTGCAGATCCAGGTCAGGACTTTCCTTTCACTAGTAGCTTAGGCCTAGCTAATAACACAAATAATCAAACGTATAAAAACAATAATAATAACAATAAAAACAATAATAAGGCCTAATAATAATATACTACTAACTCTACTTCTAAAAATATGACTTTATATTAATACATATAGCTATGTTGTCTTTTATTTTGAAATTCTATTTATAGGCTACAATGTGTTATATATTTTATATTTGAGATTCTTCAAAGTAGCCACCCTTTGCCTTGATGACAGCTTTGCACACTCTTGGCATTCTCTCAACCAGCTTCATGAGGACCGCCACAGGAATGGAAGACCCAGATTTACCTCTGCTGCAGAGGATAAGTTCATTAGAGTTACCAGCCTCAGATTGCAGCCCAAATAAATGCCAAGTAACAGACAAATTTCAACATCAACTGTTCAGAGGCCTTCATGGTCGAATTGCTGCAAGGAAACCACTACTAAAGGACACCAATAATAAGAAGAGACTTGCTTGGGCCAAGAAACACGAGCAATGGACATTAGACCGGTGGAAATCTGTCCTTTGGTCTGGAGTCCAAATTTGAGATTTTTGGTTCCAACCTCAACCAAATTGAGATGGTTTGGGATGAGTCGGACTGCAGTGAAGGAAAAACAGAAATTTATAGGCTACAATGTGTAGGCCTAACAGCAAAGATCAGTGTGTAACATTTTATTTAAATAAGAATTGGTTAGTGCGAATATGTTTCAATATACCAATTTCATTGCTACAATGTATCCTTGTGAAAAAGTTTTGACAGCTTTACAGCACATGACGTACAGGTGTGAAGGGCGCTGTTCAAAAGAGGACTAATACGATCCAATGTCGCCATCTGCTGGACAGAAGCAATACTGCAGCCAGGCTGGCTTACTGCATCCATGTAAGAGAACGGAGTTGAGCGTTCCTGAGCTAGCTAGTTGTTAGAGAACCCGCAGTAGAAAATATAAACTCTATTTCTCATGTAATGTATTGTAGTAGATAATCAGTGGTAATGTATTGTAGTAGATAATCAGTGGTAATGTATTGTAGTAGATAATCAGTGGTAATGTATTGTAGTAGATAATCAGTGGTAATGTATTGTAGTAGATAATCAGTGGTAATGTATTGTAGTAGATAATCAGTGGTAATGTATTGTAGTAGTTGTTGTTCATTTACTTGCAGGAATAGCAGTAGTTATATTGTAGGTCTTAGAATTAACAGTAAGGTGGTTATAGTAGTAGGCTACTGTAACAGTAAGGTGGTTATAGTAGTAGGCTACTGTAACAGTAAGGTGGTTATAGTAGTAGGCTACTGTAGCAGTAAGGTGGTTATAGTAGTAGGCTACTGTAGCAGTATGGTGGTTATAGTAGTAGGCTACTGTAACAGTAAGGTGGTTATAGTAGTAGGCTACTGTAGCAGTATGGTGGTTATAGTAGTAGGCTACTGTAACAGTAAGGTGGTTATAGTAGTAGGCTACTGTAGCAGTAAGGTGGTTATAGTAGTAGGCTACTGTAACAGTAAGGTGGTTATAGTAGTAGGCTACTGTAACAGTAAGGTGGTTATAGTAGTAGGCTACTGTAACAGTGAGGTGGTTATAGTAGTAGGCTACTGTAACAGTAAGGTGGTTATAGTAGTAGGCTACTGTAACAGTAAGGTGGTTATAGTAGTAGGCTACTGTAACAGTGAGGTGGTTATAGTAGTAGGCTACTGTAGCAGTATGGTGGTTATAGTAGTAGGCTACTGTAACAGTAAGGTGGTTATAGTAGTAGGCTACTGTAACAGTAAGGTGGTTATAGTAGTAGGCTACTGTAGCAGTAAGGTGGTTATAGTAGTAGGCTACTGTAACAGTAAGGTGGTTATAGTAGTAGGCTACTGTAGCAGTAAGGTGGTTATAGTAGTAGGCTACTGTAACAGTAAGGTGGTTATAGTAGTAGGCTACTGTAACAGTAAGGTGGTTATAGTAGTAGGCTACTGTAGCAGTAAGGTGGTTATAGTAGTAGGCTACTGTAACAGTAAGGTGGTTATAGTAGTAGGCTACTGTAACAGTAAGGTGGTTATAGTAGTAGGCTACTGTAACAGTGAGGTGGTTATAGTAGTAGGCTACTGTAACAGTAAGGTGGTTATAGTAGTAGGCTACTGTAACAGTAAGGTGGTTATAGTAGTAGGCTACTGTAGCAGTATGGTGGTTATAGTAGTAGGCTACTGTAACAGTAAGGTGGTTATAGTAGTAGGCTACTGTAACAGTAAGGTGGTTATAGTAGTAGGCTACTGTAGCAGTATGGTGGTTATAGTAGTAGGCTACTGTAACAGTAAGGTGGTTATAGTAGTAGGCTACTGTAGCAGTAAGGTGGTTATAGTAGTAGGCTACTGTAACAGTAAGGTGGTTATAGTAGTAGGCTACTGTAACAGTAAGGTGGTTATAGTAGTAGGCTACTGTAACAGTAAGGTGGTTATAGTAGTAGGCTACTGTAACAGTAAGGTGGTTATAGTAGTAGGCTACTGTAACAGTAAGGTGGTTATAGTAGTAGGCTACTGTAACAGTAAGGTGGTTATAGTAGTAGGCTACTGTAGCAGTATGGTGGTTATAGTAGTAGGCTACTGTAACAGTAAGGTGGTTATAGTAGTAGGCTACTGTAGCAGTAAGGTGGTTATAGTAGTAGGCTACTGTAACAGTAAGGTGGTTATAGTAGTAGGCTACTGTAGCAGTATGGTGGTTATAGTAGTAGGCTACTGTAACAGTAAGGTGGTTATAGTAGTAGGCTACTGTAACAGTAAGGTGGTTATAGTAGTAGGCTACTGTAACAGTAAGGTGGTTATAGTAGTAGGCTACTGTAACAGTAAGGTGGTTATAGTAGTAGGCTACTGTAACAGTAAGGTGGTTATAGTAGTAGGCTACTGTAGCAGTAAGGTGGTTATAGTAGTAGGCTACTGTAGCAGTAAGGTGGTTATAGTAGTAGGCTACTGTAACAGTAAGGTGGTTATAGTAGTAGGCTACTGTAACAGTAAGGTGGTTATAGTAGTAGGCTACTGTAACAGTAAGGTGGTTATAGTAGTAGGCTACTGTAACAGTGAGGTGGTTATAGTAGTAGGCTACTGTAACAGTAAGGTGGTTATAGTAGTAGGCTACTGTAACAGTAAGGTGGTTATAGTAGTAGGCTACTGTAACAGTGAGGTGGTTATAGTAGTAGGCTACTGTAGCAGTATGGTGGTTATAGTAGTAGGCTACTGTAACAGTAAGGTGGTTATAGTAGTAGGCTACTGTAACAGTAAGGTGGTTATAGTAGTAGGCTACTGTAGCAGTAAGGTGGTTATAGTAGTAGGCTACTGTAACAGTAAGGTGGTTATAGTAGTAGGCTACTGTAGCAGTAAGGTGGTTATAGTAGTAGGCTACTGTAACAGTAAGGTGGTTATAGTAGTAGGCTACTGTAACAGTAAGGTGGTTATAGTAGTAGGCTACTGTAGCAGTAAGGTGGTTATAGTAGTAGGCTACTGTAACAGTAAGGTGGTTATAGTAGTAGGCTACTGTAACAGTAAGGTGGTTATAGTAGTAGGCTACTGTAACAGTGAGGTGGTTATAGTAGTAGGCTACTGTAACAGTAAGGTGGTTATAGTAGTAGGCTACTGTAACAGTAAGGTGGTTATAGTAGTAGGCTACTGTAGCAGTATGGTGGTTATAGTAGTAGGCTACTGTAACAGTAAGGTGGTTATAGTAGTAGGCTACTGTAACAGTAAGGTGGTTATAGTAGTAGGCTACTGTAGCAGTATGGTGGTTATAGTAGTAGGCTACTGTAACAGTAAGGTGGTTATAGTAGTAGGCTACTGTAGCAGTAAGGTGGTTATAGTAGTAGGCTACTGTAACAGTAAGGTGGTTATAGTAGTAGGCTACTGTAACAGTAAGGTGGTTATAGTAGTAGGCTACTGTAACAGTAAGGTGGTTATAGTAGTAGGCTACTGTAACAGTAAGGTGGTTATAGTAGTAGGCTACTGTAACAGTAAGGTGGTTATAGTAGTAGGCTACTGTAACAGTAAGGTGGTTATAGTAGTAGGCTACTGTAGCAGTATGGTGGTTATAGTAGTAGGCTACTGTAACAGTAAGGTGGTTATAGTAGTAGGCTACTGTAGCAGTAAGGTGGTTATAGTAGTAGGCTACTGTAACAGTAAGGTGGTTATAGTAGTAGGCTACTGTAGCAGTATGGTGGTTATAGTAGTAGGCTACTGTAACAGTAAGGTGGTTATAGTAGTAGGCTACTGTAACAGTAAGGTGGTTATAGTAGTAGGCTACTGTAACAGTAAGGTGGTTATAGTAGTAGGCTACTGTAACAGTAAGGTGGTTATAGTAGTAGGCTACTGTAACAGTAAGGTGGTTATAGTAGTAGGCTACTGTAGCAGTAAGGTGGTTATAGTAGTAGGCTACTGTAGCAGTAAGGTGGTTATAGTAGTAGGCTACTGTAACAGTAAGGTGGTTATAGTAGTAGGCTACTGTAACAGTAAGGTGGTTATAGTAGTAGGCTACTGTAACAGTAAGGTGGTTATAGTAGTAGGCTACTGTAACAATAATCATGATCATCTAGTCCAGTGTTTCCCAACTCCAGTCCAAAATGTGTGCTGTTGGGGATACTGGAGGACTGGAGTTGGGAAACACTGATCTAGTCATCTGGAGTTGTAGGTATATTGGTTTTCAACACCTGCAAACCTTTAAATGACTTGTTAAAGTTACATGTGAATGTGTTGCTCCTGCTAAAGTTTCACACAACATTTTAGTTTAATAACACAGAACTCTATCAAGCTTCATATAGACTCCAGATAACGTAAGTATTTCTGTGTTGTCTCTCTTTCAGGATTATCATGCCCCCTGGTGGATAAGAAGCAGAGCTACACCCTCCTGTCCCTGACCGAGGCTGACGGCAAACCACCAAGACTTCCACATCACCATGAGTCAACTGTTTCACACAGAGACAAAAACTGTTATCAAGTAATCTGTACTAAAAGTCTGGAAAGGATTGAAGAGGAAAATCATGTTCCGTTATAATGATGGACTATATATATTCATAAAAGGTTGTTCCTTTTTACCTAAATAAATGTATTCTGTAGAACAAACATAAGAGTTAGTTTGTTTCTCAAGTGATGGGGGGCCAAAATATAATTTCTTTTGGTATGGCCTTTAGGCACTCACACCCCTGGGGAATAGCTCCTATGGCCGTTCCCATGGTCCAATGGCTAGATTAAGGTGTGTTACGTTCCGTTGTTTGGACCATCATCTTTTCTCTGGGCTCTGCCCCAGATTATTACACTATATTGTGGTCTGGCTTTTCATTGTTGTCATGCAAAGTACCAGTTTCCTCCTAATCCCCTGATAATTTATCTTCTGTACAGTGTGTTCAATCTAGTGTACCTGCTCTCTGGTTTACATCCACCTACTGAGAGTAATTCAACACAAATCATCAGGGGAACACAGGGAGGCAGGGAAACATTTTCAAAAGTGAGCAGATGTAATCCTAGATGGTTCACAAAAATAGCAATAATAAAGACAATTGTGTCATAACAAGTGTCAAAACACCAATGTCACTACATTATGCAGGGCCTACTAAGTGTCCTACTAGCTACTAGGCCTTTTCTTCACACATAGTCCTCACCCTGTATTTTTTGTTCTTCTGTGCTCTGGTATGTTTTATGTCAATTGATGTTGTTTTGTTCCATTGGCCTCCTCTTCTCATAAGACAGTCCAGTGAAGCTGATCTATGCCTATGGGACGTCTGATGACATAAGGTACCGTGCCAATAGAAGGGGGGACCAAGGAGGTCAACCTGCTCAAGTTCATGCCCAGATCCAGTCCCCCAGACAGCAACTATCTGGACTTTGTTGTGGAGAATGTAAGAATGACCTCACCCACGTGTCCTGTAGGGGGATCATGTATTTCCTCTACATCAGGCACAGCAGGAAGTTTTGTTTGAAGTAAAATCTTTAACTTTGCTCCTGGGGTGGAACAGGTCAAAGATGATTGAATGAAATTAATTTGAGTTAATATTGTGATGTTGAATATACAGGAGGTAGTATCTTTAGTATACAACATGTGACTGTGGAACAGAATGGACTGGCAACACCTATATTATTAAAGTGATGCACAAGAACTTTTGTATAATTTCAGCCAGTAGTTTTGAAAGTGGTGCTCACGAGCCAAGACGGGTCCTTGTTTTTGTGTACTACGTCATCCATCTTGTATGATATGTTACGTCCTGCAAATTATTATTATTATTTGCAAATCATATGATATGTTACGAATCCAATTTATACAATATGTCACAAATCTGTTGTGCTTAATGTCCCGGACTGCATCTGTAACAGAGTAGTTCCTCTTCCATTGCAGGTTACTGTTCCTGCCAAACATACATACTACCACTGCAAGGTCATGAATGTGCCAAAACTCAACAGGAAAAATCTAATCTCTCATTTCATGGACTAATAATTTTACAATTACATAATTAATTTGTCATTAGAGTCCCCGCTTCTTCTCTCCATGTCGATCTCAGATTGAGCCGGTGATTGAGCACCTGGACCTGGTCCACCACATGCTTCTCTACGGCTTCCCCTCCGCTGTGAACCAGACCTACGAGGAGAAAGGCTACACTGGAGGATCAGGAGTGGACTGCATCAGAGTGGTGGCTGCCTGGGGGGTGGGAGGAGGGGTGAGAGACTGCCCCCTTCTGGAAACATGCATAAACACATATATTAGTCTGATCTGTCTCTACATTGTCTTCTCCAATTCACTACAACAACCCGGCCCAGGAAGCAGGTAAAATTTCACTAGCTACTAGCTAGTAATTCAGATATTCCAAACCACTAATATAGGATTAACAGGTGTACCCTGCTCCATTCTTGATGATTAGGTGAAACGTGCTAGTCCTTGAATAGAACAAAGCCTGCACACCCTGAGGTTCTCAAGGACTTGGATTGAACTAAGTGATCATCATCATGTCTTCTGCTCTGTGTCTCCCCCTGCAGGCCGGAGGGATAGCTCAGGCCTGAGGCTGTACTACACTGCCCAGTGTAGATGTGTCTAGCATTTATCTTTCACTACCCAGCCATCCCCGTCACCAGCTGCTGCAGCCACCCTAACATGAGTGCATACATGGCCATGAGGGGGAAGACAGTCGACCAGTAAGAGCCTTGACATTGTCACAGTTTCACCCACTAAGGGCAAATTTCAATTTTTAGACTGGTAATGCGTTTGTTTTAGTGGATAATTATATGCACATGTGACTGTATGTCGCTTTGGATAAAAGTATCTGCTAAATGGCATTTATCATATTAAGTCCACCGGCTGTTACATGTAAACCAGAATGACTTTGTGTGTGCTCCAAAGAGACATTGGGAAGATGTTGAAGACTGCAGCTTGGGACGAGGCGTCTATTGCCGTACACGAGGCCACAATGAAGAGGGTTCCTCAGATTGGGTTCATCATAGACGTCCATGTAAGCATCCACTCAATGAAAATGCTCATGCTGTCATTTCAAAACATCCTCGCCATCCATGTCGTGTTTGTTCCTTGCTCCTTCTACAGAAAAACTACACCATGTTTGAGGGAAACATCCGCAACATGACGGCTTCCCCTTCAGTGAGTTGCAGGAGTGATGCATCCTTACAGGGTCTCGACACCATACAGGCTGGGCCCCTGCAGCCATTTAACTACAACACGTCCCCCAGAGGAAGCCACTCAGCCACGGAGCAGGAGTGGAGGACTGAGCCAGCCGGGAGGAAAGAGGACAGTGAGAGGACAGCCACGGAGCAGGAGTGGAGGACTGAGCCAGCCGGGAGGAAAGAGGACAGTGAGAGGACAGCCACGGAGCAGGAGTGGAGGACTGAGCCAGCCGGGAGGAAAGAGGACAGTGAGAGGACAGCCACGGAGCAGGAGTGGAGGACTGAGCCAGCCGGGAGGAAAGAGGACAGTGAGAGGACAGCCACGGAGCAGGAGTGGAGGACTGAGCCAGCCGGGAGGAAAGAGGACAGTGAGAGGACAGCCACGGAGCAGGAGTGGAGGACTGAGCCAGCCGGGAGGAAAGAGGACAGTGAGAGTCATAGGATGCGAAAAGGGAGGAGAGTAGGGTGGAAGAGGCAGAGACAGGAGGGAGAAGGATTTAGCAGAAAGGAGAGATGATAGGATAGAAGTGGAGAGTAGTGGGAGAGAGAGAGGGAAGATTGCGACGGTGCTTGACCATCTGGGTAGGGGCTGAGTGGGTAGGGTTGGAGGAGAAATGGAGAGAAAAAGAAACAAAGTAGTGATCAAAGACACAGAGGGGGGTTGCAGTGAGATTAGTAGGTCAAGCGTATTTCCTGCCTTGTGAGTGGGAGGGGACTGAGAAAGGGTGAGGTCAAAATAGGAAAGAGGTGGAAAGAAATGAATCGAAGTCAGACGTTGGGAGGTTGAATTCGCCCAGTACGATGAGTGGTGAGCCATCGTCTGGATATTAGCTTATCAAGGTGTCAAACTAATTGAGGAACTCTCCAAGGGAACCTGGTGGGCGATAGAGTCCATCGGGTCTCCTATGTGGAGGCTGTGCAGATAGCTGAAGGAGCGGGTGGAGATGAGATGGTAGTGGATGCCCCACATTGCAGGGAATACTGACTGAAGAAGTCATTTGAATCCTACTGAAGGAGTACATTTTCATTTTCGTTTGGTTTACTTTTTGGAATATTAGGAGTAGGTTTTCACCCATCCCCCTTTCCCCCTAATATAACTGGTGTAGTTTCTCCGTTTTCACCCCATCCAGTAGGTGGCGGCAATACACCTCATAGCTGTAGTTCGCCATAAAACCTCATAGAAGAAGAAGAAACTCAGCCAGCATGGCTAATTTGTTGCCGTTGGAAACGACAGGCTGACACTTGAGCAGGTCGAGTTGTGAACGCTATTAGCATGAGGTTCTTTGATTGGGGAAGCGTGTAGAGTTGATCCATAGTTTGGGGAATGGTGACGAGTAGTGCTGGCGAAGTGGAGGAAATTGAGAAAAAGTTGGTGCTGGAATGCGAACAATATGGGCTTCAGTTCTGATGGTATGGAGCGGGAGGATAAGGGTCAAGGACCGGAATGGTTGGTAATGGAAAGACATAGAAGAGAGATCATGATGCAGGAAGCAGTGGAGCGTCTAGTAAAGAAACCATAAAGAGGCTCAAGGTAGGAAACGAGAGTATTGATATGTTGGGAGTGGAAAACGGTTATAGTGTTTGATGAAATAACACGGTATATTGTTAACATTGTGTGGTAGCCAGGCTCAGCAAGAGAACATTTTGAAAATGGAAAAGCTTCATGGGATGAAGATTAAAAGCCATGTCCCTGGTGCATATGCTAGATTGAGGAGAGTCATGATGATATTAAAGAAAATGTGATTGAGGCCAAAAAGTTGAACAGTAGGAAAGAGGGTCAAGGAAGGGAAAACTTGTCAGTGACGCTGATGTTTGAGAAAGTCTTGCCGGGAAAAGTACAGATAGGATTCCTTTCAATGTTAGAGCTGGTGTCCCATAATGCACTGCAGTGTTTTAAATGGCAAAGAATGGGACATGTAGCTGCTCAGCGTAAAGGAAAGAAAATATGTGCTAAGTGTGGAGGGGAACATGATTACGGTGAATGTGGAAGCAATGTGAAGGTTAAGTGCTGTAATCGTGGGGGAGAACACAGTGAAGAATTTGGTATATGCCTGGTACAGAGAGAGGCTAGAGAGGCTGAGATATAGGATCAGTCATGATGTATCGTATGCAGAGGCCGTAAAACAGATTGGTAGAACTACAGTGTGGACTGATGGAGCTTACATGGATGTACCTGTAGTAAGTGGGCCTAATGTCAGGGCTGGTGCTTCTGATGGTCCTGGCGTGGTTTCAAGGCCTGTTCAAAAAATCTTGTGCTCATAAATGTGCAGTGTCAAAGGACACTTTGATAATGAATAAAGTTGACTTTATAGCTTTTATTGGTAAGGTTATCAATACGACTCGGGCTGTAGAAAGCAGAAATGACAGGTTGAAGGTTATTGTGGAGACTGCAAAAGAGATATTAGGGGTAGCAGATGTTACTGTTGAAATGGTTTTTGACATGCTGAGCAATCCTAAGGGTGGAGTGTTTCAGCATTATATAGATACAGTTTGGGGAGGGTATGGTAGAAGTTAGGGATTTATTTGGTTTTTAATTTTAATTCCATGGTAGTACAGAATTGGGGCAGACCATGATTGGATATTAAACGCTTAACGTAAAGAAGGTGGATTTTAGCAATGGTTAGAAACGCTACTGCTCAAGTTAGAAATATCTACATCATAAAATATTTCGCATCTGAAGAGCTCCATGGAGTACTGTCTCGAGCAGTCCCAGCCTGAGTAGGGAAGTTTGAGTTATCGTTAAGGAGTGAGAAGATTTTTGAAAAAATGTTTTGGGGGGCGGATTAATGTTATTTTTTTCCCTTCCTGTAATTTACTTTTCATTTGTGAATGTATTCACCCACGGTCCAGTTGGTGTGGGAATGCACCTCTTACGTTTGTTTGCGGACTGCCATAGTACCATAGAGAAGTACCTCAACGGGAAGTTGAGGGGCGGGATTTCTGTCGTGTAATTTTGCAATTTGCAGCCAAAGATTTGTATAACTAACCCAAGATAGTTATATAAATCTGTCATAGTGGGCAAAACAAGCAAGGAGGTGGGCAGAGCCAAGAACGAGCTAGTTAGATCCTATTTGCGCGCTCGATAATGTATTTGCATATTTTCGTTAGAGAACGCCTACTTTGAAGTGTGCGTGTGCAATAACTGAATTCGCTCTTACACTCCTAAACAACGCAATTTTTTTTTTACTTTGACAAAGGCCAAAGTTTACAAAACGCAGTCCACTCTGTTTGTTACAGATTTTAGTTTTGAAAATAGAAAACTGTATGGAGATCAAACGTTTAATCGATGAGAAAATTTGCTGAATATCGACCAAAATCCTTCTCGTTCTATAGTCTAACACTTCCGGCCAACGCTGCCGGGTTTCCTCTCATCACCATATTTGATAGCGAGTGGAAACGCCCACCGGATACTTCACATTCATACATCCGGTGAAATATCTTGCTAATTCTATCTGTGTAGCAGCGGATATCTGGAACGAAGCAAACCAGCCCCCACTTTTTAGACAGGGAATCAGCTGGCTAGCTAGCTAATGGCTATGCTTCAATCAGAATGATATCGCAGCGGGAACGAGGAGAACTTGCACGTTTTTATACTGTTACGGAACCCCAAAAGCATAAGAAAGGATATACAGTGTACAAAGTCACTGCAAGGGTAAGTTGACAGAACGAGGCGGTGTTGTTGCCAGGCAGCTACGGTTAGCTAGCTACCGTAACGTCCGTTAGCATCTAGCTAGCTAACGTCATCCTTGTTTTAGCCTGTCATCATAGCTACAACTACAAATAACATTTATATGGACTTGCTGTAGTTGATAAATAACGACATGGTGAACCTTATGTTGGCTGTTTATATGTGTGACATTTTCCAGTTCACTTGCTAACGACGTTAACATAACTAACTAGATTATAATATAGCTAGCCAAGCTCGGCGATAACAAGATCAAGAGGTTATTCCATTGAATGCCACCTTCTGTCATACCACTATATGTTAAATATATTGTCAAGATACCACTATATGTTGAATATATTGTCAAGATACCACTATATGTTAAATATATTGTCAAGATGCCACTATATGTTGAATATATTGTCAAGATACCACTATATGTTAAATATATTGTCAAGATACCACTATATGTTAAATATATTGTCAAGATGCCACTATATGTTAAATATATTGTCAAGATACCACTATATGTTAAATATATTGTCAAGATACCACTATATGTTAAATATATTGTCAAGATACCACTATATGTTAAATATATTGTCAAGATGCCACTATATGTTAAATATATTGTCAAGATACCACTATATGTTAAATATATTGTCAAGATGCCACTATATGTTAAATATATTGTCAAGATACCACTATATGTTAAATATATTGTCAAGATGCCACTATATGTTAAATATATTGTCAAGATGCCACTATATGTTAAATATATTGTCAAGATGCCACTATATGTTAAATATATTGTCAAGATGCCACTATATGTTAAATATATTGTCAAGATGCCACTATATGTTAAATATATTGTCAAGATACCACTATATGTTAAATATATTGTCAAGATGCCACTATATGTTAAATATATTGTCAAGATACCACTATATGTTAAATATATTGTCAAGATGCCACTATATGTTAAATATATTGTCAAGATACCACTATATGTTAAATATATTGTCAAGATACCACTATATGTTAAATATATTGTCAAGATGCCACTATATGTTAAATATATTGTCAAGATACCACTATATGTTAAATATTGTCAAGATGCCACTATATGTTAAATATATTGTCAAGATACCACTATATGTTAAATATATTGTCAAGATACCACTATATGTTAAATATTGTCAAGATGCCACTATGTTAAATATATTGTCAAGATGCCACTATATGTTAAATATATTGTCAAGATACCACTATATGTTAAATATTGTCAAGATGCCACTATATGTTAAATATATTGTCAAGATGCCACTATATGTTAAATATATTGTCAAGATGCCACTATATGTTAAATATATTGTCAAGATGCCACTATATGTTAAATATATTGTCAAGATGCCACTATATGTTAAATATATTGTCAAGATGCCACTATATGTTAAATATATTGTCAAGATGCCACTATATGTTAAATATATTGTCAAGATGCCACTATATGTTAAATATATTGTCAAGATTCCACTATATGTTAAATATATTGTCAAGATGCCACTTCTAAATGTATCTGTCATTACAGATGTCTGTCTCCTCTCAAACGTCCAGGAACTCCCGTTCAAAAAATGTCAAAATACAAAATATACCACCAAATATAGGCTTTCGCTGACTAACTATCTTAATGTACTCCCGTTTTGCCAGGTATGTACTGAAATTGGACAAGCAACCAAAAACTACTCAGTTGTAATACTTGAGTAAAAGTAAAGATACCTTAATAGAAAATTTACCCAAATTTACCCAAGTTACACAATTTAAATGCAATGCTACCAAATACTAAATGAGTGTATGTAAACTTCTGACCCACTGGGAATGTGATGAAAGAAATAAAAGCTGAAATAATAAATAATTCTCTCTACTATTATTCTGACATTTCACATTCTTAAAATCAAGTGGTGATCCTAACTGACCTAAGACAGGGAATTGTTACTAGGATTAAATGTCAGAAATAGTGAAAAACTGAGTTTAAATGTATTTGGCTAAGGTGTATGTAAACTTCTGACTTCTACTGTAAGTGTGTGAGTTGGACCATTTTCCTGTCGTAATGTAACGAGTACTTTTGTGTGTCAGGGAAAATGTATGGAGTTAAAAGTACATTATTTTCTTTAGGAATGTAGGGAAGTAAAAGTTGTCCAAAATATAAATAGTAAAGTACAGATTCCCCCAAAAACTACTTAAGTAGTATTTTAAATTATTTTAATTTAATTAATTTTTTTTACTTAAGTACTTTACACCACTACTCTTCGGCACCTCTAATGTATTGGGGTGTTGTAGACTTTCGACCTGTGCCTGGTGCTATTCAAGATCCTTGGCTTATACATTTTTATTTAGACGGTTTTTGGAAGTACATTCTAGCCGTAACGCCCTTCAGAGCTGTCTAATGGGAGTTTCAATCAGAGCTTCCTGGGCGTTAGAGAGGAGACATTTCTAAAACACAGATACTGGGGCAGCTAGCTGCATACATTTTACTAATCAGTCTCAGTAAGCGCATGAGAGAAACTGCTGTCTATGCAATTTATTGTCCAGCAAAAGGAAGTCCATGGCAACGACCCAAAGTGACCCAAAGTGCAAAAGTAGTCATCATCGTTGCATCCAGACCCACTCAGAGATGATGATGCACATCCTTTACTTTGTGTTTCACATCACATTCAGAAAGGTCACATCCCAGCAACACAGATTTTAGCACCATCAGAGATTATTCTCCAAAGGGAACCCACTACTGCAGTTTTTTTTCTGTATCAAAAATGTCTCCATGGAGCTGAGATAATTTGTACATTTTTAAAGTTCATTTCCTGCAATTCTACACATTTTGCTATGCATCTGAAAGAAAAGGTTGCAGTTTTAAAGCTATGTGTCTAATACAATTTGATATGATTTTGAATTAGAACAGTAAAAAGTAATTTTTGTTCATACCCCGTCGTATACGGTCTGATATACCACGGCTTTCATCCAATCAGCATTCAGGCGTAGAACCACCCGGTTTATAATATGCTATAATGCCCGATGGCTCTTTATTGAAGGTGTCTCTCAAAAATGTTTAGGTTGTCTGTGTGCCTTTTTGATAAATCTGTTTTCCTTTGTCCAGCGATCTTGGAGAGTTGCTGCCCCTTTGTGGTGTGTATGAATAGTGCCCTGTGTGTGTACGTGTGGTGACATCTCGTTCGTGCACTGCTCCCCCACCCCGTCACTGTATAATAATGTCCTCATTGTCAAGAGGCTAGAACTCAGAACCCTCCTCCTCTATCTGTGAATGACTTCACTCTCCACAGCAGAACAGGGAATGGGCACTACTGTTCTACAGGGCCCATCCATCCAGGGTCTTTATTTTGGGTCTGTAGTGCAATAGAGAAGAGTAACTTTTGGTGGTGATTATGGTGGTGGGGCTGAAGGTTGCTAGCTGATACAAACCCATCTCTTTTTCTCTCCCCTTCAGATCATCTCCAGAAAGAACCCGGAGGACGTCCAAGAGGTAAGAACTACAGGATTATCTGACAGTGATGGGAAGAAGGTTAGAGGATAGTGGGAAGACAGAGAGTGTGGCTTGGGTTTTTGCTCCTATCGCTGGGCATGTTGAAGAGGTTGTAACAACGGTTATAACCATGGTGACCTTTGCAGTAGCTGTGACAATAACCACTGTTATCACAAAACCAGACCTTGCATGTGAACCAGGGTGAGAAATGACATGTTTGGTCCAGCAGGCACTCTGACAGGTAAATCAACAAATCTACCAGCCACTCTGACAGGTAAATAAACAAATCTACCAGCCACTCTGACAGGTAAATATACAAATCTACCAGCAGGCACTCTGACAGGTAAATAAACAAATCTACCAGCCACTCTGACAGGTAAATAAACAAATCTACCAGCAGGCACTCTGACAGGTAAATATACAAATCTACCAGCAGGCACTCTGACAGGTAAATAAACAAATCTACCAGCCACTCTGACAGGTAAATAAACAAATCTACCAGCCACTCTGACAGGTAAATAAACAAATCTACCAGCCACTCTGACAGGTAAATATACAAATCTACCAGCAGGCACTCTGACAGGTAAATAAACAAATCTACCAGCCACTCTGACAGGTAAATATACAAATCTACCAGCAGCCACTCTGACAGGTAGATAAACAAATATACCAGCCAAAATATATATTTTTTATAATTACACAAAATCACAAAAATCAGCATGCTTTCTAATGTATTACTAGTAAGAATAATGGGGTATATATTGCTGAATTTCAGTTCATTTGTGACCTGCGTCGTTTAACCAATGTACAGTAGAAGTGGGAAGTTTACATACACCTTTAAACTCAGTTTTCCTGACATTTAATCCCAGTAACAATTCCCTGTCTTAGGTCAGTTAGGATCACCACTTTATTTTAAGAATGTGAAATGTCAGAATAATAGTAGAGATTTATTTCAGATTTTATTTCTTTCATCACATTCCCAGCGGGTCAGAAGTTTACATACACTCAATTAGTATTTGGTAGCATTGCCTTTAAATTTTTTAACTTGGGTCAAACGTTTCAGGTAGCCTTCCACAAGCTTCCCACAATAAGTTGGGTGAATTTTGGCCCATTCCTCCTGACAGAACTGGTGTAACTGAGTCAGGTTTGTAGGCCTCCTTGCTCGCACACGCTTTTTCAGTTCTGCCCACAAATGTTCTATAGGATTGAGGTCAGGGCTTTGTGATGGCCACTCCAATACCTTGACTTTGTTGTCCTTAAGCCATTTTGCCACAACTTTGGAAGTATGCTTGGGGTCATTGTCCATTTGGAAGACCCGTTTGCGACCAAGCTTTAACTTCCTGACTGATGTCTTGAGATGTTGCTTCAATATATCCACACAACTTTAATTCCTCATGATGCCATCTATTTTGTGAAGTGCACCAGTCCCTCCTGCAGAAAGCACCCCCACAACATGATGCTGCCACCCCCGTGCTTCACGGTTGGGATGGTGTTCTTCGGCTTGCAAGCATCCCCCTTTTTCCTCCAAACATAACAATGGTCATTATGGCCAAACAGTTATATATTTTTTTCATCAGACCAGAGGACATTTCTACAAAAAGTACCATCTTTGTCCCCATGTGCAGTTGCAAACCGTAGTCTGACTTTTTTATGGAGGTTTTGGAGCAGTGGCTTCTTCCTTGCTGAGCGGCCTTTCAGGTTATGTCGATATAGGACTCGTTTTACTGTGGATATAGATACTTTTGTACCTGTTTCATCCATCTTCACAAGGTCCTTTGCTGTTGTTTTGGGATTGATTTGCATTTTTCGCACCAAACTACGTTCATCTCTAGGAGACAGAACGCGTCTCCTTCCTGAGCGGTATGACGGCTGCGTGGTCCAATGGTGTTTATACTTGCATACTATTGTTTGTACAGATGAATGTGGTACCTGCAGGCGTTTGGAAATTGAACCAGACTTGAAGAAGGTCTACAATGAGTTTTCAGAGGTCTTGGCTGATTTTCTTATGATGTTGAGCAAAGAGACACTGAGTTTGAAGGTAGGCCATGAAATGCATCCACAGGTACACCTCCAATTGACTCAAATTATGTCAATTAGCCTATCAGAAGCTTTGAAAGCCATGAATTTTCCAAGCTGTTAGAGTGGTTGAAAAATGAATTTTAATGACTTCCACCTAAGTGTATGTAATCTTCCGACTTCAACTGTATGTAGCCGATCTGTGGACCCTAAAACATTTGGTATAAATATTAGTTCAGTACAGTGGTTTTAATTGCTTCCACCAGTTAATCATTAGTGAGGCTGTTTCTGCATGTACCTTATGTATTACAATTATACTCTGTGCCTCTAGCGGTGTCTCCTAACCAGCCTTGGGCCTGAGGGTTATCGTAAAGCGGTTGTGGTGGCGTTGACCGGACTGGGGGTTGTTGTCCTCTTACATCAAAACATACCTGCAGATGAGAGACTGATGGAGAGAGAGATGGCATGATTAAGCCTGGTCGTTTGAATTCTAACACGATCAGTCACCTCTGCCTGGAAGTGTACTTCGCCAGACTGCCAAGAACCTTGCCCTCATCCAGGCCAAGGTGGCGAGACACGGTAGTGATGACACCATAGGCCTTGTTGATCTCTGCACCAGACAGGATGCTCTTGCCAGCATACTTGGGGTCCAACATGTACACTGCAGCGTGTATGGGCTTCAGGCAGAAGTCTTCACGCTTTTTGATGTTTCAGAACTGCAGTTTCCTCTGCTTGGAGCAACAGTGAAGTGGGCAGGGCAGTACGGATTTCTTCTGCTTACCAGTCTCTCCCAAAATACATCATCCAGGAGGATCCTCTTGATGGGGCTGTCCATATTGGCAGACTGTGATATGGCCATTTCTTGGAGAGAATCCTTCCCTTCCAGGAGACTTTTAAACATGATGACAACATCACCCCAACGGGTGTTGCTTGGCAGCTTCAATGTGGTGCTCTTATTCTTCTCACTTTGCTTGGTGAGGTAGATAACCCTTCACATACCTAACCATTTCCTTGGCTCTCTTGTAGAGTGTATCCATTGTTTTCAGTGCCATGATGTCCTTGATTCAATGCATGATCAGCATAGCCAATGGGTGTGATGTGAGGGTAGGACTCCTTCACTTTAGACCAAGCAGCCTTCATGTTTGCAGCATTGTCTGTCACCAGTGCAAATACCTTCTGTGGTCCAAGGTCATTGACTGCCTTCAGCTCATCTGCAATGTAGGGACAGGTGTGTCTGTTGTCCCTTGTGTCTGTGCTCTTGTAGAATATTGGTTGAGGGGTGGAGAGGATGTTAATTATTCCTTGCCCACGAACATTCGACCACCCATCAGAGATGATTGCAATACAGTCTGCTTTCTCTATGATTTGCTTGACCTTCACTTGAAATCTGTTGAACTCTGCTTCCAGCAAATGAGTAGATAAAGCATGTCTGGTTGGAGGGGTGTATGCTGGGCGAGGAACATTCAGAAATCTCTTCCAATACACATTGCCTGTGAGCATCAGAGGTGAACCAGTTGCATACACAGCTCGAGCAAGACATTCATCAGCATTTCTCTGACTACGTTCCTCCATTGAGTCAAAAAAACTTCTGATTCCAGGAGGACCATGAACTGTTGCTATCGATAAGGTGTCTGAGTCATCATTTTCACCTTGAGTAGAAGTAGAGGGACTTTTGTCAGTGGTTTCTTGTTGTGAGTGCTGAGGGAACTTTATGCACTTGGCCAGACGCATGATGCCTTCTATACATGATTTGTCACAGTATTTGCAAATGTACAAAGCTTTTCCTTCTACATTAGCTGCAGTGAAATGTCTTTTAAATTAAACATGTATGGAAACAGGTGAATTAACACTCCTCTGTTAGCAGGCTCATTGAAGCTAAAACCCACATGGTAGCAAAAACTAACTAGCAGAAATTAACAAGTTAGAATTAGAAACGTATAATATCTGAAAATGTATCTAGCTAGACCATCTTACCCGTATACATGGATGGACGCTTCTCCCTCTGTCATGGATGCCATGGTTGCCCTTAGTTTGAAGATGTAATTCAGACAGGTGTTTTTATACAACAGCCTTCTGGGTTCTTTTTTCGACTCCCTCCGTATTTGCAATCAATCAATCGCCTGAATGTTCTCCATCTCCTTAGCTATCACGCTCTGCTTCCACTGGGCGTTGCACTGATTTCAAAAACCTGGTCCTCCAGAAGGTGGAGAGCCTTAGCAACACTTGTGTTGTTCTTTGTAATATTTTAAACACTTACCTACACATACTAAGCAGCTCATGTTATAGACAGAAGCTTGCTACATGGCAGACCAATCCGAACTCATCTCTCGGCATAGCCCACCCATCTCGTTAGCCATGATTGGCTGAGATTAAGGTTCCGTGGCTAAACCAACGAGGCTCATAATGTAACAATTGTATTCATATTTGTTTTTAAGGCACATTAAAGGTCACATGTTCCAGGAAAAAAAAAATAAACAATTCGATAAAAAATAATGTTCAAATGCCTCTCCTGTGAAGTAGTGACGCGCGACATACGCCTAGTTTCCTGAAACAAGTCACATTTGAGTTAGCCTGCACTGTCGCTAGGTAGCTAATAATACATTGTTTGTTTTTTTTTCATTTTCAAAATGTATTTACTTTAATAGGTTTTCCCAGTCATGTGGACGATTGGAGACAGGGCAACAACGTTTGTTTGTCACCAGAGTGGTTTAGAGTGTATTACTGTGAATAGATGGACAATGGATTAAACTTTACCCATTTAATACCTAGACCTTCATACACACTTGCTATGCTGAATTCTTGATGCACAAACAGCATGCAGCAATTTACCACTCCCTAGTGCACTGGCCGTTACCCGCCAACGACGAAGTCTACCTGCATTTGGCGGTTGTTAATTTCCAATCCTGGTGTGAACCCTGCTCACAGACAGAGTTAAGCAGAGCCTATTAGTACAACTTTACATACACCCACTCTCTGGTAGCAGCTACTTCATCTGTTAGCGTCTCTGTCTCCCGGTTAAGCTATGTAGCCCCTGTTAGCGTCTCTGTCTCCCGGTTAAGCTATGTAGCCCCTGTTAGCGTCTCTGTCTCCCGGTTAAGCTATGTAGCCCCTGTTAGCGTCAGCATCCCTAAAGAGTGAATAAAGGCCATATGTTGTGGGCATCCGGTTTAATATGGTTTATATGCTTAGGTTTGGCATTTTAGGTTTAGTGGCTTATGCTATGGCTCATGGATTTACAAGCAGATAACATTCACTTTGCTGTCATATAGACAGTATTCATGGATGCCATGAGAAGCCAGGCTTCTCCAAAAAAGTTACTAAGAAAAAGACATACAATTTTATATATTTCGTCGCTCTCGTCTCTGTGTTTTTAAACTTTTCCTTGAATTCACAAGAGGCTGGATGTATCTCACTGGAGAAAGCATCAGAGCAAGCGAAACAGCGCTCCTCTGTCTCTGTGTGTATGTCTTTTTATTGTCTCTGTCTTAGGCAAGGCATATGAGCTAACAGGTTATTGAGCAAACAACGCAATTATCACAGGTTGTAATATGGCTTCTTTATTTATAAATTTTTTCAGGGATTTTACCCACGCACCGCTACTGCATATAGAACTGTAGTTTGGTGATATGCAGGAAAAGGTTTCAGCATATGCCTGTACACACACACACACACACACAGCCCTGAGGGCCGTTCTAATACAGCAGGCATGATCCTAATTACATTTGTGTGTGTGTGAGATGGAGAGAGAAGAATGGGAATACACACGGCTCCATTGTTGTAGTCCTTCTCTCTGGAAGTGGTGCTGTGTCTCGTGTCCCACCCACACTGGACCGGCAGCCCAGACCAGAGCAGTCCGAGCTGGGGTTCAGACCTCTCTGTCTGCCCTATACTACCTCTGGGGCTGGATGTCTGGAGATGGTCTGGGTCTGTTTAGGTTGTGTGGATGGGTTTTAATGGACTTTAGTGAATGTGTGTTTTTACAGCGAGAGAGAGATGGGATGTGAATGTTCTTGTGTGGAGATTTACGTAAGAGGTGTGTGTGTGTGTGTGTGTGTGTGTGCTCCTAGAGAGTGGTGGCATTGACTCTTACTTTTTCTCTTGCTAAGACCTTTTCTCTCTCCTTCCCCCTCTCTCTCTCTCCTTCCCCCTCTCCCTCTCTAGATCACAGTGTGGAAGAGGTACAGTGATTTCCGGAAACTTCACCACGACCTCTGGCAGCTCCACAAGAATCTCTTCAGCCAGTCAGAGCTCTTCCCACCCTTCGCCAAGGCCAAAGTGTTTGGTAAGGGCCCTCTATTAACATATTACATGACGTGATGTGTGTGTGTGAAAACACAGTGTAATAAGTGTGTGTGTAGGTCGTTTTGATGAGACAGTGATTGAGGAGAGGAGGCAGTGTTCAGAAGATCTCCTGCAGTTCTCTGCTAACATCCCAGCCCTCTACAGCAGCCATCACATCCAGGACTTCTTCAAGGTACTCACACACTCACTAACAATCACCATATACGCTGCTGCGACTCTGTTTTATCATATATCCTGTTGCCTAGTCACCTGACCCCTATACATAGTGTCTTCGGAAAGTATTCAGACTTTTTCCACATTTTGTTACGTTACAGCTTTATTCTAAAATTTATGAAATAGTTTTTTCCCCTCATTAATCTACACACAATACCCCATAATGACAAAGAAAAAACAAGTTTGTAGAAATTGTTGCTAATTTATAATCGGATAATAATCATATTTGCATAAGTATTCAGATCCTTTACTCAGTACTTTGTTGAAGCACCTTTGGCAATGATTACAGCCGAGAGTCTTCTTGGGTATGAAGCTACAAGCTTGGCTCACCTGTATTTGGGGAGTTTCTCCCATTTTTCTCTGCAGATCCTCTCAAGCTCTGTCAGGTTGGATGGGGAGCGTCGCTGCACAGCTATTTTCAGGTCTCTCCAGAGATGTTAGATCGGTTTCAAGTCCGTGTTCTGGCTGGGCTACTCAAGGACATTCAGAGACTTGTCCCGAAGCCATTCCTACGTTGTCTTGGCTGTGTGACCTTCTCCCCCTGATTGCTCAGTTTGTCCGGGCGGTCAGCTCTAGGAAGATTCTTGGTGGTTCCAAACTTCTTCCATTTAAGAATTATTGATCCCACTGTGTTCTTGGGGACCTTCAGTGGACGCCCTTCCCCAGATCTGTGCCTCGACACAATCCTGTCTCGGAGCTCTACAGACAATTCCTTTGACCTCATGGCTTGGTTTTTGCTCTGACATGTACTGTCAACTGTGGAACCTTACTGTATGTAGACAGGTGTGTGCCTTTCCAAATCATGTCCAATCAATTGAATTTACTACAGGTGGACTCCAAGGTGTAGAAACATCTCAAGCATGTTCAATGTAAACAGGATGCACCTGAGCTCAATTTCAAGTCTCATTGCAAAGGATCTGAATACTTACTTAAATAAGTTATTTATATAGTGTGTTACTGGAACTGACTGACCCTGTATATAGTGTGTTACTGGAACTGACTGACCCTGTATATAGTGTGTTACTGGAACTGACTGACCCTGTATATAGTGTGTTACTGGAACTGACTGACCCTGTATATAGTGTGTTACTGGACCTGACTGACCCTGTATATAGTGTGTTACTGGAACTGACTGACCCTGTATATAGTGTGCTTACTTACTCTTGTTCTTTTAAAAGTCTGGTGTTTTTATTCTGCCTTGTTTTTAGTATTACATTGTTGGGGTTAGAGCTGCAAGTAAAGGCATTCCACTGTACATTAACACACAAATTAACACATACAGAAACACACACACAAACGTTCTTCTTCAAGGTACTGGTCCACCTAGCATCACTTTGCTAATGAACATCTGTCCCTGACTCATTATAGGCTCACAGTCCAATTGGCTCCCTCTCTGATTGGTTGTTGGGTGTGTTTCAGGGAGGGGAGGTCAGTGACGGGTCAGAGCTTATTGGACCGGCCGAACCCTTCTTGGACTTCCTGGCTGACAGCCTATCAGACTGCAGCTCTGAAGGTAGGGCGGGACCTGAGGAGTATTCATCCCAGTTTAACCTTATATTTGAGCAAAAAGGACACCTAACCTTGTATCACTCATTGTTTGTGTCTCTCTCCAGTTCAGAGGGATATCGGTGGAGCAGATGATTTGACCATTACCAGTCAGTCTGAATATGGAGGTAAAAACAATATTGTGTGTGGGTTCTTACATATGTTGTGTGTGTTGTCTGTACTGATGACATTCTATGTGTCCCCACCCCAGGTCCATCCAGTGACAGTGACCTGACCTCCCTGGCCGTAGACATAGACTCTTTGGACGATGGCATGGCCTCAGGCCGCAGCTCGCCCAACCAGCCACTGGGAGGCTCCAGCACCATCACCAGTACCCACAGCAGCCCCTCTCTGCCCCCCCTGTATGACTACCAGCAGCACCTCTATCAGCAGCACAGCTCCAACCCAGCCCCCAGCTCCCCAGCCCCAGCCCCCGAGGTCAGCCGAACAAGCAGGACAACGCTGTTCCCCTCCAGTCTGAGGAGAGGTAACTCTAACGCTAAGGAAACCAAGAGAGACTACCTGGACAAGGCTAGCGAACACATCCGATTGGCCGTGCAGAAGGAATCAGAGCTGGACTTCCAATCAGCGTTCTCCTACTACAGGAGTGGGGTGGATTTGCTTTTGCAAGGGGTGCAAGGTAGGTGACTGTTGTTAACGCCCCTTAACATGAATTACAGCTCTTAGTCCAGACACACTACTACACTACACGATACCTCGCTCAATCTCTCTCTCGATTTCTCTCTCCTTCTCTTGTCTTCGCTCTCGGTCGTACTGATACAAACACCTGCCCTGACTCAGAGTTCTGCCTGATTAGGGGAAAATAATGTATTGGTGCAAATGCGGTGTGTGATTGATTGGCTTTGTAATCTGAATTGGCTGGTTCTGAAGTGTTTTTATCTCAGCTAATTCTCATTCCCTCCATCTCCCCCTCTTCTCTCCTCTCTCCAGGCGAGCCCAGCCCTACGAGGCGGGAGGCAGTGAAGAGAAGGACGGCTGAGTATCTGATGCGTGCTGAGCAGATATCCAATCAGCATCTGAGAAACAGCATGGGTCAAGGGCCAACACAGACAGTGGTCAGTGGCTACAAACAATCTCATTGGCTAACTGATGCACCCTGATGATCATTATTGTAAAAGACAACATTTCTTCTCAATTACTTGCCTGGCTACACAAAGGTTATATGAAATCAATCTTATGTCCGTCTATCTCAGGCCATGGGGGCGCAATGCTCTACCGCCTCCAGCAGGGGGGGTCAGCAGAGTCCTGCTGAGGAGCTCAGGGCCTACAGGGTGCTGGGGGTCATTGATAAGGTCAGTCTGGGGAGGGATGGGTTAAAGGTCAGTCATATTGAAGGTTTCTTTTAGGTCCGTGCAGATGGAGAGGAAGCCACTTTAGACTATTGAGAGGCATCCCGTGGGCAGTTCTCATCGGTTCAAAGTGGTTTCCTCTCATCTCATTTAATGGATCTTAAGTATGTTGAAAGACTACTGTGTTACCTGTTTTCACCTATCCAGGTCTTTAAAATCAGCTAGGATCAAGGAAAGGACACAAGGAAAGGAAGTCTGTGTGTAACACTAACTAGTGAAGTGTGTCGGGGTGCCACAAGGTCAGTTTGGGTTACTGGTCTTCTCAAACAGCTGCTGGCAAAGTGACTCCAGCACTGGAGCATGAAATGACTTGGCAGGCAGAGCGGACATCACACAACACAGAATCAATGGAGCTCATCACAGGCCAGAGCCACGGCTCTATACAACACAACCAAACGCATCTCAAATTGACACAGTATAACACACGTGTTGTAGAACTACACAAAACGAAAACCGTGCAATGTTTGCACAAAACTCAGCAATGCACCCTAAGCACTGATGGGAATTTGCTCACTTATTCTGTGCATATAAAAATGCAGCCAACGAAAGACGAGCATTGTTTTTTAACCGAATGGACAATGACATACACAACACAGCTCTTCTCTTCTCCTTCTTTCCTCCTTCTCTCACTTTTAATTGGGGACAGGGGGACAGATGGAGAGAGCTTCTCACCCCTACGCCTCCCCTGCCCTCCCCTCCTCTCCCCCGTCCCTGATGTTGGTGTCTTAATTATATTAGCGCTCTGGCTAGCACTTTCACTCTGTTTACTCACAACTCCATTCATATCCATTTAGACCTGCACCTGTTTGGGCCCGGCTAGGGTCACTGAGAGAATAACAAACACACACACACACACACCGCCACATATGCTCCAGCTCTCCCCTGAGAGAGGGGGCGGGAGAGAAATTGAGATGTCAGAGAGAGGAGGAGAAGTGAAGGAGAAAAGAAATGAAGATGTCAGGAAAGAGAGAGGAAGGGAGGGTGTGCACGGAGGTGAAACGGACATGATTTAAGAGTGAGGGAGGAAGGCAGGGAAGAGAGGAGATGGAGGGATACTGTAATGTTATGCCTGTATTCTATGCCTGTTTCCCCTCAGGTTCTTCTGGTTATGGACAAAAGAACCCAGGAGACCTTCATTTTGAAAGTAAGTCTGTGGTGAACTAGTAGTCCTACTAGTGTGTGTGTATGTGTGTCATTCCCATGTATCCAGACAGTAGCAGTGCTTGTAACAGTGTGTATGTGAGAGCCACCAGGCGCCCTCAGTGTAACAGTGTGTATGTGAGAGCCACCAGGCGCCCTCAGTGTAACAGTGTGTATGTGAGAGCCACCAGGCGCCCTCAGTGTAACAGTGTGTATGTGAGAGCCACCAGGCGCCATCAGTGTAACAGTGTGTATGTGAGAGCCACCAGGCGCCCTCAGTGTAACAGTGTGTATGTGAGAGCCACCAGGCGCCCTCAGTGTAACGGTGTGTATGTGAGAGCCACCAGGCGCCCTCAGTGTAACAGTGTGTATGTGAGAGCCACCAGGCGCCCTCAGTGTAACAGTGTGTATGTGAGAGCCACCAGGCGCCCTCAGTGTAACAGTGTGTATGTGAGAGCCACCAGGCGCCCTCAGTGTAACAGTGTGTATGTGAGAGCCACCAGGCGCCCTCAGTGTAACAGTGTGTATGTGAGAGCCACCAGGCGCCCTCAGTGTAACAGTGTGTATGTGAGAGCCACCAGGCGCCCTCAGTGTAACAGTGTGTATGTGAGAGCCACCAGGCGCCCTCAGTGTAACAGTGTGTATGTGAGAGCCACCAGGCGCCATCAGTGTAACAGTGTGTATGTGAGAGCCACCAGGCGCCCTCAGTGTAACAGTGTGTATGTGAGAGCCACCAGGCGCCCTCAGTGTAACGGTGTGTATGTGAGAGCCACCAGGCGCCCTCAGTGTAACAGTGTGTATGTGAGAGCCACCAGGCGCCCTCAGTGTAACAGTGTGTATGTGAGAGCCACCAGGCGCCCTCAGTGTAACGGTGTGTATGTGAGAGCCACCAGGCGCCATCAGTGTAACAGTGTGTATGTGAGAGCCACCAGGCGCCCTCAGTGTAACCTGTGTAATTGATTCTAATGGCTGTGTCCCTGTCAGCTCTCCTGCGCTGGGGCGAGACGTGTGCCAGATGCCAACGCACAGCACGCCACAGGCACAGGCGACACATCACACACACACACACACACACACTCATTCCTCACTGAAGTCTAGAATAACTCAGATGTACTCTGTGTCTTAATGAATACAGACACAGAGAGTTGGGTTGGCAGGGAAATGTTTGCACAACCTCATTGCAATGTTTCTCCTTCATCCATGTCCCTTCAACTCCTACAATATCACTCATCTCCTCTCTGATTCTGTCCCCTCACCCCTACAATATCACTCATCTCCTCTCCGACTCTGTCCCCTCACCCCTACAATATCACTCATCTCCTCTCTGATTCTGTCCCCTCACCCCTACAATATCACTCATCTCCTCTCTGATTCTGTCCCCTCACCCCTACAATATCACTCATCTCCTTTCTGATTCTGTCCCCTCACCCCTACAATATCACTCATCTCCTCTCCGACTCTGTCCCCTCACCCCTACAATATCACTCATCTCCTCTCTGATTCTGTCCCCTCACCCCTACAATATCACTCATCTCCTCTCTGATTCTGTCCCCTCACCCCTACAATATCACTCATCTCCTCTCTGATTCTGTCCCCTCACCCCTACAATATCACTCATCTCCTCTCTGATTCTGTCCCCTCACCCCTACAATATCACTCATCTCCTCTCTGATTCTGTCCCCTCCCCTGACCTTCCCTCTCCATCCCTCCCTCAGGGCCTGAGGAAGAGCAGTGACTGTGGGAGACCCAAGCGGACCATCATGCCTCACTCTGTGCCCCACATGGTACGGCTGAGGAAGTTCATTGTCTCAGATGACACAGTGTTTCTGCTACTACAGTACGCTGAGGGTATGATACACACTTCTTTTGTCTCCTTCACTCGCTTCATATTTCCTATCTTTTCTCTCCTTATCTCCCTCCTTTATCTCCCTCCCTCCCTTCACTCACTCCCTGCCTACCCTTGCTGTAGACAGATGTTTGATAGAGTTGGGTGTATGTCACAGGTCATTATTCTGAATACCAGGTGGTGCCTCGCTTCATTAGCTATGCTAACACCTGGGCCTCCTTATTTTTCACTCACCAACGTGTGTGTGTGTGTGTGTGTGTGTGTGTGTGTGTGTGTGTGTGTGACTGCTACCCTCACACTTGTATAACTTGCGGAAGACGCAACATTGATGTTTATTTACTGTCATTTAGAAAATGAATGTTTTTTCATATGGCATTCAAGTTTTATATTGCCTAGTGCAATATTTGGTTTGGAAAACTAGATACAATTATATGATGCTTCAAATGGTAGATACAATCCAACTAAAACTAGGGCGCTACAGTATAACACCTCTAAAACTAGGGCACTACAGTATAACACCTCTAAAACTAGGGCACTACAGTATAACACCTCTAAAACTAGGGCACTACAGTATAGCACCTCTAAAACTAGGGCACTACAGTATAGCACCTCTAAAACTAGGGCACTACAGTATAGCACCTCTAAAAC
Source organism: Thymallus thymallus (assembly GCA_023634145.1). NCBI lineage: Eukaryota > Metazoa > Chordata > Actinopteri > Salmoniformes > Salmonidae > Thymallus > Thymallus thymallus. Next base: position 30,286,037 of record CM042412.1, on the reverse strand, counting down.
TAGGGCACTACAGTATAACACCTCTAAAACTAGGGCACTACAGTATAGCACCTCTAAAACTAGGGCACTACAGTATAGCACCTCTAAAACTAGGGCACTACAGTATAGCACCTCTAAAACTAGGGCACTACAGTATAGCACCTCTAAAACTAGGGCACTACAGTATAGCACCTCTAAAACTAGGGCACTACAGTATAGCACCTCTAAAACTAGGGCACTACAGTATAGCACCTCTAAAACTAGGGCACTACAGTATAGCACCTCTAAAACTAGGGCACTACAGTATAACACCTCTAAAACTAGGGCACTACAGTATAGCACCTCTAAAACTAGGGCACTACAGTATAACACCTCTAAAACTAGGGCACTACAGTATAGCACCTCTAAAACTAGGTGACCTGAGTGACATTCTCCAGTCAGACACAGGGAGGAGGTGACCTGAGTGACATTCTCCAGTCAGACACAGGGAGGAGGTGACCTGAGTGACATTCTCCAGTCAGACATGTGGTTGTGTCTCCTGTCATTATCACCGCCAGCAGCACACACCCTATTCAGTGTCATCATACAGAACAGATGCTGTCCTACAATCACTCACACCACAGCTGGGTTAGAGTGTGTGTGTGTGTGTGGGGGGGGGGGGGGGTCCATCTCTGCCTGCCAAGGACAGTTTCTAAATGTTATCATGGCCCTTGGCCTAATTGAGTCCCCAAAACATAACAAGTTAACAGTTTTCACCATAAAGTAGTTTTCTGTCATTTTTCCCTTCTGTTTACCTTTTTGAGCTACTCACCTTGCCAACCAAAACGTTCTTACTTTGATCAATAAACCAGAGTTTTAATTATCTCTGTCTCTCTCTCTCTCTCTCTCTCTCCCCTCTGCCCAGGTGGGAAGCTGTGGTCTCACATTGGGAAGTTCCTGCGTAACTCCAGCCTGGAGGAGAGCTTCGACATTCCCTTTATTCAGAAGAGCCACACCACGGCAGTCCACTCTGCCCAACATGCTGCTCCCAAGCTGGGCTTGGACTCCGGCAGCTCTGGGTCTGCGCCTGGAGTTGGCTCGGGTTCTGGATGTGTGCTCCAGATGCAAGGGGAGTCTTTTCTTGTCCTCCCCCAGAAGAGTGCTCTGCATCCTGGGCTGGCTGACAGCATTGGGTCCCAGCTGGACTCTGGAGCGACCTCTGAGTTAGAGGAGTGCACCAACAGTTATCTGGATCTCTGTAATGAGTATGAACAAGGAAAGGTAGAACCAGAAGCTCTAGGAGAAGAGGAGGAGAAAGAGGAGGAGGGAGAGGGGTGTGTGTCAAGAGGAAAGGAAGCATCGTCGCTGGATGTCACCGTCAACACGACAACCACTTCCTCCAGGACTCGCTCACTGCTTAGCAACGACAGCCTCTGCTCTCCAATCAGCGCCCAGGAGCTGCGGTTCTTCACTGAGACGGCCGGGGACAACAATAACGGGCGTTGCCAGGACACCGGGCAGGACCATGGCGAGGTGTTCAGCCCTTTGCTCTCCCCCGCCGTTCCTCTCTCGTTGGACCAGTCCAAACGCACCCCCATGGAGTTCTTCCGCATCGACAGTAAGGACAGTGCTAGCGAGGTGACGTGGTGTCCCGACTCGGCCGAGCTGAGGCCCAAACCAGACCCTTCCAAGCCCCTCCCCTTCCTATCCACCTCTGACCTGGGTTCTGAAGTCACAGACCTGTCGGACCTAGTGGAGGAGGTGAAAGGTCATGGAGGTGGGTCTGACCTGTGGGGTCTGGATGGTAGTGACCAGGGCTCTAATGAGTCAGTACCAGTCATCTCCTTTAAAGAGGCGGTGGTGGAGGATGAGGGTCAACCACCTGACCTCCTGGTCAACCTGCCTGGGGTCATGGCTGCGGGCGGGGAGCGGGTGGTGGGGGTAACTGGGGTGGTGGAGACCCTGGAGGAGGAGCTGGTGTCCTCGGGGGGGTGTCTGACCCTGGAGGCCAAAGCCTCCCCTAAGTTCACCCAGCCGGACGTCCTGCAGCTCCACCACGAGCTTGAGGAGGGGGAGGAGCCTGCTGTGGGGGGTGCCCTCCCCATCTCCTCGGGGGGCAGACACGCCACCTCTTCCTCTCCCTGTGCCTCCCTGTGGGACGACTGTGGCCTGGCCTTCGGACACAATGCCATAATTGACAAAATGGCCTCTGGAGCTCCCGTACTCCCGAATAAGGACTTCCTCCCTGCCAGCGCTGTGTCTATAGCCCAGCTCTCTTCCTCCAACACAGACATTCCATTCTCTGACTCGCTTAGCTCACTTCCTGAAAGACTAGAAGCCGTTTTGAACCTACAGGTACACCCTGACAGTTTGGTTCTGAACCCAGATGGTACGATAGCTGGCTCCAACCGCAGTCATGATGGGACAGGGGCCAGCTCTGGGGCAGAGAGTGCACTAGGTGTTGAGTCCCAGTCCCAGTTTCAGGACAGTAAGGCCGGTGTGTTTGGTGTGGAGGACTTGGTAGAGTCCGATAAGGATGTGTCGCGGCTGTTTGCAGCGCTGGACCAGTTGTCTGCTGTAGCGTCCCAGGCCAGGATTCCAGAGGAGTTTGTGAGGTGCTGGGCCGTGGACATGGTCTCTGCTTTGGATTCACTGCATCAGGAGGGCATCGTCTGCAAGGACCTCAACCCCAACAACATCCTTATCAACAGCAAAGGTCAGAGGATACATGGCTCAACTGAAGGGACAGGGCTTTCTGACAGCTGCGTTGACATGTGATGGGTGTTTTTACATTCATACGTCAAAAGAAAAGTTCCATCCTATGTGTTGTGTAGACCCAGTTATATGCATTAGGAGAAATCTCATTTCCTCTGTCGTCTAGAAGATAATTTATCAAACAATGTTTGGTGGGGGATTTTCATCATCTTTAGCTTTTCCTTCAAAGCTTAAACTACTAATGTTCCGCCAGATTTATTGAAATCGAAAGGACGTGCCGCTCATCACACGCCTGTCAGTATGATACCAGTGGTTTGGTAGCTCATTGTTGTACACAGACCCAGGCTCCAGTCTCTCCTTCCTTCCTAGTCCCATCATCTCTCTCTACCTTGTTGTCTAGTTATGAGTGGCTGTTTTGGTCTCCCTGTGTTTCTCTCTGTGTATAATTATTGTTCTAAAGGGCTATCAACAGCCCAGTAGTAGTGCAGTGCATCAGTCTGGGTAGCTCAGGCTGATTGCCCCGGCTAGCTAATTGCACCATTAGACCTAATGATACTGTTAGCCGTTAGCAGCTAAACAGGAGTAATCACTGGGGCTGTGTGTGTGTGTGTGTGTGTGTGTGTGTTTGTGTGTGTGTGTGTGTGTGTTTTTGGAAGTTTGAGTAGAGACTAGTGTGTGTAAATGTTGGAAAGGGGTCTTTTTGGGGTTTGTTGACATGACTCATTTGTCTGTCTCTCTCTCCCCCTCTTTCCTAGGCCATGTTGAGCTGACGTATTTCTGCAGCTGGAGTGACGTGGAGGACTCTTACGACAGGGAGGCCATCGCCAACATGTACTGTGCACCAGGTGAGACACACACACACACACACACACACACTCAGATCAGATCAAGGCAACGCATTAGCCAAGTTTTCATCAGAGGTTTTCTCCATGTGACCTGAATGTACATCCATGTTGTGTTTCCTAATAGTCCGCCACAGTGGACGCATCATAATACCCAGAAAACCACAGAGATGGTTCCAATGGTTTTTCCGCCATTCAGTTTTCACATTGTGAATTTTACAAATAAATCTTAATTGTTTGTTTGGTGTAGTCTTACCTTGCTTGGTGTGACGTTTTGATAGCCTTGTAATTCTCTCTCGGACAAGGTGAGTTTCATCAATATATTCGCCTCAGTTTTACTCGCGAAAATTCACCATGCTAATTATTGATGTAAGTTACCTTGTGCGAGAAAGATCAAAACGTCACACCAGGGTAAACCTACACCAAACAAATATGAAGTAGTTCTAGAAGTAAATGGTGAATACCATTTCCGGGTTTTATGACTCATACTGAGGTACTCAATTGGGAGAGTGTGTGTGTGTGTGTGTGTGTGTGTGTGTGTGTGTGTGTGTGTGTGTGTGTGTGTGTGTGTGTGTGTGTGTGTGTGTGTGTGTGTGTGTGTGTGTGCAGCCCAGCCTGTGTAGAGAGGTTCATGTTATGCAGACACACAGGCAGAAGTAGGCCACTCTCCCTCCCATCTCCCATGGCCACAAAGGCCTCATTCATACAGGAGCAAAGCCACATAAACAGTTCACTAGAGTATAGCACTATATATGTGGGGCCTCGGGAAAGTGGGTTTTAAATGTCAGTAGAGCCAACTCATTCATACGTGTAGATCTACAGATAACACACTAGAGGATGCCTTGAGAGTTCTCATTCAGTGATGTCTTCATAACATGTTTTAAACCAACACATTGCCCGGAGAATTAAACCTAGTAACGGATGCACAGAAGACTAACATTTTCTATGAATATTGATGACACACTATTACTGTCATCTCTAGTTTTTACGTATTTTGAAAGGCTTAAAATGGACAGAAAAATATATATACATTTAGGAATTGAATGTAGTTCTCTGGGTGTCCTGTAGAGGGTGGTGTGGCGCCAGCCTGTGGTGGTGTGACTGACCTCTCCTGTGGCCTGAGCATGCCTGTGGAAGCCCTGGCATGCTGTTTAAAGGCTGACTAAACACACTGCAGTTACACACAAGACTCCACCACACCGTGTGTGCGTGCGTATGTGCAACACTGATGGCGCATGACACCAGACGACATGAAACACGTAAAGTTAACATACTGTTTGTGTCGCTTTGGATAAAAGCAAAAATGACAGATTTATATACTTTTAAGTTCTCTCTCTCCCACCTCCTCCTTGTCCAAACTAAATATATGACAGAGTGTAATAAGTCTGAAAGCAAAGCTTCATCTCTCTCCAGTCATGTAATATTCCAAATGCACTGTAGCCTAAGCCACTGGCACACCGTCCGTCTGTTAAGGCACTAATGGAGATGGGAACTCGACGCCGAGGGACAGACGCTGAGTATACCAAACATTTTAAGAACACCTTTCTAATATTGAGTTGGCTGGATCTCCTTTGGGTGATGGACCTTTCTTGATACACATGGGAAACTGTTGAGCGTGAAAAACCCAGCAGCGTTGCAGTTCTTCTGGCTCCTACTAACAGACCCTACTAACAAAAACATACGTTTTTTTTGTCTTGCCCATTCACCCTTTGAATGGCACACATGAAAACTGGATTAGCTAACACAACGTGCCATTGGAACACAGGAGTGATGGTTGCTGATAATGGGCCTCTGTACACCTGTAGATATTCCATAACAAATCAGCAGTTTCCAGCTACAATAGTCATTTACAACATTAACAATGTCTACACTGTATTTCTGATCAATTTGATGTTATTTTAATGGACAACATTTTTTGTTTTTCTTTAAAAAACAAGGACATTTCTAAGTGACCCCAAACTTTTGAACGGTAGTGTACACTATCCATGTCTCAATTGTCTCAAGGCTTAAACATCCTTCTTTAACCTGTCTCCCTTCATCTACACTGATTGAAGTGGATTTAACAAGTCATGTCAATAAGGGATCATAGCTTTCACCTGGTCAGTCTGTCATGTATACTCGGTTCATGTCAAATGGTCAAGCAGGAGTTGTTGCATTAAAGACACATGTGGGAGGAATAAGCAGGCGGAGGTTAGGGAGTTTCTAGGTCAGATGGAATTGAGATTTTGATGTATTTCTTTAATTTGGGAAAGATCTTGGCTTATTTTAAAAGGGTGTGATTACCTATTAGCTTTTGCCAGAGTGGACATGTAGGTCCGTATAGGCCTAGTTGTCAAGGCATATCTAACTTATGTGTCTGGAGTTACTTAGCTTCAGTTTGAGCACTGTTCATTGGGCAGAATGTGGTAGGTGTAGTAGCCAAGAGGATCCAGCAGGGGGACTCATGCTCTGTCTGTGAGTGTCTCTGTGAGTGTCTGTCTGACTTGTATCTCTGCTTTATAGCCTTCACTCTCACTCACCTTCTCTCAAAGTCTCACTCACACTTTTCACTCACACTTCTCACTCTCTTTCCTTCAATCTCATGCACTTTTTTTGCATTCTTTCTCTAATTCTATCTAGCTCAATGTCATTCTGTAACCCCCCCCCCCAGATGTACTTACTCCCACCTTATGTATTTCTGTTTACCCAGACAGGGTCAGACCCAGCTATGGTTCATTCCTGATGACAGATTTATGACTGTTTGCCAGAGAGCTTGCAGGGTGCCTGCTGTGACAGTGAGCTGTGTGTTTGTGTGTGTGTGTGTGTGTGTGTGTGTGTGTGTGTGTGTGTCAAGAGGTAGAGAGAGACAACATGTTTTCAACACACTCGCACCCAAAAACATAGGAGGGGACTGGGAAAGTATTTCATTTATTTGTCTTTATTTAGTTGTTTATTTGATCTCTTTAACTGAGATTAGAACTGATACTGTAAACACCAGTGTGTTATTTACATCCCTCCTCCCATCAAACTAACAGCATGTTATTTACATCCCTCCTCCCCATCAAACTAACAGCATGTTATTTACATCCCTCCTCCCCATCAAACTAACAGCATGTTATTTACATCCCTCCTCCCATCAAACTAACAGCATGTTATTTACATCCCTCCTCCCCATCAAACTAACAGCATGTTATTTACATCCCTCCTCCCATCAAACTAACAGCATGTTATTTACATCCCTCCTCCCCATCAAACTAACAGCATGTTATTTACATCCCTCCTCCCCATCAAACTAACAGCATGTTATTTACATCCCTCCTCCCATCAAACTAACAGCATGTTATTTACATCCCTCCTCCCCATCAAACTAACAGCATGTTATTTACATCCCTCCTCCCCATCAAACTAACAGCATGTTATTTACATCCCTCCTCCCATCAAACTAACAGCATGTTATTTACATCCCTCCTCCCATCAAACTAACAGCATGTTATTTACATCCCTCCTCCCCATCAAACTAACAGCATGTTATTTACATCCCTCCTCCCATCAAACTAACAGCATGTTATTTACATCCCTCCTCCCATCAAACTAACAGCATGTTATTTACATCCCTCCTCCCATCAAACTAACAGCATGTTATTTACATCCCTCCTCCATCAAACTAACAGCATGTTATTTACATCCCTCCTCCCATCAAACTAACAGCATGTTATTTACATCCCTCCTCCCCATCAAACTAACAGCATGTTATTTACATCCCTCCTCCCATCAAACTAACAGCATGTTATTTACATCCCTCCTCCCATCAAACTAACAGCATGTTATTTACATCCCTCCTCCCATCAAACTAACAGCATGTTATTTACATCCCTCCACCCATCAAACTAACAGCATGTTATTTACATCCCTCCTCCCATCAAACTAACAGCATGTTATTTACATCCCTCCTCCCATCAAACTAACAGCATGTTATTTACATCCCTCCTCCCATCAAACTAACAGCATGTTATTTACATCCCTCCACCCATCAAACTAACAGCATGTTATTTACATCCCTCCTCCCCATCAAACTAACAGCATGTTATTTACATCCCTCCTCCCATCAAACTAACAGCATGTTATTTACATCCCTCCTCCCATCAAACTAACAGCATGTTATTTACATCCCTCCACCCATCAAACTAACAGCATGTTATTTACATCCCTCCTCCCATCAAACTAACAGCATGTTATTTACATCCCTCCTCCCATCAAACTAACAGCATGTTATTTACATCCCTCCTCCCCATCAAACTAACAGCATGTTATTTACATCCCTCCTCCCCATCAAACTAACAGCATGTTATTTACATCCCTCCTCCCCATCAAACTAACAGCATGTTATTTACATCCCTCCTCCCATCAAACTAACAGCATGTTATTTACATCCCTCCTCCCATCAAACTAACAGCATGTTATTTACATCCCTCCTCCCATCAAACTAACAGCATGTTATTTACATCCCTCCTCCCCATCAAACTAACAGCATGTTATTTACATCCCTCCTCCCCATCAAACTAACAGCATGTTATTTACATCCCTCCTCCATCAAACTAACAGCATGTTATTTACATCCCTCCTCCATCAAACTAACAGCATGTTATTTACATCCCTCCTCCCATCAAACTAACAGCATGTTATTTACATCCCTCCTCCCATCAAACTAACAGCATGTTATTTACATCCCTCCTCCCATCAAACTAACAGCATGTTATTTACATCCCTCCTCCCATCAAACTAACAGCATGTTATTTACATCCCTCCTCCCCATCAAACTAACAGCATGTTATTTACATCCCTCCTCCCCATCAAACTAACAGCATGTTATTTACATCCCTCCTCCCATCAAACTAACAGCATGTTATTTAGTGAAAATGGTTTTGATAATACACTTATTACCCAATTTACTTAAAGATATGCCTTACATTCCCCTTCTCCCTATTGTATTCAACACCAGAGTAAGTACATCTGTGGTTAAGGGCAACTGCTTCTACCTGAAGCGTGAGAAGCTCCAGACTCTCGGGCCCTCCTCTCTTCACTTCCTCTTACATCACTTCCCCTTGGAACAATGGCAGTCGGTTGGTTTTGGGGAAGTGGAGAAGAGAAGAGAAGAGAGAATGTTCCTCCTGGCCCTAAGAGAGGACAGAGGGCTTTTCTTAAACGAGGGAGAGGGAACTCCTTTGCTATAGAGAAAGGGAAGTTGTGTTTCTGACGTTAGACATCACACCTGGGCTGACAACACGGTATGGCTCCACTCACGGTCTCTTAGCTGGCTTTGCCTTCCCTTGACTTCAATCTTTTTGTAAAGGTCAGCCGATGTTCCCATTCCTTTAGATGGAATAAGAAAGACATGGTGGAAAGGAAGCATTTTTTATGAACTTGTGTGTATTATAGTAATGTAAAACAGAGGCTTACTGTATGAGTGGGTTTTGTTAGTAAACCATGTTCTGTGCACGCATGGCTTCATTCCCCTCTCTCTCTCTCTCGCTCGCTCGCTCGCTCGCTCTCTCTCTCTGAGTGGTAAGTGAAGCCAGCTCCGCTGTCTTCCCCCTGCAGCTCCTCAGACATTAATCCATTGTGATAACATTGACCTTGCTGTGAGACGTTTGTGTCCAGTATCTTCTCCCCCAAGCTCATACCCACGCAGGTATCACTAGTCTGTTCAATGACCGTCTCTTCTCCTTGGCTGTCAAAACGGTGGTCATGGGGAGCCCTGAAGACTGGTTGCTCAGTTTGGTGTGTGTGAGCGTGCATGCTAGCGAGCGCTGGCTGGATGTTCCTTTAGGGCCGGCCAGAGCGAGGAGTATCATAGCCCCAACTCTCTAACCTTGGCTGAAAGAGAGCCCCCTGGAGGAGAGGGTGCTTTGTCTCTCCTCCTCCCCCAGCTGAGGAGCCTGGTTGCTGGGCACATGCGCTCTGACCCCTGGGCCCTGGCCCCAGGGTTACCAGGCCCCCCTCTGGAGAGAGACACAAGGGGCCATCTGGTGCCCAGTGGCACGCACGCACTCACGCACTCACACACACACACACCCAGACAAGACCACTGACACACACAAATGGCACATGCACCAGTGGCCCCCCCCAGCCGACCTGCCTGTCACTCCGGCTGTGTGTCCCCTCCCCTCTAACATCCTCTGTGGGAGAGAGAGCCAGGGGCCTGGAGAGCCCAGGGAGGAAGAGATGGAGCGTGAGGGAGAGGGAAGGAGAGAGGGAGGTGGGGTTAGAGGAAGGATGCACGGTCAACACTACGTTCACCTTGACAGGGTCTTACAGTGTAGGGGGAACCTGGAGGTGCGTCTTCAGTGAGATGCAGTATAGAGGTGGGAACTAAATGTTTGTGGGTTTGGTTCAGTTTTGCTTTTGCAATGCCAGAAGACCTGCCTGGAATATAGCATCGACAGTAATATCATGTAGAGAAGACAGGTGGACGAGCAGATCAGTGAGGTTTAATGCAAGGCAGCTGGAACAAACATGAGAATCAAATGGAGAACAGAAGGGAAAGGTTGACGTGTATTATCATGTATTGTGTCTCTGGACTGGAGAAGTGTGTGCATTTCTGAAGGAGTGTTTGTGGTTGGTACTGTGTGAGTGTGTGTGTGTGTGTGTGTGAGAGGTCAGGTCATGCAGATGGTGTGTAGTTGCAGCACAGACGGTTTCCTCAATTTGACTGCTTTTTTATTATGCAAATCAGCCCTTTATGAGACACACACACATTTGGCTCCTGTGTGTGTGGTGTGTGGTGTGTGGTGTGTGGTGTGTGGTGTGTGGTGTGTGTGGTGTGTGTGTGTGGTGTGTGTGGTGTGTGTGTGGGGTGTGTGTAGTATGTTAAAATATTATATATATATATATATGAAGTGGTTGTCATTTCGTGGTTTTATTGCGTGATATTCTCCTCATTTTGGGTTAATTCAAAGCAATCACTCTAGTCCCAAGTCCTACCTGATGTTTTCACTGCTATATGTCATGTTATCTCCTTTGTTGTAGAGGTGGGCGGTATCAGCGAGGAGACAACAGCGTGTGATTGGTGGAGTTTGGGAGCCATCTTGTTTGAGCTGCTCATAGGCAAGGTAAGAGGATAAATGGTATCAGTGTGTATTAGATGAATGTGTGTGTGTATTAGATGAATGTGTGTGTGTATTAGATGAACGTTTGTGTGTGTGTGTGTGTGTGTATTAGATGAATGTGTGTGTGTGTGTGTGTATTAGATGAATGTGTGTGTGTATTAGATGAATGGGTATATTAGATGAGTGTGTGTGTGTGTGTATATTAGATGAATGTGTGTGTGTGTGTGTGTGTGTGTGTGTGTGTGTGTGTATTAGATGAATGTGTGTGTGTGTATTAGATGAATGTGTGTGTGTGTATTAGATGAATGTGTGTGTGTGTATTAGATGAATGTGTGTGTGTGTTAGATGAATGTGTGTGTGTGTGTGTGTGTGTATATTAGATGAATGTGTGTGTGTGTGTGTGTGTGTATATTAGATGAATGTGTGTGTGTGTGTGTGTGTATTAGATGAATGTGTGTGTGTGTGTGTGTATTAGATGAATGTGTGTGTGTATTAGATGAATGTGTGTGTGTGTGTGTGTATTAGATGAATGTGTGTGTGTATTAGGTGAATGTGTGTGTGTGTGTGTGTATTAGATGAATGTGTGTGTATTAGATGGATGCCTGGGTGTGTGTGCGGAGGCTGTGAATACATCTGTGCGGTGGTATATGTTGGCTCTCGCTGTGCCAGGGTGGACATGCGACTCTATCTCTCAGGTTTGTGTGTGGAAGGTGTTTTGAGGTGTGTAGGTGTGTGTGTGGGGAAGGTGTTTTGAGGTGTGTAGGTGTGTGTGTGGGGAAGGTGTTTTGAGGTGTGTAGGTGTGTGTGTGTGGGGAAGGTGTTTTGAGGTGTGTAGGTGTGTGTGTGTGGAAGGTGTTTTGAGGTGTCTGTGTAGGTGCGTCTTGGCTCTTCCCCTTTCTCCCTGGCTGTCTAGATGTGCCAGGGTGGATGTGTGTGTGTGTGACTTTCTCTAAGATGTATGTATGTATGTATGTATGTATGTCATGCCTATGTGTGTCTGTTGTTTGTGTGTGTGTTTTGGGAGGTGTCTGTGTGTAGTTGCGTCTTGGCTCTTCCCCTTTCTCCCTGGCTGTCTAGATGTGCCAGGGTGGATGTGTGTGTGTGTGACTTTCTCTAAGGTGTGTGTGTGTGTATGTATGTATGTATGTATGTATGTATGTATGTCATGCCTATGTGTGTCTGTTGTTTGTGTGTGTGTTTTGGGAGGTGTCTGTGTGTAGTTGCGTCTTGGCTCTTCCCCTTTCTCCCTGGCTGTCTAGATGTGCCAGGGTGGATGTGTGTGTGTGTGACTTTCTCTAAGGTGTGTGTGTGTGTATGTATGTATGTATGTATGTATGTCATGCCTATGTGTGTCTGTTGTTTGTGTGTGTGTTTTGGGAGGTGTCTGTGTGTAGTTGCGTCTTGGCTCCCGTCTCTCCCCCTGGTTCTTGGCTGGTGCCAGGGGCAGCGGTGTGACTTTCTCCCCCAGCCTGGGCTCCATCTGCTGGGGCAGGGGGTCACCTCTCCCTGGGCCCTCTCCTGGCTCTCTGTCCCTGGATCAGGGCTGGGGTGGAAGGGAGAGCCAGCTCTCAGGAGTCCTTGGGCTAGGCTGACTGACCTTAGATCAGTATAGAGGCGGGAGAACAGGGCAGATCTTTTGGTGCTGTACCGCTGTGGCTGTTCCTGGGTCAGGGGTAGATGGAAATTGTGAGGGTGAGGAGGGGGATATCTCTGATCAGGGCTGACTTCTAGCGTGCGCTCACACAGGCATACACACACTCTCATGACAGGCCCAGAACACTCCTCAAACTTTTAATTGTCCTTAAATTTGATTAAATCCTAACTGACTACCAGTGGCATAGTTTCATCTGAACAATCTTTAGTTCCCATCACTAGATGTAACAGATGAAACAGACAGCCAGGTTGTAAGTTTGTTTTAACATTGTGAATACACTTACTGGAAGAACTTCAACAAACCCATAGATTTCTCTTTTGAAGATTTTATTTGAGGTATATTACACACACACACACACACACACACACACACACACACACACACACACACACACAGAGAGGCGCTCTTGATCCTTGCATACACACACACAGGCGCTCTTGATCCTTGCAGGATAAGATTTTGCCCAGGGCTATCTTGACTGTTGCTGGGATCTGAGCCATATCTCCTGCAGCATGTGTTGGAAAGAGCAACCAATCTAACAGGGTTTTTCAATGCTAATCTCACATACGCACGCACACACTAATGACTGTATAAATGGAAGCACACATACAAATATATTATACTGAATAAAAATATAAACACAACATTCAACAATTTTGCTGAGTTACATTTCATATAAGGAAATCAGACAATTTTTTAAAATAAATTCATTAGGCCCTAATCTATGTATTTCACATGACTGGGAATACAGATATGCATCTGTTGGTCACAGATATTGTGGATCAGAAAACGAGTCAGACCATTTGTCTAGTGCAGTGCGACATCTCCTTCACATAGTTGACTCTGGCCTGTGGAACGTTGTCTCACTCCTCTTCAATGGCTGTGTGAAGTTGCTGGATATTGGCGAGAACTGGAACATGCTGTCGTACACATTGATCCAGAGCATCCCAAACATGCTCAATGGGTGTCATGTCTGGTGAGTATGTAGGCCATGGAAGAACTGGGACATTTTCAGATTCCAGGATTTGTGTCCAGATCCTTTCAGCATGGGGCTGTGCATTATCGTGCTGAAACATGAGGTGATGTCAGCGGATGAATGACAAGACAATGGGCCTCAGGATCTCGTCACGGTATCTCTGTGCATTCAAACTGCCATTGATAAAATGCAATTGTGTTCATTGTCCGTAGCTTATGCCTGCCCATACCATAACCCCACCGCCCCCATGGGGCACTCTGTTCACAACGTTGACATCCGCAAACCGCTTGCCCACACGACGCCATACGTGGTGTGCGGTTGTAAGGCCGGTTGGACATACTGCCAAATTCTCTAAAAAAGATGTTGGAGGCGGCTTATGGTAGAGAATTTCTCTGGCAACAGCTCTGGTGGACATTCCTGCAGTCAGCATGCCAACTGCACGCTCCCTCAACTTAAGATCAATCAAATTGATTTTAAAGCCCTTTTTACATCAGCCAATTTCATAAAGTGCTACACAGAAACACAGCCTAAAAGAGCAAGCAATGCAGATGTAAAAGCACGGTGGCTAGGAAAAACTCCCTAGAAAGGCAGGTGGGGTAGAGCGAGAGAGTTGAAAACAGCAGGTCTGGGACAAGTTGGCATGTCCGGTGAACAGGTCAGGATTCCATAACAGGCAGAAGAGTTGAAACCGGTGCAGCAGCACGACCAGGTGGACTGGGGACAGCTAGGAGTTATCAGGCCAGGTAGTCCTGAAGCATGGTCCTAGGGCTCAGGTCCTCTGGGAGGGGAGGGAGAGTGGGAGAGAGTGAGAATTAGAAGGAGCATACTTGAATTCACACAGGACACCGGATAATAACACCAGATATAACAAGCTGACTCTAGCCCCCTGGCACATAGACTATTGCAGCATAGATACTGGAGGCTGAGACAGGGGGGGTCGGGAGACACTGTGGCCCCGTCCGACAATACCCCCGGACACGGCCAAGACATCTGTGGCATTCTGTTGTTGCAAAAATGCACATTTTAGAGTGACCTTTAATTGTCCCCAGCACAAGGTGCACTTGTGTAATGATCAATCAGTTTAATATGACACACCTGTCAGGTGGATGGATTACCTTGGAAAAGGAGAAATGCTCGCTAACAGGGATGTTAACAAATATGGAACATTTCTGGGGTCTTTTTATTTCAGCTCATTAAACATGGGACCAACACTACATGTTGTGGTTATATGTTTCAACATTTGGGCTGCTTTGGGTTTTTAAGTAAAATCTCAAGGGCTTGTTGTAACACAGTAATTCTTACTACCTGTGTTTAGGCACACACCATTACATTACCACCTGCCTGAGCTCTTCCCTTTTGTAACACATGTTTATAGTGACTTCAACTGTCTGTCTGAGTTTCCCCTTCTCTTCCACTAACCTCTCACCACGTGAAAAACAACCTTTTCCATTAGGTCACAAGGAAGAGCAACAGCCCAGTGAAATCACACTAATATTATCTCTGCTATGGTCAGTATTATTTCAGGTGTTTTCTCTCTCTTGTCTTCTGTTTATCCAATCGGCTTTCTCCTGTAGTGGCCTGCGCAGGCTGGGGGTCTGTCTGCCTCTGTGGCAGCTACACACAGACACTAGCAGAAACATGAACAGCTTTTGTAGTGACGGAAACAGATAAATAAACTGGGGTTTGTCTGATGTGTATCTGGGACCATGGAGGTTGATCCAGACTGCTCCATAGCATTTCACCGTCTGAATGGCACTGAGCTAGAATAATATGATCCGACCGAGTGTCAAATAAATAATTCTAATTGTGTGTGCATGTTTTTGATCATCGTGTATAATGTGCGTTTCTCTCCTTTCCCAGTCTCTGCTGCAGTGCCACCCAGCTGGTATCAGTCGCCACACGGCCCTCAACGTGCCTGAGTTTGTATCGGAGGAGGCTATGTCTTTACTAGTGCAGGTCAGCACTCTGTTCTATTCTATAATCCACATTGTGGTTGTTCCCTGTGTCTTGTCTCTTCTATTTTCCTCTGTACTGATGAGGTCTTAATGTAGTAAAGTAAACACAGGCCTCTTGCACTGTGTATAAATACATCCTATATCTTAACATAGCTCCGCACTATGCTAAAGTTCAACATCTAATGACAGTCAGACATTTTGATTGGCTAGTGTCTGGGTTTAATACTGGATTACTATGGGATGTCCTATGGTGTTATGATAGGCACGGAGAACAGCCATTACACACATTTTAAAACTGTTGTCTTTTCGTCACAAATGATGATCTAATGAATGCGTAGAGGTTATAATGAGGGATCGAATGAATGCAGGGCAGATGTGCGATTTCACACCGGTGGGAGCAGAAAATATTTGTATTGTTCTGGTAATTCTCACATAGACACTTCATTGGGAGGAAAGATGTCTGAAATGCTTTTTACAAAATGCTTTTATGAAATGATTTTCATGCTTTTTATTTTTTAGAAAATCATGATGAAAGTGGAATTTGTGTGTTTAGGCACTTTTTAGACCTATACAGTACATGCCTCCTGAAGACTTTATAATGGGTGAATCATAATGTACGGTTCACAGATCATAATGACACCAAGATGTTGTCTGTATCATGTACGGTTCACAGATCATAATGACACCAATATGTTGTCTGTATCATGTACGGTTCACAGATCATAATGACACTAAGATGTTGTCTGTATCATGTACGGTTCACAGATTCTATAATTACACCAAGATGTTGTCTGTATCATGTACGGTTCACAGATTCTATAATTACACCAAGATGTTGTCTGTATCATGTACGGTTCACAGATCATAATCACACCAAGATGTTGTCTGTATCATGTACGGTTCACAGATTCTATAATTACACCAAGATGTTGTCTGTATCATGTACGGTTCACAGATCATAATGACACCAAGATGTTGTCTGTATCATGTACGGTTCACAGATCATAATGACACCAAGATGTTGTCTGTATCATGTACGGTTCACAGATTCTATAATTACACCAAGATGTTGTCTGTATCATGTACGGTTCACAGATTCTATAATTACACCAAGATGTTGTCTGTATCATGTACGGTTCACAGATTATATAATGACACCAAGATGTTGTCTGTATCATGTACGGTTCACAGATTATATAATGACACCAAGATTTTGTCTGTATCATGTACGGTTCACAGATTATATAATGACACCAAGATGTTGTCTGTATCATGTACGGTTCACAGATCATAATGACACCAAGATGTTGTCTGTATCATGTGCGTTTCACAGGAGGCATGTATAGGTCTAAAAAGGGCCTAAATGTAATAGTTTGTTTTATTTTGTGGGTGTAGCTTCTCCAGTTCAACCCCCTAGAGAGGCTGGGGGCCGGGGTGGCAGGAGCAGAGGACATCAGATCACACCCCTTCTTTGGCAGAGTGGACTGGCCCAAATAAGCCCAGTGCGTTGTGGGACGGTGGAGGTCAGAAAAGAATGCTGTGGGCGGACCGAGCTGCTGACAGGGTGGACACACGTGCACACGCACACACACGTACACCCAGACGTGGCCAGTGTCAACAAGTGAACTCTTGTTGTGCCATTAGTTGGGGAGTTGAGCTACACACCTACCTTGCACATGTTACTGAGGTTTTCTTTTTCCTTGTGTTGAGCAGGTTAGTCTGTTAAGACATAATGCATGTGGTGCAATACATTTAAATAGTGTTTTTATGGAATGGTGGTTCACAAAGTCGATTCAACTTTTTTCTTATTTCAACAAGACAACCAACTTGATTTCAACGGTCTTCTGACATTTCACAGTCCATATACTGTGCGCTTCCCTGTATTGATAGGTTGCGTTCTGTTTTCCTTTATACTGGTAGTCGTTGCGGTCTCTGACACAGAATTGTAGATGCCCTCCTCTGGACCGCAGTATCTGAGGGACTCAAACATTATAACTAAATCTATGGGGCCCCATGTCATGTTCTTATGCTATCTGAGGGACTCTAACATTATAACTAAATCTATGGGGCCCCATGTCATGTTCTTATGCTATCTGAGGGACTCTAACATTATAACTAAATCTATGGGGCCCCATGTCATGTTCTTATGCTATCTGAGGGACTCTAACATTATAACTAAATCTATGGGGCCCCATGTCATGTTCTTATGCTATCTGAGGGACTCAAACATTATAACTAAATCTATGGGGCCCCATGTCATGTTCTTATGCTATCTGAGGGACTCTAACATTATAACTAAATCTATGGGGCCCCATGTCATGTTCTTATGCTATCTGAGGGACTCTAACATTATAACTAAATCTATGGGGCCCCATGTCATGTTCTTATGCTATCTGAGGAACTCAAACATTATAACTAAATCTATGGGGCCCCATGTCATGTTCTTATGCTATCTGAGGGACTCAAACATAACTAAATCTATGGGGCCCCATGTCATGTTCTTTGTTTTGTTCTAAATTCTCCTTGACTGCCTAGTTTTTGTTTTGGTGATAGTTCTTATTTTAAATTCATTCTATAGCTCCATTTAGAGTTTCTACATACTTTTATCTTGTTTCAGTCGTTTAGTTTTTACACTAAAAACATTTTATCGTCCTGGAAATTATTTGAATTTTTGTATAAAAAAAACTACATATTTTAGAGTGGTGACAACGATTTGGCCACTGGTTAATGAGTATAGGGGAAACATTGGCATTGTACAGGGGAGATGCATTGTATAACAGTTGCCATGGTTGAACAATGGTTGAATGAAGGGTGAATATTGGTTGAGTAATGTTTTTCTAGGGTTGTCTGAATGGTATAGTCGAAGGTGCATTTTTTAAATTATTTCTTTCCCAGAGAAATGTACTGTGTTTTTCTGTACATTTGATAATATATATCATATTTAATTAAAATACATAACTAATATAGAATAAATAATTGATGTTCATGCATTGATCTTATCTTGTCTATTGTCTTATAGCCTAAAACTCCCCATCTGTATGTTGTCAATTACTTACAGGTAACTTGTAATGTAATTTTTATAATCTGTCTCACACCCAATCCTAAATCTCATTGGTGTCCACTTCTACTCTGACCAATGCCTACTGCTGTCAATAACTCACTGCCTCCACACAATATTTTTTATAATGAATGGAAGGCTCCCGTTGGATTACCTGACAGACTCCTCCCATTGGATTACCTGACAGACTCCTCCCATTACAAGTCCGCCTGTCACCCCCAATTTAACTCCTGCGTATTCTCCCATCACATACTTCCTGTAACTAACCACAGATCTGGGATCAGCTTACACTAACCCGATATATCCATAAACTACTCAGTGGAAAAACTGACCATAGACCAGTACTTGGGGACACCTTGATTTTTTTGAAAATCCATATTCAAACCTGGTTGATTCTTCTTATGGCTGTCTGGCTAATTGATTGACTAACGGCATGTCATGGACCTAGCAGTTAGCCGTACACTTGGTCACTATCCATGTCCTACAATGACCTTTTCTCTGTGATGCCCTACACTACCAGTGAGAGATGTATGAATGCCTGCAATAGTTGGTTTTGTATGTTTCTTACTGTATCTAGCTATTGTCACTTTCATATGTTTATGTATTAGTCTGTCCTTTCTGGAATAGATATTAATAAACACATCTGGATCATCTATCAATGGTGGGTGATCTGCTTTATAGGCCTGTATGGATTTCAGTGGGTGTGTGTTTGGGAGTGGACAAGTGGTTTTAGTCAGTGTGGGTTATTTTCTGCCATTTGTACTCAGTTCGTGGTGGATCTGCCGTGTGTGTTTTCTGGAGATACAGCCCTTCTCTCTGATCAGTGTGTGTGTGTTTTCTGGGGATACAGCCCTTCTCTCTGATCAGTGTGTGTGTTTTCTGGGGATACAGCCCTTCTCTCTGATCAGTGTGTGTGTTTTCTGGGGATACAGCCCCTCTCTCTGATCAGTGTGTGTGTGTGTTTTCTGGGGATACAGCCTCTCTCTCTGATCAGTGTGTGTTTGTGTTTTCTGGGGATACAGCCCCTCTCTCTGATCAGTAGGAGTGATGACACTGTTAAATAGCTGCTGTCAGTCTTGCTGAGTATTACCGTGACCATGATAGAAGCCAACACACACAAGTAAGGAGTTTTTAGCATTGCCAGTGTATCAGGTTCAGTGACTCTAGTTCCTGGTTCTGTCTTAGTAAGAACTGATTAAGGGCTGATTGCTGGTTAATATCAAGACCTGACTCATTAGATACACACAGGGTGAGAGGTTCACTCTACCGCACTGACCACTACCTGTCACTCCGTGTGTGTGTGAGAGAGAGAGTGAAGGTAAAGGTATTATCCACTACCTGTCACTCTGTGTGTGTGTGTGTGTGTGAGAGAGTAAAGGTATTATCCATTGCTCGCAAAAGTCTCATGCATATAGTCACCCTTTTTCAGTTGGGACACAATCCACCGAGTATATCAAGCCTATTCATGTGCAATCTATTTAAAGGAGGGAAGTTATGTGCCTTACAGTGCTTACATGTCTCACCTTATGGACTCTTGCTATCCTATGGTGTTTTCATGTTGAACAGCATAGTTTGTTGAACTGTCCTGCTCTTGGAACATTCTAGAATCATCTCAAAGCCGCCTTGCCCTGGGAACAATGGCTCCTCACACACAAAGGACCCTGGTGCCAGACTGTGTGTGTGTGTGTGTGCCACAGGGAAGGACTTCTAGTCGGGCTAGATTAAGAGGACATGCCAAGGTCCTCCCATGATGCAACAGAATGCCATCAGCTCAAGCCTCAGAGCAGAGTGCCACCAAGACCTGCAGGGAGGAGATCAACCTCTGATCCTCAGCAACTTACTGTTCTACTCATCCCTCTCTTCCTCTCTCTCTTTGTATTTTCTCCCTCTATCCATCTCTCCCTCACTATCTGGCATCCTCTCCTTTTCTTCTGTCCTACACCCTGGCATCCTCTCCTTTTCTTCTGTCCTACACCCTGGCATCCTCTCCTTTTCTTCTGTCCTACACCCTGGCATCCTCTCCTTTTCTTCTGTCCTACACCCTGGCATCCTCTCCTTTTCTTCTGTCCTACACCCTGGCATCCTCTCCTTTTTGTATGTAACTCCCTTCTGGTGTTCTCTCCCATACATGTATGAAGCCAATTGGCTTGCCCTCTGCGTCATATTGCTGGTGGTCAGGTTTTGTTTTTGTCTTTGGTGGTTTGACTTTCCTCCACAAAGCACAGGAGGACTCCCATAGCCCAGGGTGAGACACACACAGCTGAACAGTTCTGCCGCTTACAAACCCCGGGCGTCTTCTCCAGCTTCTGTCAGAGCCATGATGTTATAATGAAGAGATGCAAAGCTTTTAGTAATAATAAAAATATATAATTTATTGTACTTGTATAATGCCATTCATTATTCTAAATAGTCTCAAAGTGCATAAAAAGCAAACAAAGAATACACCTGAATTTCTGACGGTCAGTTCCTCCAAAAGTCGCTCCTATGTAGGTACTGGTGCTCCATCGGGGCGGCAGGTAGCCTAGTGGTTGCTGGATCGAATCCCTGAGCTGTCAAGGTAAGAAACTCGTTCTGCCCCTGAACAAGGCAGTTAACTAACTTGCCTATATAAATAAAGTTTAAATATTTTTTTTTTGCTGACATTTGGTTATGCCACGACTGCTGAAAAGCACACCCAGAGTACCCCCATCGCCCCCATGTACCCTCACACCCACCTCCACCTCCTGGGATATATGCTAAATGGTCAGAGTAGTGATATGAGGGGGGGGGGTCAAGACTCTGTAGTATTTGGCCCTATCACAGATCTAAGATCAGGTAACATGACCTTGATCTTAACTGTTAACAGCACTTCAGGGTAGCATCATCTCACATTGGGGCACATTGTGACCCTTTAGCCTCGAGGCGTAGATCACTGGTTGCTCCCAGAGACTATTTCACAAGGTCGAAGGGAGTTCAGCATTACAGGTCATTGTTGTTAGCAATTGTAGGAATGTTGGGTGTAGAATAGTTTATATATATATACAGTATTTGACCTTTGAACCTGTGATCCTTATTAGAGGCCACACTTCGTAACCCGAAAAAATACATCATACTATTGGTTATTGCATAAGCAATGACACAATGACTTATTTTTTTCTCAAGATGATTGTATTCTACCGTACATGCTCACATAGGCCAATTAAAACACACCTTGCAGGGCTACACTTTTTTTCAGTTTGTGCATGAGAGAGAACGAGACTAACCCTAGGAGATGACTACTCTCTTCAAGCTGAATTACACCAGAGTTCTTTCTGTGAAACGTCCTCTAAGTACTCCAGGTAGACAGGACGGTTATTTTCTCCCTGAGCGCTAGTTATTCTACCTCACCTTCTGTGTCACATTGAATATGCAGACGGAGGACTTTATATAATATTATAACCATCCGTGAGTCATATGGAATGGGTCAGATGTTAAGGAAGTCTCAACTGGATCCCAAAAGACGTGTCACAAGTAATCTCTCCCCCTAGACCTGAGGTGTCTTCTTTTGTTGTTGTGGCGTTGTGTGTGATGAGTGTGGAGCAGTCTCCAGTGTGTTTAGGCATGCCGTTAGCGTCCCAGTAACATAGCATTAGCTTCCCGGTCAACTCAATGGCCCGGCGCTGTCTCAACAGCTTGCTCACGCTCCGATACACGCACCTTCTGTGGCTCTGCAGCACCACTCATTAGTCCTCCTCTCCTCCTTTAGCTCCTCTCTCTCTTTCTGCCCTCGCTCCAGGCCAGGGCCGAGGAGGCCGCAGCAGGGGCCCGTGTTAGTGCTTCCTCCCCCCTCTCTGTGTCATTGTTGCCGGGCACGTTTCAGAGGCACGGGTCCTTGACTTCCAGAGACATCCAGAACGAGAGAGAGAAAAGGGGAGGGAGACAGAGAGTGCCATCAGATCGCTTTCCCTCCGTGTCTTCGTCTGTTGCGGGTGCCGCAGGCTTCCTGGAGGGGAATGTGACGCCTGTTAAGGAGCTCCATTCCCAGGAAGGCGGGCCGGGCTGGGAGCGACACAGCGCTAATCTGTGATTCTCCGAGGGGAACTCTTCCTGGCGCCGAGACGCATTCTGTCACTGCACCGCCGGGGCCCCAGACAACATCTCGAGGAGAGGAGAGGAGAGGAGAGGAGGAAAAGGAGATGGCATCTTTCACATACAAGAGGGATGGAAGGGGGGAGAGGAGGAAATAAGTGTGGGAGATTAGGGAGGTTATAGATGAGGAAGGTAGGTGACACATTTCACATTCTGTGCATGGGGAGAGAAGGAGGTTAGGGAGGAGAAGAGGGTGTCTGGTGGGAGGGGAAGGAGGTTAGAAGAGAGAGGCAGAGGTTAGAGGCAGGTAAGGAGGGGGTGAGAAAGGTGGAACCTGGGGGAGATGGTGGGCTGAGTGGAGAGGGCAAGAGTGGGGTGGTGGGGGTGAGATACGTCTGTGGGCAGGAGGTGGGGGTTAGAGGGGAGTCGTGAGGGGGTTCTTGAGGGAACACGGAGGTTCCTTGCTGCCCTGACACCTTATGGCATGGCCTGGAGGGAAACAGATGCTGCCAGCCTTGAGTAGGGCACAGATGAGACCGTTTAGAAGGGGAGGACGTGCATGTGATTATAATGCCCTTCAAAAGAAACACGGCTGAAACAAACCACAGTGACATACAGTAGGATTTTTGATGAGGAAATAATCACTTCCTGATAGGTAAATCTATTAGCATTCTTTAGAGCATGATGTTACAAAGAATTGAAGATTTGAACTTGAGAGAATGAGTCACAAAGGTTATTTAGGGAATAATGAGCCAAAGCTCAGAATGTGAAATGATCCCTGCATTACTGACTCAGATGGATGGAAGACTCAATAAGTAGTTGAGGACTGTAGGTTCCAAGCCTACATGACCACTGTCACTCTCAAAATGTGCTGTATATTACTGAAGCTGCTCCCAAGTATTTTTCTGTGTAAGTAATACATCCCCTCGTTACCTTCCTCTTTCGAGCCTGAGTGAGTAGCTGAGGAGGTGTGTGTGTGTGTGTGTGTGTGTGTGTGTGTGTGTGTGTGTGTGTGTGCGCGCGCGCCCGCTTGTGTGAATTGTGTCTCACATTAGCCTTTTTCCATTAAAGCAATTTCACCGCCCATTGTATTCCTGAAGAGGACCTGGGAAGTCACTAATGGTGTCACTCACACACACACACATACACATACACCTCTCACGGCGTGCTATCATCACCTGTCACCTGATTGCTGTGTAAAACACACACATTAGCATTGAATGAGACACATTATCACTCCTGATTATGTGACGCTAAGAGGTTTCATACAAAAAAAGTCCTCACACCTTCCCTCAACAATGCCTGGCGTTACTGAGATAAATGCATGTTTCAGAAAAGCTCTGCCACTCCAGAAGCCTGGAGACTGTGGTAATGGTTTTAATGGGCTCTTGTTATTCACATTCATTAGAGGCAATTTTATTATCAACGCTAATATAAATATTGACGTTAACATACCATTGTACATGTCACTATTTAAATCATTCCTGTAAAATAAAACAAAGAATGTAATCCATTTCTATGATATAATATACAGTGCTTTCAGAAAGTATTCAGACTCCTTCCCTTTTTCCACATGTTGTTACGTTACAGCCTTATTCTAAAATGGATCAAATTATTTTTTCCCCTCATCAATCTACACACAATACCCCATAATGACAAAGCAAAAACAGGTTTTAATTTGTTTTGCAAATGTATTAAAAATAAAAACAGATATACCTTATTTACATAAGTATTCAGACCCTTTGCTATGAGACTTGAAATTGAGCTCAGGTGTATACATTTCTGCAGTATTGAAGGTCCCCAAGAACACAGTGACCTCCATCATTCTTAAATGGAAGAAGTTTGGAAACCACCAATAATCTTCCTAGAGATCTGGGGAGAAGGGCCTTTATCAGAACCCAATAGTCAATCTGACAGAGCTCCAGAGTTCCTCTGTGGAGATGGGAGGAACTTCCAGAAAGACAACAATCTCTGCAGCACTCCACCAATCAGGCCTTTATGGTAGAGTGGCCAGATGGAAGCCACTCCTCAGTAAAAGGCACCTAAAGACTCTTACCATGAGAAACAAGAATCTCTGGTCTGCTAAAACCAAGACTGAACTCTTTGGCCTGAATGCCAAGTGTCACATCTGGAGGAAACCTGGCACCTGGCACCATCCCACAGCATCATGCTGTGAGGATGTTTTTCAGAGGCAGGGACTGGGAGACTAGTCAGGATCGAGGGAAAGATGAACTAAGCAAAATACAGAGATCCTTGATGAAAACCTGCTCCAGGACAACGACCCTAAGCACACAGCTAAGACAATGCAGGAGTGGCTTCAGGACAATTCTCTGAATGTCCATGAGTGGCCCAGCCAGAGCCTGGACTTGAACCTGAAAATAGCTGTGCAGCGACGCTCCCCATCCAACCTGATAGAGCTTGAGATGATTTGCAGAGAAGAATGGGAGAAACTCCCCAAATACAGGTGTGCCAAGCTTGTAGCTTCATACCCAAGAGGACTCGATGCTGTAATCGCTGCCAAAGGTGCTTCAACAAAGTACTGAGTAAAGGTTTTGAATACTTATGTAAATGTGATATTTCCATTTTTTTTCTTTTTTCTACATTTGCCAACATCTCTAAAAGCCTGTTTTTGCTTTGTCATTATTGGGCACTGTGTGTAGATTGATGAGAACAAAAAACAATTTAATCCATTTTAAAACAAGTATATACTGTATGTGTATGTGTATGGCTTAAGGTGTAAGAAATAAGCTGATATAGACAGACAGACAGACACACACGCACACCAGTCAGAATGACAGAGGTGACAGCGGGAGGTTGTGCAGGTGGTCTGCTCTTCCCCGTCTTGATGAGAAACAGGAAGTGTCGGACATGTAAGCCGGACACACTGGTCACATGGTGGGGTCAGAGGTCGATGTCCTCTCCTCTCTGCCATGTTGTCTTAAGTCCTGCCTTCCTAATGAGGTCTAGTTACATCCGCCATTCCTCGGTCGTTAAAGGGGTGGAACAGGAGGAAGGAGGGAAGAGGCTGTCATTGGACACTTTATTTATTATTTTCCTTCTTTTTGTGTGCCCCTCCATCAGATGGAGGAGATCAGGCCGGGGGGGCTCCTTCCTCCTGCGGCTCAGCAGGGTCACTGGGCGGTGGGGTTGTAGGGGTCCAGGTGGTGGGCTGAGGCTGGAAGATCATCCTGAGGCAAAGACAGAACTAGAACATGGAAGAGCTCCTCTGCCAATATTCTGAGTCACAGGAACTTATGAAATTTTAGTTTTCTGGCAAAATAGCTTCAGTACGTTGATTGACGCATGGTGCCTATCATAAGTATTCACCATGTTCGGATTTCTTTACATTGTTTTGTGTTACAAAGTGGGATTGAAATTGATTTAATTGTATTTTTTTTCAACAATCTACACAAAATACTCTCTAATAATCTGTAATGTCAAAGATGAATGAAAAACACAAATTTAGCTTGATTAGATAAGTATTCACCCTCCTCAGTCAATTCATCTTAGAAACACTTTTTGCAGCCTTTCAGCAGTGAGTCTTCTTGGTTAAATTACTTTAGTGCCTTGTTGCGTACATGATGCATGTTCTGGAATATTCTGTATATTTCTATCCTTCTTTTCACTCTGTCATTCAGCTTAGTATTGTAGAGTAACTACAATGTTGTTGATCCATCCTCAGTTTTCTCCCATCACAGCCATTCAACTTTGTATCTGTTTTAAAATCACCAATGGCCTCATAGTGAAATCCCTGAGTGGTTTCCTTCCTGTCTTGCAGCTCAGTTCAGAAGGATGACTGTATCTTTGATGTGTCTGGATGGTTTAATTCATCATCCACGGCATAATTGTGACTCATTTCAGGAAACTAGGCGTATGTCGCGCGTCACTACTTCACAGGAGCGCCATTTGAACGTAAACTTTTTTTGTTATCAGTATGCGTTTTATGGCAGAACAGCCATCTGTAAATACGAATACAACTACAAGCCTAGTTGGTTTAGCCACGTATAAAGGCAGCAAACGTTCCGCCAGCCATGAATGACTGAGATAATGAGTGGGCTGGACTTGCCGAGAGATGAGTTCGGATTGGTCTGCCATGTATGCGTAGGTAATCCTTTCTAACACAGCTTTTTTGAAAGATATCACGTAGTAGAACTGCATGAATGCAGTTAGAGTATGATAACTAAGGAGATGGAGAAAAGAGAACACACAGAAGGCTGTTGTATAAAACACCTTCAAACTAAGGGCAGCCATGGCAGCCGTAACAGAGATTGAGAAGCATCCAATGTAAAAAACCCAATTTAAAATGTTGTTACATAAGACCGAATCGAGCCGGTCGGTCACAATTATTAACTTGACCATGCTTAAAGAGATATTCACTGTCTGACTTGTTGTTGTTACCCATCTACCAATCACTGCCTTTCTTTATGAGGCTTTTGAAAATCTCCCTGGTCTTTGTAGTTTAATCTGTGCTTGAAATTCACCACTTGACTGAGCGACCTTATAAATGTTGTGTGTATGGGGGGGCAGAGAAAGTTGTAGTCAAAAATCATGTCAATCCCCTATGATTTCACATAGTGAGTCCATTTTTTAAATCAACATTTTACTCCTGAAATGCAATACTTATGCAAAGACTATATTTTAGTTATTTAATGTTTATATATTTTATACATTTGTAAAAATTTGCTGAATTTTCTGTTCACTTTGACATTATGGAGTATTTTTGGTAGATAAATAAAAAATAAAAAAAACAAGTAAACTATTTCAATCCCACTTTTTAATGCAGCAAAATGTGGAAAAAAAATCCAAGGGGGGGTGAATATTTATGATGTCCTCCTATATACTGGAGCAGCTCATTCCTGCTGCACTATAAATAGAGGGAATGCGTGGCTCATTCCAGAATTGCGGATACATTTCAATTATAGAAAGAAAACAAAAAATAGGAATGATTTTTTTCCATTAAACATTTTTTATTCTCATAGAACATACTTTAAATTGATCATTTTCAGTATTTCCTGATCTTAAACATGTAAGATTTTTAAGTATTTATTCTGAAAATCAATGCACTAACAGACAAATCGGTCAACACTGTTATAGACAAATTGGGTCAAATATACTGTATATAGTCAACAAATGTAATACAATTTAAAAGCCTGTCTTCCCCAAGATAACTTTTGTCTCTGCATCCATTAAGTTAACTTGAAGTCTAATTAGATAGAGACTTTTTGTTTTGGAGTAAAAATGTCAACACATTTTACTGAAAGGTTGCCAAGGTGATGTGCATTTTCTCTAAACATAGCTTTAAAAATAAATTCAATGCTTTGAAATTGAATGTAGTAAGAATGTTTATTTATGATACAGGTTCTGATCAATTTGTTAACAATAAAACATATCTAATTATCATTTTTAAAGCAAAACCTTAAACAAACAGAGTTGACATTTGATGGTAACAGAGTTGACCACACGTAGTTAAAAGACCAAATAAAACACAATTTTCTGCCTGACTTTTAAAACCATTTTTAAATGTAGAAACAATTATTTATTCCTAACAAATACATCTGAATTACAGATCTTTCATGAACTTGAATAAAACTCTAACTGCATGTCTCATGCATTACTGATATAATAAAATGTCTTTCAAAATGTTTTTTTGACTGATGGGCATCATATTGTTGCAAATTCAGGGGCAGCCAGGAATTGAACCCAGCTTTCCCAGACCATAGGCAAGCACACTAACCAGTCAGCTAAAGGATCCAAACTATTAGTCAAGGGCTAGAGAGCCTACACATCCATGGTCATTTTGCTGCCCCTTCAGGAAGTGCGGCCCCCATGCTTCACCATACCAGCTCCCTAAGCCCGGGGCATGCGAACCAGTCATTGGCAATTTCTGCCCAGATTTCTTTGTGACCCGCCTGTTAGCCTGCACGATTCTTGCCATTCTCCTTCGACCTCTCTCATCAAAAAGCTGTTTTCACCACAGGACTGAAGCTGACTGGATGTGTTTTGTTTGTTGCACCATTCTCTGTAAACCCTAGACACTGTGGTGTGTGAAAAGCCCAGGAGGGAGGCCGTTTCTGAGAGACTGGATCCGGCACGTCTGGCACCAACGATCATACCACGCTCAAAGTCTCTTAGGTCACTTGTTTTACCCATTCTAACATTCAATCAAACAGTAACTGAATGCCTCGATGCCTGTCTGCCTGCTTTATATAGCAAGCCACGGCCACGGGACTCACTGTCTGTAGGAGTGAACCTAATAAACTGTCCGCTGTGTGTATATGTAGCCTTCAGAGAGAACGAAACAGGAGAGAGACAGATAGACAGAGATAAAGAGAGTGAAGAAGGCAGAGAGACAGAGAGAAAGATAAAGAGAGAGAGAGAGTACTGGAACTCCTTGGATGTAAATGGTTTTGCTTCGTCTTTGACGATGACATAATCGTCCGGGAGTACAGCACCATTGAAATGGACATGATGACTTGTGTTCTGATCCGTGGGTCTCCTCCATCTATTTTTCATTATTGTAATGTACTGCTGCTGATGACCTGTACTCACACAATTAGCAGCTGCTGAGAGGACTGCCCTGCACTGACACACGCCCTCGGAAAGAGACCTGCACTGACACACGCCCTCGGAAAGAGACCTGCACTGACACACGCCCTCGGGAAGAGACCTGACTCACGCCCTCAGAAAGAGACCTGCACTGACACACGTCCTCGGAAAGAGACCTGACTCACGCCCTCAGAAAGAGACCTGACTCACGCCTTCTTGGAATGTGTCTTTTAAAAAAAAAAATCTATTTTATAAATTTTTTGTGTATTTTATTTACCTTGAATTTCCTCTAAATGTAAATCTATTGTTTGTGAGAGTAGAGCCCTAGTTAGTATGTGGGAGGGAAGAGGTGCATAGATGTCTAACCCACAAAGTTGAGATGTGTAAACTGTAGGCGATGGGCTCCACTCCCTAGCCATGCCCATAAGCACGTCTTGGTTTGCCATCAACGGGGAAGCCATCTTGACTGAATGTGTGGTCAGAAATGTTTGTAACTAGAAAAATGTTTATAGTTTAAAAGACTAGTTTCTCAACTCCATACAAGGGATAACATTCTCAAATACTTTTTTAAAGAGTGGCTGAACTCACCCGATTCCGCATGTTTCCCTGCTGCTCATTAAGAAAAACAAGATTAAAACAAGGAAAAAATATATATATTTATTTTTAGAAGAAAAAAAAGAGATTTGAGTTCTGGTTATTAAATTTTTGGTAGCAATAACATATTGACTACTGTTTTCTCAAAATATAATTAATTTAACATAAATCAAGATATCTGTTATTCATTTTGACTGTTTGATGCAGTATTTCTCAAGTAAATTTGCATGAAAACAAGTCTATTATCAGTGTGTCTGTCTGGCAGTGTTTCATAGTGAATCATTTGACAAAACACTAGATGAGTTTAAAATGTTGTAACATGATTGTTGGAATGCTAGCACCCATCGTCTTGATTCTACTGACATTTTTGCCCAAAACAGTGGCAGACTCTGGCTGTTATGATTGGATAGAGCACAATCACCGCAGCTGGTTCTCCGTGCATGACAATTCTCTATAGGCGTTACAATCCCGTGTTAGTGGGCAAGTGGGCATGAATTTAATCCAAACCCAACCCTCATGTAAGTCGTGACAACCTCACTTTGACAAATCTCACAAAACTAAGTTTTGGAATATTCTGACTTTTTTAGTCAATTTTGGCACTGGAGTCAATGTTTCTGACTAATACCGATGCCACATATGCCATTTTCAACCAGTGGAATTGTTTTTTTGCATTCAGTTGCCCTTAAGGGATATTGTATTGATTATCAAGAGAAGTTTCCTCTGTGGACTATTGCTTCTAAAGACCAAAGTTTGGAAGGCTATTTCCAAGTTCTACTTATGTTGGGGTTTTCTTCTGTGGACTTTCCTTGGATTATTTTACTGAACTACACATTTGATCTGATTTAATTTATTGCAGCAGGGACTGAATTTAATTAAACATGATGCACAGCAACATTCTTGCTCAACTGAAATAGAGACTTGATTTTCCATTTCCATTTGTGATTAAGAGACTGAGAGTTAATTTTGGGGAATTGTGGTTTGATTCTGTATGCCAGCTGATTCATTTGTAAATACACATCGTTCTTCACATGACATTCATCCCCTAAATAGTTTAGGGCTGACTGACCGTTGTAGATATTTACAGCAAATGACAAGGCTTCAATCCATCTCATTCCTTTCTCTATTTTCTTCAATGGCTCTCATCTTCTGTATCTGTGCTTCTCTCTTTGAATATGTTTGTCTCTCTCTCTTTCTCTTTCTCTCTCTTCTTCTCTGCGTCTGTGATCTTTGGAGAATAGGTTGTTGATTCTGGTCTGGGCCTTGGCTCCTGCTCCCTGGTCTTGGCCACACTTCGATCAGCCTCTGATTGGATCAGGGCTTTTGTGATGGCTGATGGGACAGATTTAAGCCAAGTGGCACACACTGAGCGTGCTCAGTAGCGGGCAGATGGACGCCGAGTGAAAGAGCTGTGATTTCTCATTGTGTCTCTGCGTCTTTAGGGGTGCGTCTCGTATCCCCAAAGCAGATCCAACGTCCAAAAGCGATATTCACAAATCAGTGGCGAGCGCTTTCCCAGTCCAAGGAAACGCCTCTCCAAGATCCTGTCCCTAAGTGTAACCAGGACTGGACCATGACGAGTTTAAGAGTGTAACCAGGACTGGACCAGGAGGAATTTAGATTGTAACCAGGACTGGACCAGGAGGAGTTTAAGAGTGTAACCAGGACTGGACCATGAGGAGTTTAGAGTCTAACCAGGACTGGACCAGGAGGAATTTAGATTGTAACCAGGACTGGACCAGGAGGAGTTTAGAGTCTAACCAGGACTGGACCCTGAGGAGTTTAGAGTGTAACCAGGACTGGACCCTGAGGAGTTTAGAGTCTAACCAGGACTGGACCCTGAGGAGTGTAGAGTCTAACCAGGACTGGACCCTGAGGAGTTTAGAGTCTAACCAGGACTGGACCCTGAGGAGTTTAGAGTGGAATGTAGAGGACAACACATACCTGCTCACAGTTATCATTCATGTCTGGGCTAGAGGGTTGGGCTCAATTTAGGAAAATAGTTTAAATTACAAAAAATAATAGTAATAATAATAACAATAATACTGTAATAATAATAATACTAATAATAATGTAGTAATAATAATAATAATAATGTAGTAATAATAATAATAATACTGTAATAATAATAAAAATACTGTAACAATAATAATATTAATACTGTAATAATAATAATAATACTGTAATAATAATAATAATAATAATGTAATATAAGTGCAATTTATTTTCAATGAGGATTTAAAAAAAATGATAATATGGAATTTCCCTAAAAGCCTGAAGGGATTAAATAGTTGACCCTTGAGCTCTTTTACAAGAACCACATGAAGTCAAGTCAAAGCATCAGTTTAGTCACAGTTGTCTCCAGCTGTTGACAATGTCAGAGGTAAGATTTGGGTTCCAAAACAGCTGCACAAATGTCTATCTTTTAAACACACCCCAACCCGATTAGCAACGTAAAAGGGTTAAATGATTGGGGGCTAAAAGTTAATATATCACAAACCTCTGCCCTCTCTAGCAACCTCTGGTCCTCAGTCCCAAATCTGAATAGGGTTTACCCCGTTGGTGAGCATAACGTAGGTTCTACTTGTCTGTGTATGTGTGTTTGCCGATTACTGCAGATTACTTACACCCATGTAAAAACAGGAATTAGTTCCTAATAAGAAGTGCTTAAGGCCTAAAAACGTCAGCAGAGGAACATCTCCCTGTGTCACGCAAGCCCTCCCTGGCCCTCCATCACACATTTAAAATGAGTAAATACCCCACCCCTCCTCTTTCTGATCCTCCTTTCCCTCCGCCCCCCTCACAAAACCCCCACAAACTGAGCCGTCCGTCGTAGTGCTTAACTGCTCCTCTGATCTGGACATTAGCAAGGGGGCTTTGCAGTTTTATTTCAGGGAAAAACCATGCAAAAGGGTTTCAGCTCTAAAACTTGGCAGTATAGGGCCAGGAAGGGTTGACGTTATCCCCCCTCCTCTCCTCCTCCCTCCATCCCCTCCCTCCCCTGTCTATGACTTATTTAGAGAGAACCTCCACAACCTTTTGTCTTCTGTGGTGAGGCGTGGCGAACAGAGCCACAGCCAGCCAGGAGGCCTCATTGCACAGCGCTGCTCTGCTGCAGTACATAGTAGGACTCTGCTCTGTGATTTACTTAGAAGGGCCATGGTTAGAGCCTGACCAGGCCGGCAGAAGGCAGATAAATGCCTGAGCACCATGGCCCTGGCCCAGACACCCCGTTAAAACTGCCGCTACGGCTAATCTCTAATCTGGAGATTTATTCTCTTTCTCTGTCCCTCTCTCTTTCTATATCTCTATATCCATCTCCCTCCCTCCCTCTCGCTCACTCTCTCTGCTTCTCTGTCTCATATCTGTAAATGGACCAATCTGTGAATATTTAAAACATGGATTTATCCCAAAATATGTTTATGTATTACAGAGAGTCTACCCCCCCCCCCCTCCCCCCCCCCCCCCACACACACATTTGCAGATGGTCACATAATGCAAAATCAGCCAAACAAGACGGCTGATTTAAGTGTTGAGCGCTGGACTGGCTTGCCTATCTCATGGAGAGTTTCCTTGGTGGAGATGCTATATTGTTAGCCACTAGCTGTTAGCCAATAGCATGGAGCCAGGCATGGAGCCAGCAGCACGAACTGCATTCAGTCCTGAATGCTATAAAGATGGAACAAGGCACATGAGAGTGTTTTGAAACCAAAGTAATGGGACATGAAAGTGTGGTCAGAGTTGAAATGTAAATGGCTGCCGTGCATCGCTCAGGTAGTATTGTAGCTAATGGTGATACCTATTTTGAATTCAAGATGAAACGCTTTGTGACCTGCCAAGTGCTACGTTTGATTTCTCATTATTAATAATCATAGAGAATATTTAGTGGCCCAATTATCTTCTATTTTCACACAACAAATAACTGTAAAAGATTTTTCCTCCAGTATCAACTAGCGTTTGACCAGATGAAGGTTCTAAACAAGGCCATGATAAAGACATAATAATTTGGAGGGGCCGGCGGACAAAAGGAGCCACTGTTTAACATGCAAATGTATGCGGCGCTCAAGGTTTTCAGACGAGGCAGAATTGTAGTACTTTCTTCTTTGGTTGGGGGGGGGGGGGGGGGGGGGGGGGGGGGGGGGGGGGGGGGGGGGGGGGGGGGGGTGGGGACTTGTTCAATTCATCTTCTCATGGTCTCCATCGACGTTCTGGCAAATGACCAGTGACATTAATGTAGTACAGGTCAAGAGAGGAAGGGTCTCACCTCCCCCTCAAACTCACTCCCCCATACTTAGGCCCTCGCTGCAATTACGGCCAATCCACAGGGCCTCAATAGGAAGCGACCGGGGCTTGTTTGTGCCTCGGCGGTCATTAGGAGACGAGTGAAGAAAGGAATTAATGACTTAATTGAGGAGGAGAAAAAGGGAAAAATCCCAGCGACTCTGGGAGCTGGGATGGAATGA